>VWYH01001011.1:116682-143007 GCA_013399365.1 Pampusana beccarii
TGAAATGAAATTTTGTGTTGTCGCTTCAAAAACGCTTTCCCAATCGTAGTCGGATCACCCCTGTATTCTAAGTAGGGAAGAACTGTACATAAAGTAACCCATTTTCTTATTGCAGTCGTGAGGAGAGAGCACGTAGAAATTTATGAGCCATTTAAAAGCAAATTTCAAATTCCAAAGAGAGACTCTGTATGTCAGGTTTGGGGGGTTTTTCCCCTGTTTTTGAATGGGGTAAAAATTATAATATTTTACATGTTTGATATATCAATACGCATGTACTCCAACACCACCACAATTTGATGGTATAAAACTATTTGTGTGTAGTACGGTGTTGAAGTCAATGAAGGCTACAGTTATGAAATCAAAATACACTTTTGAGTAAGTTTTTAATGCTTTGTTTCTAAGAGGTATAACTGAGGCGTAGGAACCCAGAATTGCTTAATTAACACTTATGTCATCATGAACCTAAACCGGCAAACTCTTCTGAAATACCTTTGAGTATTATTACTCTTTGCCTTTCTTGTCTTCGTTCTGAAGGATTTTGAGTAGGGCAGGATAAGTTGCTTTCTCTAACCATACGCCAAAGGGTCGTATGGTTTGCTTGGCGGGGGTTGTTGCTGAAATGAAGGAGGATGGAGCAATTAGTCATTTTGTCCTAATTGGGCCCTAGTCATTGGGTCCTAATAGGGGTCTTGTATGTAAGCACAAAGCCTTCGTTTTGCAGTGATATCGCAAAGGATTATTCAGTGAATCTGAACTTGACAGTATTCAGTGGATCTTACTTCTTCACAGTAGTTCATGTTTTCAGCAGATTCATCCATGTCCTGTTATGTATGTTCACTTTGTCAGGTATTTCCGTAATGACTAAGAATTCTCTTTTTTAAGATGAAAGTTCAGATTCTGAAATTGGCACTGCCTTGTGACTAGCAGGACTTAAATTTAGACCAGCGTTATGTATTAAATTCCAAAAAAAGAGACTTCTTAAAGTTCACATATTGCATTCGTCTGCTTTCTTTAGAAAGGACAGCATCGTCCAGAATTCTTACATATAATTGCACGAACTGGTCATGCTCTTTTTAAATATCAGAGCTGTTAGTTCCCATTTCTCAAATGCATGAATTTTAAAAGATGGTTTATTCGTTTATTGCAAATGGAATTCTGTATAAAATGCGGTTAAGTTTTCAGATGTGAAAGGAAGCTAATGAGGTGAATGCTTATTTTTTAGTAAGATCTCATGCCACATCATTGTGGGGAAAGGGTCTGAGAGAGCTATGACGTTACCCCCATTTATACGTGCTGCGTATGCTCCAAATGTTGGCAAATATTTGCATGATTTGAGGAGGCCATGGTTAATTCTTGCCCTTTTAACATTGCGTTTGACTTCGAAGCACGGTGATAGCTGGAATTATGGGATAACTAATGACTGCCCTGCTAAAACATCATAACAGCTGAAGCAGAAGCTTCAATGGTTGAGATTAGAGCTTGAGTGAGCAGAACATGGTTGAGATGTCTGTCAAATGGACAGGACCTAAAAATCTAGTGTTGTTTGGGTATTTTGTATTATGCGTATATAATGCCCGCATGGCCTGTATAGGTAAGATGAGAGGTTTATAATTAGCAGTGTCTGTTACTGATCTGGCACAAGTCCTCAGCATCTTTGGCTTAAACTCAGGCTATGAGTGTAGTAGTGTGGAACTAGGTAACTCCTTTCTGCTCTTGGTATCCTCAGGTAGAGCTTTAATATCTGTTTCTGAACATGAATGTTGTCTGATTATATATGTAATTTATATGTGCTAATGTAACAAATACATATAAAATATTTGCTTTAGTTCAGTTAATGCACTAGGTTATTGCTAGCTGGGATGCCTTCTCCAGGTGGATTTTTAGTTCCTGTTTCAGAAGTTTTGGTTCCTGTTCTCAACTTTTTCCAATTTTCTGAACTGTTACCGTGTCATATCTCAACGTGTCTGGAGGCAGATACTGCCGTGCTTAGTAATTCTGTTATATTTCAGACATACAAAAGACTGGGGTTTTTTCTTAAAATGTAGACAGTTTTCAAGACAATATTGAAGGCCTGAGAAATCAAAAATGAAAAGTTAACTCCTTAAACTTTCATACATCCTGATTTGGACCAAATTTTGCATCCTACAGCCAATTTCAATCCCAGTTCCAGCAGCTGGTAAGGTCGAAACATATCGTTTCAAGACAGCTCCTGTTAGATCAAGAACAATTGGTACAGATGTCCTTTTCAAAATATTCCAGTTAGGATATCACAAGAAAAACTAAAGGAGGGGAAAACAGTATCGTGAGTCTCAGTAGCTGAGGCAAGTATTTGTTTTCAGAAGTGTCTCTAATGGTTCCACCACGGAGTTTCTGACATATAAAATTTATGTAAAGTGGGTAACATGTCTGCAACCTGTGAGCAAATTAGAGTTGTACAAAGTCTGTATCACTGTTATGATAAGTCCAGTATCAACATATTTTTATTATTATATGAAGACTTAAGTATTGTTTGAGTGAGATTGGTTCTAGACTCTTCAGCCTTGTCTCACTGGGTATATTAATAAACACTTCACAGCAAGATCGAAACCTTACAGAATTTCTTACATGTGTGGTTTAAGTACAAAAACTAGATTCAGTCCTTCTTACTGAAATAACCTGTGCGGAAGAAGAAAGACTTTATTTGATTTTCCTTGAAAACTCCAGCTGTCTTGGTAAGGATTGTGATCTGATTTTTTCCTGCAGGTAACATCATTACTAAGACGTGTTTTGCCTGAGGTAACCCCGAGTCGCCTGGCTAGTATTATAGGAGTGAAGTCTCTTCCACCAGCAGATATAAGTGATATCATTCACTCCACAGAAAAAGGAGATTGGAATAAACTAGGTATCTTAGACATGTTTTTGGGCTGCATTGCCAAAGCTCTCACTGTACAGCTGAAAGCCAAAGGAACTACTATAACAGGGACAGCTGGCACTACTGCAGGCAAAGGAGTTACTACAGTCACACTTCCAATGATCTTCAATTCCAGGTTCGTTTAAAAATATGTACATAATCTCAAGCTAAAGGCACAAAATAATTACATTGTTTGAAGTTGGTATGTTGTCTTTTATAAACTTTGATTTAGAAATGGGAAAAATTGTATAACACTTTGACAGTATGAGTCATGCCATGAGTTTAATTTTTAAAAAATTATAATAAAAAACCCCCACAACCTACTATATGATGAATATTTGCATTATTTCTTCGTGGTGGATTTTGACAAATAGTAACTAATTACTCAGGTTAATTTCATGTATTACCGTATGTCTTTTGCAGCTACATTCGGCGAGGTGAAAGCCACTGGTGGATGAAGGGTTCAACACCTACACAGATTTCAGAGATCATTATTAAACTCATTAAAGACATGGCAGCAGTAAGTTTCTGTCCTTTAAATGTGTGGAGGATATTCACATATTTATTCCATTGCTTTCTGTTAGAGTTGTTATTGGGTTGAGCTGTTAAATGTGAGTTGGTCTCAAGAAGAAAAAGCTGTAGTCTTCTGGGTAGAGTCTCGGCCTAGAAGCAGTAAGAACCAAGTTCTGATTCTGCTAAGCAGAAATCCACTATTGAATTAAGCTTTTAAATAAGTCACTTGTACCAGAAGTTTAAGAAGTAAACAATAATCATGTGTAATTTTCTACATTATTAACTTAGAAGCCTAATTTTTTAGGTCTTGAGCACTCAGAACTCCAACTGAAAAGTAAAAAGTATCTGTGGAGTAAGATAATAGTGTTGTTTTCACGTAACCGTATGTAGATTTTACATGTGGAGTTTCTAGTTAAGACTGCGTGCTAAGATTGACGTCGTTCAGTCTTGCTGAAATCTACATTTGTAGCTGTTTAACAATTTGGGCTGAAATTTTCCATAGTTGTATCTGCTTCAGGCAAATTTTTTTTATGAAAAAGTGATTCATTTATTTCCCAGAAACGATACTGGCAAAAAAAAAAAATAGGTTTTGTATATGTGTAGGGGAAAGAAGCTTAGCTGGGAGGTTGGTTTTGTTTACCTTAATTCTATACCTATTTCAGTGTGATGTTCTAAATGACCCGGATTTTCCTCTGTGATTTACCCTTTGAAAGCTGTTTCTGTATGTTCAGCTTTGGAGTCCTATTTTCTAAACCATTCCCTGTGCTTAGATTAAGGAGAACCCTTCTCCAAGTTGCTGAAGCTGGATGGGAATTCTCTGCAATTGCTACTGTTGATTTTGGCCACAGGATTTCAGAATCTCACGACCCATCTTTAGTTAAGAGTTACAATTCAGATGTTTCTCGTCCCTCAGCAGTGCTGGTCTGTGCCCTTTCATTCTTCAAATCATATGCCCTCTACTTGTTCCAAGTTAGTTATTCCAATAGTTGCTCAGAGACTACGTCAGTCAGTCACCTGGTTATTTAAGGGCTAATAGTTACCAGATCTGTCTGATTTGAAGACACTTCATTTGTCAAAGTCATCCCTGGCTTCTTCTTTCCCTATTCTAACTTGAGATCCTAACCTGATGCTGCATGTAGTAGCTCTAATTACAGTTTTAGTTGTTCTTAATAAAAGCTGTAATCAATTAAGTTTCCTCTTTAACAGGGTCATCTGTCGGAAGCTTGGTCCCGTGTGACAAAGAATGCTATTGCTGAAACCATCATAGCCCTGACTAAAATGGAGGAAGAATACCGATCGCCAGTGAGGTGCATTGCAACAACCAGAGTAAGAACTTTACTAAACTTAGTATCAGTTCATTGTAACCGTGTAGTAGGAGCACATCCAAGAGCCATCCTATATTTTAGAAAAAACTTCATTTTACAGGTTGTTTCGGGAAAAAGTACATGCAGCATACAGTTTATATTCTCCAAATCTAGCTGTGTGCATAGTGGACAGGTATCCTAACTAAAGCAATAACTGTTAATGCAAATAAAAGTCTTGCTTTCTCTGTGTCACAGCAGATTGAGTTTTCTTCTTTGTGGCAGAAATACACCAGTAAAAACTGAATTTTGATTCAGTAGATGTCTCGGGTACGTCCCAAGTGATGGAGAATAAGTGTTATGTTTATGCATTTGGGGTTTTATCCTTGAGGTAATTCTGCTTTAGGTTTGCGATACTGGCATTTTACTAAATTCATGAGATCATCTGTGTGGAAAATTGCACAATAGGTATCGGCTGTCTTTTTCCAGTTCCCCGCGTGGTTATTTTAAGTGGTTTGACTTGTAGGTCATCAGCTGCCACATCTCAAGTCTATCATGAAAATACTCAATAACAAACATTCTCTATGACAATTAAGCTAATCCTCAGCTGTGTTTTAGTCTCAAAATGGAAAATCATTTGCTGAGCCCTTTATTATTTATCTGGGGTGCTTTTTTACCTTTGCCTCTCCCTTGACTCTCTTATAGAAACTTGGGCTAACTTAACGTGAATAGATCTCTTCAAATACCATGAAAAGCATCCTTGTAAATTATGACATTCCTACTGTCTTAGGGAGTACAGATTTTTGGCTTCTCAAGCATTATATCTACATGTGAAAGAAAAGGTTTCCAACGGTTACAAGGATTTGACACTCATGTTGTTTTCCATGTTAAAAGGCTGTGCCAGTTGTCGTTTCATCCCGTTACTCACATATTCTCTGCTCTTCAGAAGACACTGTCTCAGAGCACCACCAGCTCCTGCTGTCACTGTTAGTAGTCCAATAGAGTTTTTTCAAATCAAACTTTTGATCAAAAACTATTGCAAAATGCAGTTGTCGAGTGCATTTCAGCTTGGGTTGCAGGCCAACACGTTACCTTTATGTATCTTATCTCTTTAGGATTTCACTGTAGTCAATAGAGAGGAAGAGAGAAAAGCTTCCTCTGAAGAACAGTCAGCTCAGAACCCTTTTCTGGGTAATCTCAAATGCCCCACAGAGTGAGGAGAGAACTCAGGGAAACCAATCTCAATGAACTAAAGCTTTGTTGGTTTGGGTCTTTTTTTTGTGTGTTCTTCAATTTCTTCTTCTCCTACAAATCCTGTAATGTTTGGTAGATATGCAAGTCTGTATTTGCCATATTTCTCTGTAATATACTCTGGTTGATCTTTTTTCACTGTTTCTCTCTTGTATGCTAACTACTGTATTTATGACCATAAAGTGACATAGCTGAAAGAAAGAACGTAGTTCCCAAATGTTCAATAAGTTTTATTGTGTGCTTGATTTCTTTTGGGAAAAGAAAAGACTTGTGTTTTGTGGGCAGGCTTCAGCTAACAATGACGCAGTTTGCAGGTAACACTGACAATGTTGCCTGCCAACGTGTATAATTTTAGTATTTAGGACTTTTTTTTTCCTAAAATATTTAATTCTACCTTGTCTTTCAATAGCTATGGCTGGCCTTAGCATCCCTCTGTGTGCTTGATCAGGATCATGTTGATAGACTATCCTCAGGAAGATGGATGGGAAAGGATGGACAACAAAAACAGATGGTGAGACTGAAAATAATGTATTTTTGTGCTTATTTTTATAGTAATGATAGGGAAAGGTAGACTTGGCCTAACTTTATTCCTTCCTGTTGTCCCCAATGGAGATTGTGCATACATGGTTGAAATGTTTGTGTTCTAGACAAGCACCACTCAGAAAACAAAAACTCCAGTTTAAAGCAATAAGGTGGCAATTCTGGTGGCATTCGGGATGGAGCAAGGCCTTCCTAGCACCTGTAGGATGGATTTTTGAGAGTCCACTGGCTCAGTTAATACCACTCTCTCTTTCAGAGCTATTTTGTTTCTGTCTGGATCCGTGTCTCTTAGTAAAGTCAATTCTTTCATGCTCCTCAATAATAACTTCTCCATAATGTAGTTTGCTCTAACTTCTCTCGGTAGAGAGCGATTACCCCAAAGAGAAAGGGACTCTTTCTAACTGAATTCAGTATAGCTACCATTTACCCAGAGGATTTACAAATTTAATATAGAATATGATTAATTAATTGAGTTTGTATCTATATTTTTCAGTTTCACAAAAAGCTCGTGGTTTTTTTTTTTTAAATACAAATCTGGAAATAGCAAAATAACTAAGCCGTTCTCTTTATAACTTGGTTAGGCCAGTCCCTGTGGGAGACAAGGGATTATTGTGCAGATGCTTTGTGCAAAGGAGCCTCCAAAGCAGTTTAGTGTAGGAGGAAAGAGAATGCAGGAGAGAAAGGACTTCAGCAGCAGCAAGGACTAAAACTCTGCTGAGAGGAGGAAGCAGACACAAAGGTTTCTGAGATGATTAAAAAAGACAAGGGGCTTCTGCAGAGCTTTGGAAATGTCAGGCGAGTAGCCAAGACATCATCAAGCAGGGATACAAGCTGCTGAACCCAGCCTGAAATTCCCCCAATTCTACTTTATACTGGGATATTCAAGTTTTGAGGTGAACTGTCCCACTGCCAACCAGGAGTGCTGTTGAAAAGATTCTGTTCGAGGTTGCAGGAGCAATGTCATGGAAACCACGTGTTCTGGGAGTACGACGGAAACTTGTTCTCAGACATCCATATGAATAAACAAAATCAGTCATTGAACTCTATTTGTACAGACATTTTGAACCGCAGAACAGAACTGTGTTGAGTTTTTTAAAAATTTTATCAGTAGAGCAATTTAATTTCGTGGTGGATTTTGATTGTTACTTCAACTGTATTCTCTCTAAGTTATAGATGACCTACAGCTTTGACTAGGTGTTTGAGCAGAGTAAACATACCATATAAAAGTAATTAAGGGTAAATATTGTGCATGTTGACTGACTTGAGTACTCATTTCTGAACTTTTCTGTTAAGGTTCACGTAACTCGTTACCACATAAATCTTTTCTCACAGTAGTTGAAAATGATGTCTTAGCTCTATTGTTCAAAAATGCGTTTTTGCTGCATCACGCTGAATATAAAACGAAGAATATCAGAAGAAATTATATAGTTAATTGAGGCTTTTTGTGTCTGGGAACAATTGTTTATATACTGGTTATTCTAAAGATATAACTAATATAGTCTAAACAAGCTCTTTATCCCCTCTTATTAATTTGGGGGAGATAACTGGAAAATAAAAACAAACGCTGAAAGGAAACGAGGGATTTAATAAAAAATTATTTCTTTTTTTTTTCTTTTTTTTTTTTCCAGCCAATGTGTGATAACCATGATGATGGAGAAACTGCCGCAATCATTTTATGTAATGTCTGTGGGAATTTGTGTACAGATTGTGACCGATTCCTTCATCTCCATCGGCGAACAAAAACTCACCAGCGACAGGTAGAGTATACGCGGCATCTTGTTGTTTGCAACTGCATACGTGGTGTGCCTTTCCTCAATTAATACGTAAGCAAAAGGCTGTAGCAAGAGCCAAATCTGAAAAAGTATTTTCTTTTATGTTTGAGATGGTATAGGTTTGTTTCCATTTAATTCTTCTTAGTTGTTTTTAGTTAAATTCTCTTGTCATTGTCTTTTGAAGAAAATTGGAAAATCATGTAGCAGTCCCTAATTCTTACTCTTATGCTACACCAACTTTCTTCTCTCTTGTTCTGATATTGTTTAGGAACATTTTTTAGGAAAATCTAGAAACTGTATAGACTTTAAGTATACATTGGTTCTTTATTCCTGTTAAATGTCCTTTGCTACTTCTATCATATACGTCAGTCCTCGTCAACCCCTTCACTTTTAATGTATATACATTTTTTTAATATCCAGGAAGACCACTTGACAGCAAATATTCCTACTGGTTACCGAATCATAGAACGGTTTGGGTTGGAAGGGACCTTAAAGATCATCTAGTTCCAACCTCCCTGCCATGGGCAGGGGCACCATCCACTGGACCAAGCTGCTCCAAAGCCCATCCAGCCTGGCCATGAACACTGCCAGGGATGTCAGTCTTCTCTTACTTTTCGATATTCCTCCAGCTCTCGCTGTCTTTTCACAGAGAAATACGTTGTCATATCCATAAGCTTGAATATTTCCTGATTTCTTTTGGTTTTTTTTTTTAGGACTGAAATGTCTTTCCTCTTGGACCTACTTAGATGAGTTTTGACACATTGCTTTTTACTGTGCTAATTAGTGTTCTTTTGCATTGTTTTCTTATCCTCTTCATCTCTAAACCTGAAACTGCATTATTCTTGGAATATTTATTTCTCTCATTGAAATTAATGTTGAGGATGCCTTTACTTCTGAAATTACTGAACATTTCCTCTTTCTTGACACTATTTTGTGTTTTCTGTGGTCCTTTGTTTTCTTCTTTCCCTCTGACTACTTATGTTTGTACAAAGGCTAAAATAATAGACCTCATTAATAAGGATAATTCAAAGAAAATCGTTCCTCTTCTCCCTCTCATAGAGTGCATCTACGTTTGCTTTTTAGTAAGCATCAGGAATGGGCTTTTGAAGCAGATCTCCTTCTCTCCTTATTGTGCTTTGATTTGTGTCATAGAGCAGCCTTGGGGTGCATGAACTCGATTCCTTTCAGGTGAAAATAAAAATAACAAAAAAAGATAGCTGCAGGGACATGCTGGCAATGGTCATTCAGTGCAGGGGATCAGCATGATGGAAACTCCAGATCACCAGCACCGAGTTCCACTCTGCAGATCTTCTTGGTGCCTCAGCCTGGAAGTTCCACATGTATCTGTTATCTTGTATTTCTTACCCAGAGTCTTTGCAATTCCCTTTGAAATGGTCCTGTTTTCGCATCCTAAGATGGTGATTTTCTATGTCTGCTCTTCGGTCATGGCAGAGCACAGTTTAGTCTCATTTGTTTTTCTGATTTCTCCTATATAGCCTGTTCAGATTACAGTTGATAAAAAGTAAGTTCTTATCTCATCGAAATCCTCATATCTCTCCTTAATCTGTCCAAAATAGCTACTTATCAGATTTTCCTATTTGCTTCTGAAAGCATGTTTAAACTTCTGCTCTTCATTCACCACCTTTACCTTTACATCTCTAATGTTAATCCCCTCAATTTAAATTTTAAATTGTCACGTTCCCTGGCTCCTGTTTTCTGTTAGCTGCCTGGTTTTTATCCAACTTGTGTCATACACAGCTCTTCAATGTGTTTTCTCTCCCTCTAAGAAAGGACAGCCTGTAAGTTACTATGACCCGCTTACACAGTTCCTTTGTGAAGCAATTAAGGCTTTTTTTCCTGATTCTAATGTGAATTAAAACCAAGTTTAAATTGAGTGTATACACCCATACCAAGGTAAAGTCTAACTTTTATTGCGTTGCAGGTGAAATTAATGAAAACAGAACTGCCTTCAAAACTTAGGAAAGGAGAAAAAAGAGACTGTATAAAGTCCCCTAAGCATTTCATGCCCTTTATTTTGAAAAAAAATTTATATTTTCCTTATTGTAGCTGAAAGTATCCACTGTGTATTTATGTGAAAGTTGAAAAAAATTAATATTACACACTTATATAAGTGTTATTATATAGTGCATCCTATTAAGACTGTAATTATCAATGTTGCTTTGATAAACTATTACCATAGAGTCACAGAATAGTTTGGGTTGGAAGGGACCTTCAAAGGTCATCCAGTCCAACCCCCTGCAATGAGCAGGGACATCTTCAACTAGATCAGGTTGCTCAGAGCCCCGTCCAGCCTGGCCTGGAATGTTTATGTGAAGATATTTGTAATGACTGCTAATGTTATCTTGTGCTTTTTAATATACTGTGGCCTAATGGATGAGTTGAATGGTAGTAATGAAGTCCAAGCTCCATATCTTTTTAAATTAAAATAAATGTTGTGTGGCTCTTTTCTCATCGTTGTTGCCTGGTTGTTCCTCAGACACGTTAGCTCAAGTGTTAATTTTGTATATTTTTGCTTCTAAAAACACAAAGCCTTTTATCCCTTCTGCAATATGTACAAATTACAGAATGCATAAAAAACATAGCTTGTAGTAGGCAAACTCTGCAGAATCTATGAAACATCTGATGAAAATCCAGAGAGACAGTGACTAAAATAACATAGAGATATGCTATTTATTATCTGTTTGGTTAACCCAACAGGTGTTTAAAGAAGAAGAAGAAGCTATCAAAGTTGATCTCCACGAGGGTTGTGGTAGGACCAAACTTTTCTGGCTGATGGCATTAGCAGATTCTAAAACTATGAAAGCTATGGTGGAGTTCAGAGAACAGACAGGTAAAACACAGCTGTTAGTACTTGCTCTTTATCCTGATTATTTTTACCTCTTACCATGAGCATTTGTCAAAAATAAGTAAATAAATAAATTGGGGGTTTCACCTGCTTTAGGGCATTGCTTTTAGTTGTTAATTAAATAGTTTGTGTAACAATTGCTGGTTTCTTTGGTTGTTTTCTGTGATCGTTGTTAGGACATCAGTCACTTACGTTTCATTACAGCAATTTTTCTTTTTGTTTGCTTTTGCGGACTTAGGCAAACCGACCACCAGCAGTTCTGAAGCGTGTCGCTTCTGTGGCTGTAGGAGCGGAACAGAATTATCAGCAGTGGGAAGCGTTTGTTCTGACACAGATTGCCAGGTGTGTGTTAACAAGTATCAATCATCATAATAGGAGGGACTGCAGGATCAAACTGATTCCTTATTTTGAGTAAAGCTTGTAAAGCCTGTGGTCCATTTTAAATCAGACCTCGCATGTGAAGAGGTTTGAATATTATATTGTAATTCAAATACTTTCAAGTTTGTAAATGTTTGGTTTAATTGCAGGCTACAAACACAAATAGTCAACCAAAAAAACTGGGTAGTTTCATTATTATCTTCAAAAGTATCCGAAGTTTTCACAACAGTGTTCCAAGTATAATGTAAAATATACGCTGCCAACGTAAAGTCTGGTTTACTAGAAAGCCTGCAGAAGTTTGCGTAACAGCCTGTTTATTATGTGAGCAAAGAACATTTAAGGCTTGGTGGGTTTTTTCAACTGTATCCATGTGTCCGGAGTGGTTTTGTGCCCTACACTACTGGTACAATTGGCAGAGTGACCAGTTTCTTATCCCACCTGTTTATTTCTGTTTATATGTGGCAAATTTGTCTTCTTTTTTTTTGTCTGTCAGCCTACTGGATATATTATATTATTATTATTATATTAATTTGGATAAATTGTTAGCTTATAGGCAAGTTTTAGAAGTTTTCTACTTACGAGGGGTAGGAATTAGAAGTGGTTAAAATATCCTTTCCAAAAGTGCTTATGCTGGTTAGTGATCAGCTTATAATATGTTAAGAGTGGGTTACTTCATACCTTTCCTGAAGGATGGAAATCTGCAGATACCTCAAAGGCTGTTAATACAGGGCAAGCAGTGTTTACAAAGGCAGCACTTAATATACAAAGTGCACATGGAGGCTTAAAGAATATTTCTCTTTATATCAAAAATCTTACAATTTTAAAATAATGGTTTCATTATGCCATCGCTACTCAGGAGTAACCTAAGTAACGAAAGTATGTTTTACTCCAAGTACACAAATGTGCTGTTTTGCCCAAGTCCCTGCTGTAGCAGCAGTGATTCTTTCATCTCAGCATATTGCACGAAGCAGCAAGCCTTCAAAAAGCGACACTGCATCAAACCGTCCAGTGCAGGGGCAAAAAAGAATGACCGATTATTTACTTGTAATAGGAGTACGCTAAAATTGCCTGCAGCAAGACACAGCCCTGTGGTCATCCCTGCGGAGGCGTTAAGAACGAAGAGCACTGTCTGCCGTGCTTGCACGGCTGCGATAAGAACGCTACGACTCTTAAGCAAGATGCCGATGACATGTGCATGATCTGCTTCACTGAGGCACTTTCAGCAGCACCAGCTATCCAGGTTTATTTTTTTTTTCCTCCCTGCTAAGAAGAATAATATTATGGTTGTAATGTTTTAAGCGTGCTAGAAGTTAAAATGTGAAGTCCCTCAAATTATACTCTTAAAAATTTCAAAACGGGCACCATACCAGTACATAAGTTCCTTAAAATGCTTTATTCCTGCTATTTCAAGAAAGCAGATTGTGTCAATTTAGTTTACTTTATTTAAAATATATGGTATTTTATGAAGGAGAAAAACAACGGAGGTAATTAATGGATATACCTCATATATATTTCATGTATCCGCTGGTGGGTTTGGAGTAGAAAGGTTACGATTTTAACGACCATTTTATACTCTTCCTCTTTTTTAAGAAGAAAATAGGCGTCTTCTAGGATTTTAAGTAAACTAATTTCGGAATTGGTGTATGTTGCCACTTAAAAGCAGATAACTGCTTCTCTTTTAGTGGTTAATACGACTTCAGTGTTTCCTGACATGTATTCTTTTCTACAGCTGGACTGCAGCCACGTTTTCCATTTGCAATGCTGTCAACGCGTCCTAGAAAACAGATGGCTTGGGCCAAGGATAACTTTTGGATTTATGTCCTGTCCTATTTGCAAGGTAAATGAGCGATGTATTTACTTGCCTAGGTCAAACAAGTTACCTAATGCTGTCTTTGTTTTTCCTTTTTTTAAATTTTATATTGCTTGTTACAATATAAATTAGGTATACGTCACTTGTTTCCTAAATTTCTCGTGTCACTGAAGAAACCGGATCATTGACGCATCTTTTTACTTTCCCCTGCTGTTTCCTAAGTAAGGATCCTCTTAAAAAGAAAGCATCATGCAGACATTATCTTAATGCTGGTTTATTCTTAGCACCATCAGCTTGTAATTTCCCAATATTTGAGTACAGCTGACAGGGAAGGAACAATCTTATTGCACATTATTTAAAGCAGAAAACTTGGCTTCTCTATTTTTCCTAACCCCTTTTAAAGCTGCTTGGGTTTTCAGTATGAGGACAGAGCTGAAGAATATAGGTACTTAGTTCAGCTCAAATTACCAAAAATGCCTCTTGCACTCTACAAAATCATAATTGCAGTAAGCAAAAGCATATGGTGGCTGCTGGGGAGGAGAGAACCTTAGAACCCCAGGAATATGAAATGTGGGAAAGGTCAGCCATTTCTGCATGTTGTCTTTCTTCCTTCGTGCTCTGCTTTGATAATTTATGGCAATAGCTTGTGACTATAAAATGATAAAAGACCTGGCATTGAGGACTGTCAGTCATAATTCTTAATTGCTAAGCAATAAGTCAAAAAGGACCAAAACCAGAGAAAGCATACAGTCAGAACATTCCTCTGCTGTGGTGAATATTTTGTGTACCGTTTATCATCCCTCTGTGGTTGTTACAGCCTGTTGTAGGGGCTGATGATTTCACGCAATAAAAGGCCATATAAAAAGCATTCCTGGTTACTATTTTTGCAGCAAATAAAGTGTGTACTATATCAGCCATTTTTTGAAATGGCCGTTGCCTGAGCTCTTAGGTTTTTATGACATCCCTTACACTGTGTTTGACCATAATCCATATTATCACAGCTGCTGTATTAAAGATGCAAGATATTTTAATCACGTTTTTTTATTTCAGAACAAAATCAATCATACAGTATTAAAGGATTTGCTCGATCCAATCAAAGAACTCTATGAAGATGTAAGGAGAAAAGCGCTAATGAGATTGGAGTATGAAGGGCTGCACAAGAGTGAGGCCATCACAACACCAGGCGTTAGATTTTATAATGACCCAGCTGGCTACGCCATGAACAGATATGCTTATTATGTTTGCTACAAGTGCAAAAAGGTACGACAATTAGTACTTTGTGAAATTAAATGAATGTTATTGTTTCAAAAGTAATTTCTTAAAGAGTGGAACGTATATTTAATATATAGTGTATGGAGCAGGAAAATAAATTGATGTTAAATTCTAATTACCAAAAAGTGCTGAGCAAATTAGATGCACGTAGTGTCTTATCTAGTAAAGCTCGGAAGTATCTACAGTGCAGCTCAGAAACCAAAAGCATATTAAGGTGCTGGCCACCTTAGAAGAACGTGCAGATGAAACTGCATTAGAACACCAAGCATCCTTTTGTCCCACTTCTAACTCATACCTTACGTGAACATTAAAACAGTATAACCATAGGTTTGATTCTGACTCTTTGACATGGAGGGTTCCTCACTATGATTCCACCTAAATGTTACTTTTACACAAGTGGGAGTTGGTGGAAAGTGCAGTAAACTGACTCTGGGGCAGAAGAATCCCCACTGCTGCAAGCCTGTCGCTGTAGTTTTCCCCAGTGATAGTCTCAAAAGATGGGAAGAGCCTTCTCTAATTTTGATTCGTGATAGCGCAGTTGTTCAGGATGGGGATAAGGACACTCTGCCTTTCATAACCGATCATGCCTAAGTTCAGATGTCAGTATCTCGAGTGCCTTTGAAGTGCAGCAACTATGGAGATGATGGCCAAGTGTGTTAGAAGAATGAAAAAGAAGAAAGAGGAAATGTGTGGTCGAGCCCACTGGACTCTAGGTCATATGTGCAGTTTTCTTCAGGTAGAGAATACGAAACTTAAGCAGAAGACAAAAACTCCCCGATTTCCCCACCATCAGAGAAGACACAAACGTTCTTTATCTGTGGTTAGAGACTATGGTTAGAGAAATTTTGGATAATGATTGAACCCCTCCCATCGCTTCTTTCATCTGAAGCTGATTTTTAGTGCCCATCTTGATCACATCTTTTTCCTTTAGGAATGAATGGAATAAGGCAATCTCATGATAGCGTTCAACCCCAATAATTTTAATGTTCAATGCACATGTTTTATCTTAAGTGCATAAATTGAAAATAGGAGAAAGGATTGATTTCCATATGCTAGAGGAGTAATGAATCATTACTACATAGTTACTGGGTTCACTTTTGTTCCTGCCTCACTCAGTTAACCAGTTTTTGCTCCTCATCCTTTAGCAACTTGCCTAGTGCCTTTTTTGCCTCCCTTACAAAAACACTTTTTATTACTTTCTCCAGTTTTTATTCCTGTCCCTGTTTTTCATTACGCTTTCTTTCCAATACTTAATACTCAGTTATTTCAGTGTCTTTATGTCCCTCTTTTTATTCCTTCCCTTGTATCTCATTATTCCCTTTTGTACTGTGTCTATATGCCTGAATAGCAGCATTCAACCAGCTAATGTCTAACTTCTTTCCTTCCTCAAACTGCTACCTAATTCCCTGACTTATATTCTTTAGGGCTTTCCCTTTTGTTTTACTCTGCAGAGTTTAGGGGAAGGTGGGCTGCTTAAATTTTTCCTTGCTCATAGTTGCCTTGAGACCACTTTCCCTGTGTCCCAGTCTCTGCAAAAAAGGTGAGAATTGCCAAGAGCAAGAATTCTGTGCATTGTCTAATTAGTTAATAAGATGGTAATGAAGGAAGAGACTCATTGCTTCGTCTCACTACTCCATGCGAAAACACTTCAGTAAATGAGGAAACGCGTCAGAGTTGTCAGTCTTTCTTGGTGCGTTTTTGTGCCCAGTGTGTCCTGGTAGAATAAGATGAGAAAGTGGCATGAATTTGTAGAAAACAGCAACATTCTAATTATAAGGGATTCCACATGAGCATGAAAACTGATACTCCTTTCAGCTAGTAGAAATCCCTCCTGGTAGAATGCTTCTCTTCTGCCCTCAGCCTCAGTCTTGTCTTTCTTACATACAGTTCATAGAGCATCCAGATAATGTTTCAAAAGCCCTACAGTCACTTGCGTAGACCCGAGTACCTTGCACAATTTTTGGTGATGTTTGTCCTGAGATTGAGAGACATCATCGTAGTGCCTCAAAAACGTGTATCTAGAGTCAGAGTGGCGACTACTGAAATGGCTGTTATTCATTATTTCCCCCTTACAAATTGACTTTGTTAAAATAATAGTTGTCTCTGGCTTAATGTCCAATCATTTCTGTATAAAATGAAGGCATATTTTGGTGGCGAAGCTCGTTGTGATGCTGAAGCTGGACAAGGAGATGACTATGATCCAAGAGAGCTTATTTGTGGTGCATGCTCTGATGTTTCAAGGGCTCAGGTAAGCAAAGAACTTTGTATTCATGTTTTTATTTCATTCTGAAGCTCTGAGTACCTGAGCTATACAATAATTCACACTCATTTGTAATTTTATGTATTGTATAATATTAAAATGTATTACAGAATGTAGAAAGGTGTTGTTCGGATTGTTACAATGTGGCTACTTTGTTTATCAGCGTTTGTTTCTTTCTGTTTAGATGTGTCCCAAACACGGTACAGATTTCTTAGAGTACAAATGCCGCTACTGCTGTTCCGTTGCTGTTTTTTTCTGTTTTGGGACAACGCATTTTTGCAATGCTTGCCATGATGATTTCCAAAGAATGACAAGCATCCCTAAAGAAGAACTCCCACACTGTCCTGCAGGTAGTATTTTTGTAAAGCAAATTTACCACACTGATTTCTGAAGATTAGTAATCAGTTCTAATCGATATTCTTATATATTCTTGCTGATAATTTTTTTAGCAAAACCACAGGGCTAGTCATGCAAATTTAAAATTCAGTATCTTGTATAATATTGGAAAGGGTTTGTTCTATGCATGCTTTAGATTTTTTGCTTTTCTGGCAATGCTACAGGCAATGTCATCACACTGAACCTTTAAACATTAGCTACTTTGATATGGAAAGACATTTTAATTACCTACACCAATTCAGATTCCAGATGTGTAATGATGTGTTAAAACTATACTGAAAAAATTAACACACTACTATTAAATGATACATCTGTACTCAAGTACCTGTCATGCACAAACTGTTGCCTCAGTACCTTACTTTCCAACTTCATATGCCATTGATTTGATCTCAGTCAATCATATTATTTACCTTGCTGTTGAAAAAAAGTGAGATCTTTTTTATTAAGATATTTACATGAAAGAAGTAAACGAAACAAAAAAAAATACTATTCCCGGTATAACCTTAGAATTACTGTTTACTGCAGAGTGTAACTCTCATTCCTATTCATTGATTTTGCTTTTAGATTGTGTGAATTTCTTCCACAGTATTAATGAGATGAAACTTATTTTAATGATTCTCCTTATAAGCTTTTTGCCTTTTTTAGTTTGAATATGATTTATTTTAAATTACATGGGGTTTGATCATTTGGCGTTTTTCTTCAAATACCATTTCAATGTTTCATGTAACTGTTTTAAGGAGGTTTTGATCATGTTTTGTGAGATCCAATTTATATTCTTTTCTCTTGGCCTTTTAAGCCTTTAGATGGTTTGCTTGAATTTAACTAAGTGAAAGCACCTTTCTATCTGCTGTTTCTTAAACCTCCATTTTTGATTCCTTATAAATTAATTTCATATATTAAGATGTTCCTTATAAATTCATGTAAAATTACATTCATTTAGCATGTTTTTTGAGGAAATGAAACATACGTTTCTTTACATTGAGTCTGCGAGCATTAATCTCTTCTCTTGTTTTCCCTCACCCTTAAATTCACTGTAGGTCCCAAAGGCAAACAACTTGAAGGAACGGAATGTCCGCTTCATGTTGTCCATCCACCCACTGGTGAAGAATTCGCTCTGGGATGTGGGGTTTGCAGAAATGCTCACACTTTTTAGACTAGCATTTTTTTTTTTTTTAACCAGAGCAAAACAGGTGCCCTCATCCCTCAAGTGTCCTGAAAATAAAGTCCAGCTGGGATGAGGACGGGACCATTTCATAACCCAGGTAAAAGGAACAATTTACAGTGCAAGAAGGATGCCAAATACCATGTACATAATTCTTGCTATGAGATATTGACATTTTTTGAACCGAGACATCAAAACTTGTGAGGTGTTTGCATGTGGCCATTACAGTCATCGGCTAGGAAACATTGGACATTTACAAATAAAAAATTGCTATTAAAGGATCTGTGTGTCTGTGGACTATGAATAATGCCGGCTTTCAGGAGAAAGAAAAAAATATTGATTATTGTATACTGACTTTTTGTAATCTTGTACAATTGTAACGCATCACAAGTGGGGATGGGAAAGAGGAATATTCTGGTTTATTTCCTAGACTGTTATAAAAAAAATGTGTTAGGAAGGCATAAATGTAACAAGTATCACGCTGTATATAAAGGTATCAATGTTTGTCCTGTATAAGAATTATTAAATTACAACAGCAGTTTCATTTAAACTTCTGGGTTATGTTTGAGCCTGAAATTTTAATGAAGTGCAATACTGAGTGTGCCTCATATCTTGCAGCTGTAAACATAATGGAATGTACATGTCAATAAAGCCACTGTACATTTTTATACAGTGAAAGTCTAATGAATGTACAAGCCTCTGTTTTCAGAAGTGTTTTTTAAAATGGGAGTGGTGTCATAATGATTTCAGCAAGTTCTTTTAAAAAATAGGAAAGTTTATTAGCTAAACTGGTGGTTTTGCAAGTACTTAAGACGTTAAAAATGCTGCTTGAATCATCTTCTAAAGAAAAGCTGGATAAACATACTAACATTCATATTCCATTCCGTTTCAGTTTCTGACAATGTTTTAAGACACAACAGAAGACTTCATTTTAAATTATTTTGATCAGTTATTAAGAATCTTCAGCAATATGTCATCCCCACCTTTAGGACAAATAGTCTTTTGCCATTAATTCCATTTAATAAGAGTCCCAAGTCCTTTGCTCCTCTATAGTGAAAGCAAAATACAACTTCAAATAAGAACTTTTTCCTATAAGATTCTCCCTTCAGATCTCAATGATCCTTATGGGTCCTCTCCACCTCAAGCTGTTCTATGATTCTATAAGAACTTTTTTCTATTATTTCTGTCTTGATGAAGTGTGCTTTACTGACAGACGTGAACAACTGCTCTCACAGTTAAGATATCGGTAGATGGCATCCAGACATGTCAGAAGACTTTTATCAGACTGGGAGCTGTGGGATCCATCTCACCTAATTTCAGACATCTGTAAGGTATGTGTCTGCAGTTTAGAATAGCTGGGGAAGAACACTCACCTCGGGAGTACAATTTCTCTTTGTCACAGTAGCAGCGTATTGTGGTTCAGTCTCAGGTACGTGAATATTAGTGCAAGTAGTATTAGTAAATAGAAGCTGGAATTTTTAAGTCTACAATCAAATGTATTTTATATTATTAGTATAATGGACATTTAATGAAAGAATTCCTGTGACCCTCATTGAGGGGGGTATAGAGTGCCCAGTAATGACCAGGGGGTTGGAGAGGTTGCCAGCATACAGACAAAGGTGGTCAAATGTAGGGCTTGCGCTAGACATGCAAAGAAATATGCTGCATTATTGTTAATTGTTTAAAAAAATCTTCCAAACAACTGAATCTGTGAAAGTGCAGAATTTCAACTAGTGGGTATCTATTTGGAAAGAGATACATCAGGAGATAGGCTGCTTGGTAACTTCTTGGAATGTATTTGAAATAATACAGTATATAAAGTAGAGAAAGCAACGAAAAGGTGGCTTTACTAGATTTTATTCTGACTGAAAGGTAGTTTAGATGAAAACAAGTACAAAGTGACAACATTCGTTGTTCTGAAAGGAAAAGAGAAAATAAGGTAAAGAAAATTATGTACAGTAGATTGGCAGAAGTCTTAGGTAAGATCCTGTGGGAATCAAGTGTAAAGAAAAAAAAACTTGTTCAAGGGGAGTTGACGTTTTCTTTAGAACAACCAACTAGACTAACGGCACGCTCTGCAGCTATCCTAGTGCAAACAAAGGATATGACTTGTATTAAGCAGTGAGCTCGGCCAAGTTAGGAATTATGTATTGAAAAAAGGTAAAGAAAAAAAAATAGAAACCAAACCAAATTACTACAGATGAATAGCGGGGGGGGAGGTACAGGAAAAAACTTAATTTGCAATGGACATAAAGAGTAACAAGTAGGCAAGAGAAAGATTGGTCATGTACCTGCGATGATGAGGCACTTCGTTCCACAAAAAAATCCATCAACAGCTACAAACCACATTAAACCCTCTGTTTGAATATCAGGAGGAAGCCAATGTGGTGGTTGTTTGTATTTAGCATCTTGAAGAGTCAAGATTCTTCCAACGTTGTACTTGGCTTACAGAAACAGAGCATGATTTCACCTGTCCAAATTATGTCCATACTATAGATATTTACCTCAGCTGTAGTCATCTTCAGTGGACAGGAACAGAAACTTCTGGGATGTGGTTCATTTCATCTTGATATAAAACAGGAGCCACCTGAATAGCTCAGATGTAGATGCCTACTACAATGTGCATTTTAAAGTTAAAGTCATCATCACCTACTTTGCAGTCTGAAGTACAAGCAATGTTTTGGACCCATCATATCACAACCTTCAGCACCAAGGCAGTTTGTTTGGGTTTTTTTGGGGGAGGATGTCAATACATGAAGGGTGAAAGGTCAAGGTTTGAAGTGTTATTCCAGGTTTGTGGCTCCATGTTCCTTAGTTAAGATGGGTTTTTGTAAACAGGTCTTTGGCCCTTCCACTGGCCTAGTGCTCCACGTTCTGATGGGTGAAGGGTAGATGTTGGGGCCTGAGGTTTGAGAGTTTGTGGATTTATATTGTCAGCTATTTCCTGGAGACCTGCTGTAGACCTTAAAAAGATTTCAGTGTCTTTATTTGAAAATGTCAGTTCCTTACTCCATACTTGACAATCCTGTATCTCCAACCCATGAACTCATATTGGACACACCCTGAGTCACTTCAGCCTGGTACATGTAGAGTAAAAGATGCAGGATGATGTTCTAAGGACTCTAGCACATTTCTTGTGTAATGAGCATAGGGTTATCAGAATTAATACAGCTGTTAGTTGGGAGGTACTGCAGTAAACTAGGATTATATCAGTGGTATTAAACCAGTGATTAGAGTACGAGAGGGTGTTGACAGGCCAGAAGCTGGATGAAAGCAGAGCACAGTGTATTTATTAAGGATCTCCCTATTGTAGTATTCAGATATGTGTCTCCTTCACCATCCAGCACTCTCCTCACTCCCTACTCCTCTGCTACACTCAAAGCCTCATGTCACTGCCCCGCTGCGCTTCATCAGGATTCTCAGGTTCTGATTTCTGTCCTAATCTACCACAGACAAGCCCCTTATCTGCTTCCCTTGCTTCCTGGCTACTGTTTCTCCATTTTAGGAGCTTCTTCCTACACCCCAGTGTACAGAGGCAGCAGGAGGAGCAGTGCCTGAGTCAGGCAAATTAACTACAGTGGAAGACTAATGCACATAATACGAAGTGGTTTACATAGGTTCTTGACATACGTCACTCTGGGTCTTAAATTCTGGAAAAATTACTTGGAGCAAGCAAATCTGTGGTGTCTGACCCACTATCCTTTTTAGAAGATTTCTGTGTGTAGCACCATAGTTACAAGTTAATTCTATTTTTTAATTTTCCAGCTCTTTCACTTTAGATTAATATGAGAACTAGTTTAGGAAATTACGACTACAGTGAGGAAAGGACATGATGCTGCTACATTCAGTTTTTTAAGTGGGCTAAGCGAGGGACAGGCAATGTCAGGGAAAAGTTCCCCTCATGCACAACTGACCATCCCCAACTGCTGCTTCAGGCAGACAGCACAGCTGAGCATGAGCATCAGGCTCTTGGGTAGAGCACAGTTTCCCCCTAATGGCTGCACCTCAGACACTCTGCTCCTACACTGCATCAGGCATTCACGTCACCATATCCCCTCACACCAATCTGTATGGCTGATTATAGCCAGATGCCAGCACAGGTCACTAATCAGATCAGTCCCCAACAAGATTGCTGGGTGCCTCTCCAGCAGTCTTGCGTGCTTGTTCCGTCAGCTGTTGAGCCACAGCCCACGCAATGGAAATAGTTCTTGCATGCACCACCCTGTTTGCTACAGCTCACCATGCTCAGCTAATTCGTACCAAACTCAGCTCCGGGCCAAGGCAAGGGCCGCACTACTCCTACTCAGCTCATAAATCATTAGTTTACAAATGGCTTGAACTGTCATGGGTGTATCTACCCACTGAGCACAAAATGAACAGTAAAAGTTAATAAGGCACAGACAATTAACCAGTTACCATCGGGGCCTGATAATCTTGGTCCTTACAAAACAGTTTTCATTAATCACATTGCACTAAGTTATTTCATTGTTAGACCTAAGCAGAGGCTAGCTAGGGAAGCTTCAGGACCACACAGTCATTCAAGATAGAACTCAAACTTCCTAGGATTTTGCCACAGCCCCCTCCTTGACATTGCAGGTGACAGGGAGTGCAGCAGTAGTACCACAGATGCCCAGTGTCCTTCAGTGCAAGCCATACTGGAAAAGTTGTGCTGTCATACCCTGTGTTCTCACTGCTGGCGTCTAGGAGTGATGAACTTGCGCTACCAAGCGTTCCAGGTGGCAGGATCTCCACCAGGTGCACATACATAGACATACCCAAATACAGAACAACAAACTGATTACAATCAATAGCACAACAATCAGGTGTAATGGGGCATCACAGGTCATCGATAATCATCCAAAGATGTCCCCCACCAGCTGGTCAGTGAGTTTTCTCCAGTAATGGCCACCTCCACAGTCTGTTGGGATTGAGGGGGCACCGCAAACAACTAAGTTTCGCATAAGCTGTCTGCTGCTAGTTGAAATTCAGTCAGTTTGGAGGTAACATTTATTTCCAGATGAACGGCTCAAGTGGTTTCTTCATTTGTAAAAAACTATCCCACCACTCTGCTATATTTCATAAGATAACACAATAAAAATTGCCTTTTACTGGAGCATCTCTGATAGAGGAGTATCATGGCCTGGCTTTGGCTAGGAGTTCCATACAAACAGACTGAACGTGCTGAGCTGTGCAAACGGCAGTGCAGACAAGAACTGAGCGTTTCCATGGCGTGGACTGTGGATCACCAGCTGTCAGAAGAACAACACTGCTGGAGCGGGGTAGCACCATCTCATAGATAGGTTAACCTGACAACATCTCAGTAGAGGAACTTCTGGGTTTATAGGAATTTTCTCCATATTCTGTAGGTCTCTCTACAAATCTCTTCAGCTGTCTCTGCCATCAGGTAAGGAGTTAACATGATTAGCAAACAAGCAGTGATAAAGTTAAAACCCCAAACAGGCTTATTGCTGAGAGGGGGCTGTCATTTGTATTAGGATTGGCCTTGGTACCAAGGTACTGAAAGAGAACTGACACGCATTCAGAAGACCTAGAACTATCAACACGCTATGTTCAACATCACAAGGATATTCGAAATTCTCAAAACCATCTAATTTGCGCAACAAAAAGGGGAAGGTGTACTGAGATAGCTCTTCTACAGGTCGCCTCTTCCAATTAAAAAAAAAAAAAGAAAAAAGTGCAATTTTCTTTACTTTCCACTGGAGGGCTCCCTAGGTATGGCAATGTAGAACACAGGTACCCCCCCCCTCCCCTTCCCCCCCCATCAGCTTTAATATGAATATGTAAGCCAGTGCTATGCAGCACAACAAAGCAATTACTTTAAACCAACATCTAGAGGTGATGAACTGCACATAAATACTGGTAAAATGTTCCCATTAAAAAAAAGTAAGGTATCACAGAACACAATTTTGAGAGCAAATAAAAGTGACATTGTGAGCAGCATCTATTAAACCAATAATAGTTAAACCAAATAATTACTCCAATCTGATTTAACACCACTGGATGGCTCCTGAGGCACTGACCTGTCATTACTGCATCCCTTCGAGGTGGCACACTGCCTGGGAAAATAAACTTGGACCACCATGTGGTGATGAAAGTGATGAATCTTACTCCCTTCTTGCCCCACATTGGCCCCATATAAAGGACTATCGTGGTTTAACCCCGGCTAGCAAACAGGAACCAGACAGCTGCTCACTCATTCCACACACACCCCCCGCCAAGTGAGATGGGAGAGAGGATTGGAAGGGAAAGCAGAAACTCATGGGTTGAGACAAGAACAGTTTAATATTAAAGACAGCAAGAAAAAAAAAAATACTACTACTACTAAATATACATGTGTATATATATATATATATATATATAAAAACAAGTGATACACAAGGCAGTTGTTCACAAACACCAATCCTGTAAAGCTAGTCCTAGAAAAGACAGTACCCCATCCCCAAACAGCCAATCCCAAAAAGAGAGAAAAAGGAAAAAGGCCAAAACAACAGAAGGCCCAAAACTAACAAGCCATAGAAGGCAGCTCCAGCTATATACTGAGCATGACACTAATGGTAGGGAATAGCTCATTGGCCAGCCTTGCTGTCAATCCAGGTGCTGTCCTGTCTGTGCCCCCTCCCAGCTGACATGAGCACCTGGAGCTGGAAAGTTAAAAACATCCTTGATCTCCTTGGCAACAGCCAAAACATCAGAGAGTTCTCACATTGTTTTCAAACCAACTCTGAAACACAGCTTAGCTACTGGAACAAAAACATTTACTCTGTCCCAGGGAAGTTCAGTGTGTTATCACGTTAGTCTCACACTAAATCCAAAACAAAAGACCATACTAGCTACTGAAAAGAAAATATTCCAGCTACTATGAAGAAACTTAACTATTCCAACAAAACCAGCAGTCTCCAACCAGAAAGACTGAAACTTCACAGAGCTTCTCCTTCTTTTCTAGAAAAATAAAAATCTTCCTATCGAGGAAATTAGTTTCCTCAATAGACTTGTTTGTGCATACCAGGACATTTTCTCATACTATTAAAAGTGTACACAAGTAAAAATAACTTCACCTTTATCATTTAAAATACTGTTCTCTCAAAAACTCATCTGTTTTCAGTTAAGTGACAAGTAAGGCAGAGAAACCACACAATGAAAACACATCTGTTAAAGATTTTCAAATTACTAACTAAAGCTTCAAGGTGCCCTGCCACAGTTGGCAACAACAATGGCTCTTCCACAGAGCAGCCCAGACCTCTGAATGTTGTCTTTGGACCTTTGCTATTTGGACCTTTCTTAACCTGCTGCCACCTCTCTCAGCTCCAGCTGCCTCAGAGTCCAAGACCTCTACAAACAGCATGGCTTTGCCCACCAGCTAAGCAAGAGTGAGTCACAAGGGGCTCACCAGCTGCCAAGAGAGGGTGCCCACACCATCAGCTCCCAGAGGTTTTCTTTTATTAAATTCTGGTAAAATCCTCAGTTATGCTTTGCCAACAGACACCACAGACACTGCTGGCAGTGCTCTGCACCATGTCCAGGGCCTGATTTGGCTGCAGCTGCCTTTCTTGCTCATTTTGGCTGCTACACCCCACCTGGTGTGATGCAGAGAGCTCTTTCTGCACTTGTCCTCTTCTCCCACACATGGCATGCCTAAATACACAAATCATTACAATAATGCAAATAAAGGCACGTGCATTGACACAAGCTTTCTTTACTCCAAATACCAGGAAGCAAAACAGAAGTGCAAGACACTACAATAAGTCTCCACCAGTAAGTCAACACATCTAAACTCAGAAAATGCATTAGGGGTTTTTAAATAATGTTACCTCAAAATAATGAAACTGCAGTGCTGTTACATCTCCCGAGACTTCCAGACGGACACAGATTTTTATTTTTTTTTTTTTCCCCACA
>VWYH01001012.1:0-99418 GCA_013399365.1 Pampusana beccarii
TTTCCTCTACACTGCTTTCTAACTCCTTCTAGCGTCTTCAGGTACTCTGTCTGAATACCCTGCAGGGCCCCTCCAAAGGAAACCAGAAGCCTCTGGTGGCTCACAAATAGCCACATGAACCAGCAACATAAAGGGTAGGCTATTCAAAGGTACAAAATGGCTTTCCAACTCTACAAAGTCTCATTTCCTTGGAAAAGAAGAGATTGTTATTCTTGCCTTGCTCATGGAGAACAGAGAGTTCACAAACTCTGACACTGGGCAGGCATAGCTACCTTAGTGGCAACAAGTCCTCCCCACAGGCCAGAAGAGCTTTCAGCACAAGTGGTGGAGAAACCTTTGCAAGTGAAATGCTTGCAGAGGTCTTGCAAAGAACATCAGACAGGAACGGGAAAGGAGGGAACAGCTCCAACAGCATTACAGAAAAGCAGGTTCGTTGTGGATGCGCAGTCTGGATTATGATGTCTGAAACATCCTCCATGGTCCAACTCACCGCTGACTAATTGCCTCTAGAGTGCTTGATCAATGGCTGGTCGCTTATGAGGTCATTTATGTCACTTCATAAATACTTAATCACAATCATTCATGAAAGCAACGCACATACCAAGAAGTCCTAATTTGGGACTGTTGATCTTCTGGCTCTTAATTCTATCAACATTGACTGCTAAGGATTATTAGCCAACCTTCTTTAAGGAATACGATGTTCCTTATATGTGTTTCTCTGAAGTTACTCCTCTCTTTACATATTGAAAAAGTGATTTTCAATGCTAAATATTATAGTAATTTCTTCACAGGAAGCATCTCTGCAGTCATTAGCATTGCTAGGAATCTTCTCCAAGACAGAATTTGAAAACTTTAAAAAACTAATAGGTGTTAAATTTGTGACAGAGAAAATAATTTTTTTTAAAAAGGCAAACAAACACAAATGAAAACAAAACCCAAACTATTCCTTTTCAGATATTTCTATTAACATCATCTAGAACTACATATATATTCACCCTTAAGCCTAAAGTGTGCAGTAAACAACGAAACTATAGCTTCAGATCTCAGAACAGCAGATGTGATTTCTAAGTAAGCAAACCTCAGTTCCAAATATTTTCTTAGCCCATCCATACTGAGTAGATACAGTACTTCAGTGAGTCTATTGAAGCCAATGGAAGTCTCCACTGATTGACTGGCTTGAGACCCTGACTAAAAGCAACTGCAGGGGAGAAACGTGGAAAAGAAATTGCATTTTATGAGCTCTTTGATTCTGTCCTCTGCGCCTACACACATTCATCCTGAGTGCTGTGATCTTCTCTTTCTCCCAGTCCTACATAAAAACTTTTGGATGAGCATAACAATTTCCCAGTCTACAGATTCATTATGAATGTGTAAAAAGATTTTGTTAGAATCCCTTTAGACCCGTCCATGAGCTTACCAGTCACTTGTGTTTCCACTATAATCTCTTAAAAATAAACCATGACATTCAAAATGAAGTCATTTGATCTTATGTCTCAGGTCCCTCACTGAGGACTGATCCTCTCTACTTTAAACAGAAGTTTTATGACTAATATGGATTTCTTTTTGCTATGATTCTCCTGACTGATTCCTTCCCCACAAGTTTTGCACTGGTAGTCAGTACCACAAACAGAAAAGCCCAGAGGATCAGCCCTTTTTTTTCACTTGTGTCTTTGTGCAAAAGCAAGTAACAGGAGTTCAGATCAGGGAGACCAACCTCTGTGTCCTCCCTACCATGAATGACCCCAATTTGTTGTGAGAAATTGATACTTCTTGGCTAGGCCTAGTGAGTATCTCAAAAGCTTCACAAAGTGTTTCAGTGCACTCTGCTCTCACCTGTAACCCTCGGCAGCTCACGTGGAGCTTGAGCTCACAGCATGAGCCCAGGGATACCAGGGCCTTACTCAAGACAGTCCTCACTGTCCATATCTCTATGGTGTGGCCAGAGGAAGTGCTTGTAAACGGCACGTCCTTCACTCTGACACTATGTTCACGTGTACCAGGTAAGGCCCCTGTGTCGGCTCATCCTGCTTCGTTCCATTTGTGGTGCCAAGCAGTGTGGGTGCCTGTAAGCCATCATACCGCCCATTCCTCTCACACATACCCCTTCATTTAGAGCAACAGACTATCACAGTCTTTCTGTGTCTTTCTGTGTAATTCAGTGTCTTCATGAAACCACGTGGGCTGCTACATGGGGAAGGAATAAGGATTCTAGAACTATTAAAAAATGCATAGAACAAATCACAAGCTGTGATGCCCAACCTTATAAATGATCCAAATGGCTAGTTTTACTTCATCACATTTTCCAAGATTTTCTGTTCTTTTCAGTCTACATATTTCTAGCTTTACATCTCTTTAAAAATATTTTCTCCTCATCTACCTATTCAAAAGTAAATTTATAAGTGGAAATTTTCTTCATTCCCAAACCTCTCTACAAGCATGCCTATGAACAGGAGTTTCTCATTCATTCTTATTACCTTGTCATCTACAACACACAGTGACCAGAACAACATGGAGCTTGCTGTCTTCGTACCAATAGGGAAACAGTTTAAATTCTCTTTTTCACTATCAGTATAGCACCTGAAATCTCTGAGAAGGCAATACAAAATCGTAGTGATAACAAGGAATATGAGCGACAGACATATTTTGTGCAAATTAATCTAAAATCACTTAGAAGCAATTGTGATGGATGATTAAGGACCCATCAGAACACTGTAATCATGGAAACTTTTTGTTCCTTATTCTGGTTTCAGTATAGTTCTGCATATACCAGGTTGGTATGCAATCACTACTAGCTAGGAAACAAGCTTCTATGGAAATGAGCCTAACCTGTCATGGCTTAGACACAAGATTAAGATGCTTAAAAAACACAAACCAAGCTTGAAAGCTGAATAACAAGTTCGTATGGAGGTTGCCCCCATTCCCTCGCGTAGGCAGAAAGGGATGTTTTGCTATGTCCAAAAGTTATACAATTCTCAGAAGAAATATTTTAGGTTCAGGTTTCACAGTTAGCATAAGTATGAGAATTAATGCTATTATGAAAGACTTTCTTTCTTGGCTTTGGTCAGACTGCAAGATTTTCTTTTTACCGTAATCTTTTCCTTCATGTAAGTCTCTATTGATTTCAATTATGTTCTCACCAGGTTTGCACCTCCAGCTGAGGTTCTTTTTTTCCCCTTAACCAATCTGGTTTTCAGACTTTTTTTCGAGGTTTCAAATTCAATGAAAACCCAAAAGAGCAATAGCAAAATATTGGCTATGCACTAGGAAACGAACTACCTATAACCTGTCACTGGGAAATTCCTTTCAAGTCTCCTTCTTCATAGATAGGCAACAGTGGATGTACAAAGTTTGTTAGTGATTCTCATGAAATGCTTTACATTCAAAACTGTTTTGAAAGGTTAATTAAAAAAGATGTCCAACAGGAAGGTGACAGAGGGAAAATACCAGCTGATGGCTAAGGAACTGCTCTGTGTATATGTGGTTAACTTTTGTTACAGGCTCCAAATGAGATCCTAAACAAGACAACTGCTTGGTCCTTCTGTCTGTAAGTATATGATAAAGCCTATCCTGTATCCTATGGTTTAGTACTAATCAATTTATCTGTACAATACTGATGAATACCAGGAAAGGCTTGAAAATAGACAGACGGTTGTGCTCATATTATTATACATAGCTGCTTTGTTTCTAAATAAGCATCAATACTAATAATTACTATAATGTACGAAATCTTTGCTTATGTAATTTACATCTGCTTTCAAAAAATGAGAGGTTTTTGATTTTTGAGAGTTTGTTTTACTGTAAAATTACATAACCTGAAGCACATCAGGAATCTTGAGAATAGTGATGTTCAACTCAGTCAGATAATTATGAAAATCCTTTCTTAATACCTGCTACTACAGCACCTGAATATTTAACTCTAATAACTCTTATGCCAAATGTTAAATCTAAATAATGACTTCAATTGGGAGAAATCTTCTAGAAGGGACAACTGGGAAGAGGCCTATTAAAAGGAAACAAAAGATCAAAATGAAGGCTGTTTGAACAGGCCAGAGTAATGGTCAGGGAATGTTATTTATTCAATTAGCTAATTTCAGTACAGCTTGAAGTCAGGAGGAGCTCGAGTGTTTTATGCAAAACCACACAGAATGACCAATGTGAAATACAATTAGAGCTGCATACGACTGGACATTTTCCTAACATGCTGCCTCTTATACAGTCTAGGGTATCTACACGTGCTATTCATGACTACTTTTAACAATTAGAGGTGTTAAAATGAGAACTCTTTGCACATTTGAAAAAAAAAAGGTTGTGTGTTGTTTTTTTTTTTGTATGCACCACTTTCCACTTTATAATATTAGTTTCTCTACTGGTTTTCAAATCTATAACTCCTTCAAATATAAACTGAAAAACTAATTATGGCAACATAGATCACTGCAATATTGCTCGTGAAAATGAGCCTGCAAGAGAACTGAATTTCCAAAGAAAAATAATTTAAATGTAATGAAGAAACTTTAAAAATCCCTGAACAATTTCTTTTTTTTAATTCCCTCCAACTCATACTCTCCAAAGGGCAAAGTTTTTGCCATTATGAACAACTTACAATTTCTATGTGTGTTCTGCTAGCTGTTGCCCAGAGTGATCATTAGCATTTTTGTTCTTCTAACTACAGTCTGAAAGGTTTGCACAGTTTCTTTTTGGCAAAAGACTTCATTGTACAGCACCTCAACTAAGGGGCTTTGAAAGGCTGCAAAGAATTTAAGAAAAAAAAAAGGCATTGAACTTCAGAGTTACTCTTCTCTCAGCAGTATTTTACTCTTTGCCTATGTACAAATCCCAATATTCCCAAGTACCAGAGCAGGAAAAGCACACAAGAAATATTCCCAGAAATTTTCTGAGCTCTGTGAGACCTGTCCAGTCTATGGCCAACAATCTACTACTATTTCAGGAACTCCACCATTTCAATTATTCTAGCTGTGAGCAACTGATTTATCGCGTTTACCCCTTGTATATGTTCAATGTGAAACTACATAAAAGTAATTTCATAACTTCGTGAAATATTAAAGAAAGCAAAAATAGGCAGACAAGTCATTGATTTATAGTCAAAACCTGCTACAGTTCGCAGAAGTGTAACTGTTCCTTTTGAATACTGAACACCAGATGAATGCTTGATTACCTGAAGTGTTTCTGTTATCTGAAAGTATAGAAGAGATGTATCTGAGCTCTAAATCTCACTTTGCTGAAAACTACTAGTGTCAAAGTTTCTTAATATGAAGAACAGGAAAAGAGAATTAAAAAAAAAAAGTGAATCTATGGTCTTGTCAAGTAAAAAAGTTGTAGTTATTTCGTAGCTCTGAAATGCTGTATAACTTAAAATAATTGCTAAATACTCGCTGGAAATTCATGGACTGCAGTTTTAAATAAAACAGGTGTGGCAGGGCTGCCATTTTCTTGAAGCTGGGAGAATGTAGAAAAATAATAGTGTCTTAATTAAACAGTTTAATTTTTGAAGGAACTCATTTTGTATTTTGTTTCTACTTGATGATCTATTGTTTTGAAACATCTGAAATTTATCCTCTTTGAAAACACTAGGCATGTTGTCACCCTGTCTTTTTAACCAGGACTTTGAAGAGTGTTTAAAGTCTGTCTTCCATTCTTTGATTGAAGAAATAGGGTTGTTGATAGCAAATTATAACAAAGACTTTCTAGTCCAGTATTTTAGTGAACATTAACAGAATGCTGTGGAACAGTATTCACAGAATCACAGAATGGTTTGAGTCAAAAGGGACCTTTAAAAATCACTTAGTTCTGACCCCCCTGCCATGCGCAGGGACATCTTTCAGCAGATCAGGTTGCTCAAAGACTCATCCAACCTGACCTTGAACACTTCCAGGGATGGCACATCCACAGCTTCTCTGAGAAACCTGTTGCTGTGTCTCATGGACATAATTGAAAACATTTCTCCCTTATACCTACTCTGAATCTGCCCTCTTTCAGTTTAAAGCCACTACTCCTTGTCCTGTCACTACAAGTCCTGGTAAAAAGTATCTCTCCATCTTTCTTATAAGCCCTCTATAAGTAATGAAAGGCCTCAATAAGGTCTTCCTGAAGCCTTCTCTTTTCCAAGCTAAGCAACCCCAACTCTTTCAGCTTCCAGCCCTCAGCTCTCAACTCTCAGCTCCCCGACCCTCAACTCTTCACTTCCCTTGAAACTGCTGGCCACACTTCTTTTTTTAAACAGATTGTCTTTCTGGGCTGCCAGTGCACATTGCCAGCCCATATTCAATATGCACCAATATCCTCAAGTCCTTCTCCACAGGGCTACTCTCAATCCATTCGTCACTCAGTCTGTACCAATACTGGTGATTTCCCCAACCCAAGTGCAGGACCTTGCACTTGGCATTGTGCAACTTCAAGAGATTCACATGGGCCCACTTCTCAAGCTTGTCAGGATCTCTCTGGATGCCATGTCTTCCCTCGAGTGTATCAACTGCACCACTCAGCTTGGTGACATCTACAAGCTTGCTGAGAGTGCACTCAATACCACTCCCTATGTCATTAGTAAAGATACTGAACGGTACCAGTTCCAGTATGGATTCCTGAGCGACACCACTTGTTACTGATCTCCATTTGGACACTGAGCCATTGACTGCAAGTCTTTGGATGCTGCCATCCACCCAATTCCTAATCTATCCAATAATCCATCCATCAAATCTCTCTCTCTGCAATTTAGCAACAAGGACGTTACGGGGGACTGTATCAAAGGCCTTACAGAAGTCAAGGTAGATGACATCAATTATTCTTCCCTTATTCACCAGCCCAGCCAAACCACCATAGAAGGGCACCAGATTAGCCAGGCATGATTTGCCCTTTATGAAGTCATGTTGGCTATCTTTAATTACCTCTCTGTCATCCATATGCCTTGACACAGCATCCAGGAGGATCTGTTCCATGATTTTACAGGCACACAAATGACTGGTTGGTAGTTCCCAGTTTTATAAAATTCTCCCTCAGTGAACAAAATTTCATTATAATATTATAACTCTACAAGCTCTCCAGTCTTCCAGAATCTTCCAGGACAGAAACAATTGTAACTCGTAAGAAGTACAGGTAATATTTCAGCGTATACAGATCATGCCACAGAAAAGACAACAGAAACCTATGGCTTTTTCCTTTGCTAAACGTCGTTTACAGATCCTGGAAACTGACACTTCTTGACACAGACCACAACCTCCTAGAGCCTTTCACAAAAAAACAGACTATTATTTAATATCTCCCACCATTTTTTTCATGTAATGTCTTAAACTGTAAATTTCAAAGCTCTAAGGGCTCTCTTGTGTGCCCATGTAGGAAAAAAAAAAAAGTTCTTTAAAGCTGGTGGCTAAGAGGAAAAAAAAAAAAGGGCAGATTCATTTCTGTTATGGATCACCAGTAACACTAATAGCCTAGTATCTTCAAAAGAAAATTACATCTTAAATGCTTATATATATGCGTAACACACAAGAATTTTGACTTGGTATTTCTTTCCAATCATAATTTACTCTGAAATTTAATTATTATATGAAGCTAATGTATCAAAAGACTTTTGCTAAGGCACACTTTGTGTGGAGTGCCTTTACATATAAATGCTAAGTCATACAAATAAACTACCTAAATATATCAAAAGAGGCTGCAATTATTCCTCTATGTATTTTATTTGTATTGTAGCCTCAAATAGTTGATTATAAACACTTCACTTCTTCATTTTTATTTTTATTATCTGCCTTTCTTAATATGATTGTGATCTCTCCTTCGTTAAGGTCAACATCTTTCACCTGCAATACTCAGTTATATTCTCTGCAGGCATTCCTCCTCTTAGGACAGCCTGACCTTCAGTGACTGAGAACCAAGACAGAAATTAACTCATATGCTACAAGACCCTTTATTAAGATCCTAGTAATAAAATAGGAAAACCTGCTAAGCAGAACTTAGCCTTTCAGTAAATTCAGATAAAACCTACAGGGATTCTGACTGGCTGCAGCAGGAATCAGGTTCAGTGACAGGAAATTTTGCAAAAGCACCATGACCAAGAAGTAGGATCTCCACTTCTTCGGAGTCTTGCACGTGCTGCCCAGGTGCCCAACAGCTCACTGCAGGTGTCTAAGTCTCACAGTGAGATGGAAAGTCTATCAGATTTTTTTTATCCTATTTATTCCTTCAGGCATTTACTTTATCATAATAGTTTCACTGAACAGAAACCTACCGTTCAAGACCAAGTTGTATGAGAAGGCAGAAAGTCAAATAGCAAACAGGTCAAAACAAGAGGATCTTGTTAACAATGTCTAAGAAAACCTGTTTTCTTTCTTCATCTGTTTGGGTAGTGCAAGTTGAAGAAGAAATGCTTTCAAATGAAAAAGAATGGGATAAAGATTCTCTGAAGAACTGTGTTATATTTGACAAATCCAAGAAACACCGTTGACCTTCTTCCATCCTCTGTTAGGTAGTTACACAACCAGTGCTCACTTCTGCCAGCACGAGAAGTGCTAGCTCATATATCCCTCCCTAAAAGTCTGGGGAAGGATGACAGGTCTAATGAGCTTTTCTGGGAAGTATTTGTTTGCTTCCTGTTGCAGACTTATTGAAATCTAAATAAAGCAGTTCAAGAAGTTGTAAAGAAGGCAGGAGCTTAAACAGTAGAAACTTTAGGCTGAGGTGCATACGCTTCTGCAATTCTCTCAGCCGAGGGACACACTGTTCAGGGAAATAACCAAAGCAAAATTTTATGTTTGTTGAAATGGCCAAAGGACGTAAAGGGCTCCTAAGAGCCCTGAATCTACTGCAGGCAGGCAGATATTTTGAGCCAGCCATGATATTGTTTCTGATCTGTAACCTGAATGAAAACTTCGAGAGTCAGGGAAGTTGCATGCTGCAATTGTTTTAATGCAAGCCCTTTGTATTTCATTTTTTATATCTCATTTATGTCTGCAACCAAAACCTACACAAAGAACAGAAGGATCCATTTAAGAAGTTCTGCTGTCTGCTAACACCCCAGTGCTACTGCATTTTGTAAGTTCAAATTCTAAAAAAAAGCAGTAAATACTGAAACATTCAAGAGCTTAACATTGATATTTTTTGCATTATTGTATCAGTGAAATGAGAATGAAATAGTTCCATAATATAAACTCCAGTACTGCTGGCTGATTTGGGTTCTTCACTAGTTCAGCTTTGGGGCAAGAAGTTCTCTTCTGTAACAGTCACAACTTCTTCAAGGTGTTCAGGTTCATAAGAAGGGAATGCTGGCCTAGAATGGATCTTTCTGGTCATCTACATCAAATCGCAAAGCTCAGGAGTACAATTCACTGGCAAGACACTTCCAGCTATGGCAAAATAAGGTAATTTTATTTGAAAGAATAATTTTGCACCACTTGCAGGAGAGAACCAAACAGACTTAGCGTAAGAAATGTTCTAAAGTAACACTATCCAATTATATACATCGGGGGAAAAGCACAGCAACAAACCTCAAAGCAATTATTTTGTTTTGGAGTTGATCCACTGTATTTTAATAAGAGCCTTTACAATTACATAATGACCCTTCACAGTTAGCAGCAAATGTTGTTAGCTTAATTATACAAAATTTAGTTCACCTATCCAGAACTACCCACATCTCTTGAGATAAAGACCTGTAGCATGAAAAAGCCTGCATGACAATTACAAATGGGTAAGCAAAGCACAGCAGAGCTTGCAGTATTTGCCCTGCAAATAAACTATTTTACTAGAGCAGTTCTTAAGCTGTGTATGTCAAACGTGGTTTTAATGATCACATGATCCCACACAAAACTGCAGGTTGCCAGGCACAGTCCAAGACAGCCACAGATTTAGATGGGGTGGACTGTGGTGACAAAAGCGGCTAGACTGGTCTCTGTCTTCCCATTAGCTGCAGTTTCCCTACCACCACATCAGGACCTGATGCAACTGCTTTCCAGCTTCTCCATTTCAGATGTCGGGTCTGGCTGATGGAGCCATCAAGAGAAAGCAGACACACCATAGAAGCAGCAGTAGTGCGTATGTACCTCACCCAATGCAACCACCCCACCTCTCCTCCTGTCAAAGGATGGCAGAGAGGAAGAGCTTGCTTCTCCCTCGCCCACATAGTTTCTCCCGAGCCTGCATTTCCCCCAGTGTGAAGTTTTTCTTCCCACCCCCTGTTAGAGTCTGTGTTGCAGACAGGAGTAGATGTGCCAGGCTCCACACCAACTGATGGCTCATGACTGCATCTATTGTTGTGTTGAGCCAGAGCTAATGAGAGCTCCAGAAGACCATACATGTTAGCTTGGCTTGGTGCTGTAGGAGTCGTCACTATGCAGCCCTCCTCCAAAGCACCTTGAGCCTCTTTTGTTGTCTCCAGAAGAGAGGGCTCTGCATGGAAGGGTTACTCAGCCCTGTACCTCAGAAATATTTAAGTGAATCCCATGAAATTTAAAAATCCAACTAATTCTAAGGCAGGAGGAGGTCTCACACCCTGACATTTGTTTCCCACAGGTCTAGCAACAGAGCAAATGGCTAGTTTCTACACTGTTTTCTGCATTTTCTCCTGCAAACTCCTCTTATCTGTTCACCCAGCTAGCAGAGAAGCGTGTTATCACTTTTCCTCCTGAGAAAAGATGCTGGCAGCTAATAAGTGCATGCTGTGACAGCATCTTTAGGTAATTTGCTTTCAATCCTTTCAATCACCAATTCACTCCTTAAATCTTCTTCCAAATGTAGTTATTCAAAACACATCTACTATCCAGTGGCATCTGCCTGCTACCTTTCATCGTCGTGATTACTTTATAATTACAAAAACAAGTCCTGCTGATCAGTTTGCCACTAGCCCAAACTAGTCTTTCGTTTAGAGTCACGAAGTCCAAAGAAATCAGTTCTCTTCTACCTATTTTCAATTATCTTTCCCTTACCTCTCTGCTAAGATCTGGAAAACCAGGAATCACTGCAGCAACTCCAGAGTTTTTCACAGATGTTTCCTTGGCTCATAGCCCCCATCACTCAGCTTTAGGAACTACTTAGTCCAACTGTTTTCCACTCTGGTAAAAACAATTGTTTTCAATCTTTTGAATGAAAAAGGCAATACCATACGTTTAATCACACCCCGCAGCTCACACACCAGGTTTGCTCTGAGTGACCTGGGCTTGCCTAGGCAGCAAAATTATTAAATCTTTAAATTCTGGAAGAACTCTCAGTAGTCATTATAACTACTAGAAGAATCTAGTGTTTTAGGAGAAAAGTCTTCTACCAAACAATAGATTTTCTCTTCTGTTTAATTCTGTAGTTCAGCATTGATTATGCCAAGCTTGTTTATAATAAAGCACAGAAATGAAACATTATTAGGGTCATTTTCACAGAATACGATGCTCTTGATTTACAATGCTCTTCCTAAGTCTGGGGTTTCTTTTTCTTTATTTCAATGGTGAATTTTAGATAATTCTAGAATCATCCAGATATGCTATTGAACTGAAAGTGTTTTCCAGCCCCTGGTGGACCAAGTGCAGGCCTCAGTCACATCCCAGCAATATATAAAGGTCAGATCTGGACCATGCTGTTCTCTCTTACCCTTCCACTTGTCATAATTACTTTAAGTGTTTACTAATTAAAATTTTTCGAAGTGTTTTCTTGTGAGGAAATAATGCATCCTACAATACAAAGTCTTAATTCTACTATAACAGAGTATGACTCAGTAAGGTTTTCTCCTAGAACGGAGAGCAAGGAGTTTGCTCTAGTGTCCAAAGTTACAGAGGTTATAAGCATGCTCTTGAGTTGCCTCAGCAGTAATTTAAAAGGCATAGCTCAAGCTAGATCCTACAGTTTTGCAGTTCTCAAGTTCAATTTCTTACCAATAAAAATTCAGAAACAACTGCAGAAAATAGTCTCTTTCATCCATTTAGGAAGCTACGTATTATTTATTATTTACCAAAGTGACAGTATGTTCTCAAATTCTTTCCACTTACTCGGAACACATATTTTCTATCTATTCTCTCCTTGCAAGTGTTATTCACACAAAAATTCAGCAAGCCTGGAACACAGATATGAAAAGTCATTCAAGGTGGCAGACATCATAATATCTATCTATCTATCTATCTAATCTATCTATCTATCTATCTATCTATGTCAGTAATGTCCTCATAGCTCTGCCTATGCAATAGAGAAATAAAGCTAATGCACTTGTGGCTTTTCTAAACAATTTACTTGTTCTTTAAAATTAAAGTGTCTCTGTGGCAACTTTGAGGCATCCAAGAAAGAAGAAGGATAGTATTCTGCAGAAAATATGGAGTGGATTTAAGCTATGTAGTACATGAGGACAAAACACTCAGACCTGGTAAGAGTATGGATATGTATCCTGAGCTTGTAATGGCCCAATATCCATCTGAGAAAAATTATTCTCTAAAAGGCCACCATCACTTCTGGCTCCGACAGACTGGCAGGCAGCAGCAGGAACATCAGGGCATCACCATCCCACCAAGGAACAGCTCACAGCAGCCAAGCTGAGAGGCCAGACTAGTGGGCAACTGCATTGGTTCAAAGTAGGTCCTAGCTCAAGCTGGAAAGTCAGGTCAGTGTGTGAAGGTCAAGAAGGTACAGGCATGGGCACAGGCATAACTGCCACATAACTCAGGCAAACACCAAGCACAGGACCCTCAATTTAAAAGCAACTCCTGTGCAAAGGCAGGGCAGGCATCTGCTGAGCTTCTTGACGCTTGGTTATTAAAGCTGGCACTGAGCCCAGGCATCCAAACCCTGCAGAGGACGGGGGATTCCCCCAGGGCCCTGCCAGTAACCACTAATGAAGGCTAGGACAGCATATCTGCAGCTACTTAAATGCTACGAGGGTCAGAGGAAAGACTGCAATGTGTTGTACCTTTGAAAGGAATGTGTCACACTGCTTGCCCACCAGGAATGGGCAGTGCTGATGGCTCCGAAGTAGCAGAGTGCCATCTGCTTTGGGGAGGCCACACTTGAATCTCCATTGTTGTTTTTTGCAAGCCAAAAAATGTCATTCAGTCTGTAGGTTTATGTTTTATTCTACATGTGGGAAAGACAACTAAAAATATAAATAATGGTCGGTGCTTCTGAATGAAATACAATGTCTTTAATAAAATTATTCTAATAAAAACTGTATTTCTTCCTATGATGTCTACTAGACTGAATTATTCTTCTATGTGGAAAAGACTGAGCCTCAGTCTGTAACTACCCCGAAGGGTAGTTTTTTGTTCATGACATCTTCCACGAGTCCACTGCATCCCCTTTGGAGCCCACAAGCCCAAGAGTTTCTTTCTCCACAGAAACCACTATACTGGAGGGAGGCTGTTTCCCTTAGGTAGATCAGAGAACTACAAATGCATACAGCTCTCACTGTTCTCAGTTCCCAATGAATATGCAAGGTGTAAATCACTTGTTATTTGAGAAACAGACTGGGAAATTTTTCTATAGCAGAAGAACTGGGGTTGGATAAAATTATCTTTAATACATCTAGAATCAATTTATTATGTGTGTCAGTTGAGAATGAGTACTATTCCAGTGGAGTGTACTTGTATTGATGCAGAATAGCCCACCACCAAACCAGATTATCTGCTTTGTTTCCTATGACTACAGATTTTTCTCCTTGTACTTTACCTTTTTCTTAACAATTACGGCTCCACAGCTCAGCCATTTAGAGGCAGCATAGAATCAGCTGTTTTAACTTTCTTTTGAGGATAATTCTTCATTAGTAAGATCAGTAGTCCTTTTCACTAATTTATTTTTGCCTATGCCTGGAATTCAGTTTCTTTTGTTCAAGTGGACAATTAGCCCACATGCCAGGTATAGGAAAAGAAAAAGAAATTCTCAGGGAAAAAAAAAAAAAAAGAAAGACAAAAATCAACTGTTGTAAAAGTGAACAGTTTGTTCTTGCTTTGTGCTGTCTTCTTTTTAGGTACTGAAATTCAGAACAGGACAGGTGCCTTTCAGTGGCACTGCCATTGCATACAGATCTGGGTTATTTTGCCTGCTGCTTATGAGAAAGGGACTGGAGGCTTTTTTCTGCCCCTAATTTCTTGCTCTGTCTTGAGGTGTGACACATAATAACTCACATTCTCTTCCTCCACAAGAGAAAATAATAGAAATTTTGGAAGCACTTGAAAGCCTTCAGGTGAAAGATGGCATATAATCACATGACATAATTTTAAAACACTTTCAAGACAGCTCTCTGCGTGTATGTAAAATATTGGCAGTCAAACAGAAATAGCATATACTATCATACATAATAGCACGACATCTAATTTTGTATTGGTTGGTGAAATTTCATGTTTGTGTGATCCTTTACGTATTTAACGCAGGGCTTGCTTTTGTGCTTTCCCATCATGATCTGATCTTTTTGGCGTCTTTGCTCTCTCTAAAGTAAAAAGAAAAAAACCTGGTTTTGGTAGGTTTTGCCCAAGGCAAAATAAAAATCTTATTATTTTGTTTCTCTCACAGCTTTTTTTTTTTTTTGTTGCTGTTCATTATCATCAATATGATCTATTTCCCACAGCTTCAAACAGTCCTCAGAAACTTTTATAGTCTGCATTTGACCTAGTATTATGTTCTTCTCTTCTCTGTCCTTTTCAGGGGCCTCACACAATTCCCATACACCTCAGTGGGATTTTGAACCGCATTTCAGAACTGGAAGAACAATGTGATGAAATATTTGCCTTTCAGATACAAAAAGCTAATTTAGACCTAAGCATTTTTATACTCATAGTTAAATAAAAACCTTGGGATTAACTCCTGTTTTAATTTAAACACAATCTGGAAATATTCCAGTATAAGACATTGTCCATAGCCTACAAAAGCAGATGGATGCACAGCACGAGGCAAGGACATTGCCCCCATGCTGGTGAAGAAGGAGCTGATCGGCACTAGTCCAGAACTGCAGAGGCACTCGGAGAGTGGGGCAGAGCGGAGGGTCAGCGGGTGTGTTCCCCAGAGCTGCTGACTTCTGCCAGTATAAAGAAAAGGGAGGGCTCATATAGGAGAAATATGCCACCAGCTGAGGATGGGGTCCAGAAACTGAGAACAAAGCAGAAAAGGTCTAGAAGGAATACATGGGGAACAGGTATACCCTTTGACAGAAAGGTCAGACATTCAGAAAGCACTGTGGTATTTTGGTGTTCATAACACAACCCAAGATTCCAGTAAGGGCAAGATGTAACTAGGCAGCACTAAAACTTATGTGTGTGTGTGGCGTCTCTATGGTATGGAGAGTAATAACATTTTGCCAGTAGCAGCCTCTGATCCATCTCAGCTTGCTCCCTCCACTCCAGTATGTCTCCTGTTTGTCCCTTCATATTCTCTAAGAGCCGCCGTGCCTCCTTAGCCATGTTATGTCTCTGGTTTTGTATAGGCTATGTGAGGATACTGATTTAGAGGCAATTTGTACCCATGAAAACACAATTGTGGGCCGTCTGCTGTGATTCCAGCCACAGAAGGATCTAGAGGCAGCACAGAAGTAGCAGCTGCCCAGGACAGGCAAAGAAAAGTGGTTGTGCTCAGGGAGCTTGGGCAGCAGTTCTCAGTATGCAAAAGTTTCCTTGATAATTCATGAACAAAGATAGACAGATTTTCCATCCTCTCCGCTACTTGTCGCTTCCCTCATCCTTCCCCCACTCCTCCTGCAGATAGGAAAAGACCAAAAAAACTATATTTATGGGGCCAGAGCAGCAGAATAATTGGATGTGTGCTCAATAGGTTGGACTGCCTTAGAAGCAGGAGCCAGAAGTACGTGCAGCTTGAAAATGGAAGCACAGAGGCACAGACAGTCAAAAAAGTACAGCTGGAAAAATTAACTTGCCAGACTGGGAAAACGTCAGGTGAAGAAAATGTCTTCTCTCTTCATATGAATAAGAGAGAAAAAAAAACCTTTCTGAACTAGGAGTATTAGGCAAGCACAGGGTGGTAGGGGAAGAAAATAAACAGCAAAAACAACTATGGCACAAACATCTTATTTCTGCAGGAAAGGGAAAGCGTATTGAGAATATTGAAATCATAGGACCAGCCAGCTAAACTTCTCATATTCATACGTCTACCTTCTTGTTCTTTGTGTACCACAGAACAGTATTTGTTGCAGTTATTTTTCTCTGAATTACTGTAATTGAGAATATCAGGGCAATAATTTCCTACTGAATAAAACAAAAGGAGGCATTAGGATAAAATGTCCCTTGACAATGACCATGTGCTATTAGCAATAGATTCACTGCAAAAAAAAAAAATAAATTATTCAAGCTGAAAAATACTGTGCAACATTTAAGGTTGTTATGCAAAGCTACCACGGCACAAAAAAACATGAAAAAATAAGCCCATGAACACTGTATAGCTACATTGCACATTCACTTTGCACTGCTAGTAAAGGCACATTTCTCTTAGCTGGCACATAGTCTGTGGTCCAACAGCCCTGAAAACATGCTGAAGCAACCTCAGGGTTTCCACTCTCCATTCTATGATGAACATTTCCTACTACGGGAGTACATATGTCTCTGTATTCCACCTGCTTTTCTTTCTGTGATGTAGATATCGCTTCTTCTTTAGGCAGGTTGTAAGTGGGCTGTGCTGCCCTGAACAATAGCTTTGATGGTAAATGTTCAGAAACGGGGTTGAACAATGAAAGACTGGGGTTATTATTCAGGACACCTGTGTCTTCCTTTTGCTAGCGGCTGATTGGGAAGGACAGTGACAGAAACAGAAATACATTTAACTTTGAGTGTGCTGAGAAAGCAAATGGTAACCAGTGCAGCTTGCTATCAGTTAGAAAGGGTTAAAAATAAGCCTGTACAGCAGGCACAGGAAGGTGTTTCTTGATCATTACTAATCATTTATCTCAGTCTGAAGAATGTATGGTGTGGGGTTTCAGTATGAGAAAGTATCTCAGTTAGTACCTTTTCTGTTTTATCTCTTTGCTAATTTATTGTTTTTACCTGGAGTGTGTATTACAGTGTATAAAGACAAGCAAAACCACTATGATTTTCTAAATTGCCCTGGTATCAGTGCCAGATATTCTGATGTAAAATGGCACTCATCCTCTCTCTCTTCCCTCTAAAATGTTATTAGTTCCTGTTTCTAACAGTCCATCAGATTTTCAGCCTTAATTGTTGGCTTTTATTCTGCTGTGTCTTCGCTGGTTGTCATTAAGATCTGAATAGATATGTCTCTTCTTAAAATAAATATTTCAGAATCAAGACAATACATATTTTCATTTGGAATCAGGGGGAAACCATCAACTCTCAAAATTATCATTTTCTGTAAAAGACAGAGGACTGACCCCCAGAAAAGCAAGCGCTGAACCCCATCTGGGCTGTGGGATAGTTTGAAAGCAAATGTAAGTCATTTATTCCCCAGCTGTGTGTTCCTAGTCTCAAAAACACATGCTGTTCTAGTAGCTTATATCAGTTTTGGCCAAAATCACATCCTGCAGCAGCAAAAGCTCTGCTGCCAAAGGTCTCACCAGAATGGTACATTCTTTTAGGTAGGTTCCCCATCAAATAAATGACCCTTTTCTGGTGGAACACAAAAGTCATCAGAAAATTCTCTGACTTAATTCAGCTGACATATTTATGCTCTTGGGAACTTCTCCTTTCCTGGCCTGTCCCTGTGCTGCTATACAACATGAAATCTTTTCAGTTCTGTTGTGCATTGTTTTGAAGTTTTCAGTGTAAGAATTAGAGCAAAACACCTTTTCAATTTGAAAAGAAGAAAGAGGCACCCCTAAGTTTTCAGCCATTTATTTTGGCTTTACCTCTGTTAGCTTAGCCATCCTTGCACAAATGGACTTCACCTTTTCGACACTTCCTGTGATGAAGGATAAATCAGTGGTCTCTGTTTCCACCTCTTCCCTCATATTTATATTATCTCTCTCCAGCCCTCTCAAAGAGTTTCACAGATATTAAAATTATCTTTGCTATTAACCAGTCTTTAAATCTCTCCTCTGTTTTGATCTTACAAACTATGAACCATTTCAGCTTTCCTCCATACTTTCTAAACACTTTAGGAACTGATTTTCTCTCTGTCCAGCTGCCAAAGCTATTTATTTTTCTCTGAAATCAGGTGAATGAGAACTGTGTAACTGATAATCTACAGTAAATTAAGTCCTAGAGCATGACTAAACTGTGTGCAAGGAAACATGATGATGGGGATTAGGAGTTCCTGCCACATAGATTTGCTGCTCAAATGGTCCACTCCTCACTCCCATTTCTGGTGTCTCCTGTTGGTGCCAGGAGGACAGAAATCCTGAAGGAAACCAAATTTCCAAGGGGCACAAGCAGCTTTGTTCACTCCTCCTTAAAACAGCCAATTTCAGTTTTAGCTACACTCTGAAACATTTGAACCTGGTTCTGGCTTTTTCTCTTGTTTCATGGTGCAAATAAATAGATACAGATTAATAAATAAATAAATACAGATTAAAAGCAGAGATTACGTCAATGTATGGACAAACTATTTGAACAAACAAGTATTTGAAATATGAGTTTCTAACACAGAATTAGTAAGATGGTAGAGCTGTCATTATCCCAGTGTCCACTAATAGAAACAGGGTATATTTGGACCAATAACTGAACTTGCATCAATTTCTTCGGTTACAGACATCAGTTGGTTTCCAGGTAAGTGAATGTTGTTACTCAATGTCAAGCTAAATCCTGCTGAAAGCAGAAAGTTACCACATGAATAACTTCTTCATCACGTCTTATCCAGTCTCACCAACTGAAGTGAGAAAAATATTTGCAAATCACAGCAGGTTGACAGGATGAGTACGGCTCATTTGAGCTGTGCCAATGCACTTGCAGAACTTGCTGAGACTTGTTCAAACACATAAGGTCAAATAATTCAAGAAAGCAAATAAACATGCAGATCAATATGGGAAAGAAAGAAAATCCCTTCTGCTGCTTCATCCAAATAACTGCACTACAATGAGCCTATTTACTTGTCATACAAATAAATGCAACAGTTCATATTTGTTGTATGCAGGCTTTAACTCTCTGTGACCCACTTATTTTCTGACAGAGTCTCTTAGGGCATAAAAATATTATGCAACCTGAGTTCATATTTACTCTTTTTCTGGTATTTCAGATTTGGCTGATGTGTAGGACAAAGCTGGCAGTAACCTCACCAACAATCTTGGCAGATTCTGACTTAAATACCTGAAATCATATATTTAGTCTGTCTTGGTAATTGACCGGTCCTAGACAAGTCATCTCTAAAAAGCCATTGTGCCAGATAAAGATAATCAAACCCTCATGGGATAGAAATAGATGCAAGATGAAGAACAGATTTCCCTAAGTCCATTGAAAAGCCACCTTTGATCCAAGACAGTAGTTTGATACATTTCATAGCGACAGAATCTAGTGATTTCCAAACACTGAAGACATTGTAGAATAGAAAAATACACATCATACAGTTATGTAGTCACATGTCTTTAGAGAGCTAGTCTAGTATTAGGTTAGGGTTACTTTTTAACACTTTTTTTTTCTTTTTTTTGGCCTTTTTTCATATTTGAGCAGTGGCTTCAAACTTCTTCCAACAAAAAGATATTTTTTACACTTATCTATGAATATTGACCACAATATATTTTGAAACTTTTCAATTAATGCTCAGGGAAATATCCTGATGAAGAGGAAAGAATTGCACTGTACAGTTTTCAGGCTTACAAGAGCCAAAATGCTAAACCTCTGTTTATGATGTATCTGTCTGGTGTTGCTGAGTAAATACCACAAATGCAAAAGCAAAATAAGATACCTACAGTTATAACCAGCAATGAATAAAATCACTCTTTTTTCCCTGAAGAAGGGAAAAACCATATTAGCTGCAATATGAGGGATTGTAGAGTGATCCCTTTTGGTCCTCATTTACTGAAGGAATGAGGAAAACTTCGAGAGTGGGCAGAGGGTAGCAATAACATCAGGAACAGCCTCCTTCTCTGTCATGGTTATGCAGCCAGGTAAGAAAGGTCAAAAGGGCAGGCCAGTCATCCACAAATGCTTTCAGCACCTTGATATAATTGCCTAAATCTAGTGAGATAACACTGAAATATCTTTTCAATATCTCTTGTAACCTAAATACTAGCAGAAGCACTAAGTTTATTTTTATGTCAGAGGCATGGGATGTATTTGGTTGCACATTTTGGATTTTTCAGTCTGGGAGGAAAAAGACTTCAGGTAGGACAAAGGACAATAGAAGGGACATATAAGACACTGCATGTAGAATGGCCATGTAAACTGAAAGGGTCAAAGATTTCCCACCATGAGGTTGATGTTAAAATACAAAGACTGAACACAAAGACCAACAGTTACTTGTGAAACATTCCTTCTTTCCTTCCTCCCCTCCAACCCATACACCCTCCTTCCTGTGACTTCATCGCACAATTTACATGTCCATTCATCTCCCCCTATCCTCCATCTGGGCTCATTGGGTTATCCTCATGATCAGTTGCAGCTGATGTCTGAAGCCCTGATCCTAGACAGAGTGAGCTCCTGTACCCTTTATTGATGCTTCTAAGTGGTAATACAAAAAATTTTAAATTGGTGTCTGCAGGATACAGAAAAAGAAGGTCCAAGTCGTCTTCTCACTGAGCTTCAGACTCACTTAGTTTCACATTTACAAACAAAAATACTTTACACTTGGTGGGATAAAGGAGGGAACATGTTTCTCCCAACAAAGCAGAGATCATTTGCTGTTTTTACTAACACATCTCAAGATCTAGAAAAGTTAGAGACAACTGACTTACTCATTTGCTTCTCTACTACCTTTTTTTCTGTTCTGATATTGTTTTTTGACAACCACTACTACAAAACACAGGACCTTCATTCCACGGTTTTTAGGTCTGGGATACAATACCTAAGTATACAGCTATGAGGAAAATAAAAGTCATCTAGTAATATTTGGTTCTGCAAGGATAAGATGCTAGAAGGAAGTGAAACAAAACTGAAATGAAATAAACATTTTAGCTCAAGTAAAAATCTTTTCTGCAGCAATGTAAGGTACTTTCAGTTTTCCAATAACTCGAGAAAATGTATATTTAAGAACATTAGCTGATTAAGATGTTCAAATTTTCTGTGAGCAACAAAGAAGTTATTGAACAACATTTTCAATTAAGGAAGAGGAAAACATAATACTGAAGTCTTAGAAAATTTAGAAAGATAACATTCTCTACCTTTTATTAAATATCTGACCTTCAATATGATTTCCTGCCTCTGTCCTCTTTGACTACCCTAAAAGAGTCAGATTTTGAAAAGATGACCATAGCTGTGACTGTGGCAAACATATGTGAGCACAACAGGATCTTTATAGCAACATACACAGAGGCTTGTATACGCCTCAATTTTTGTGACTGTAGAAGTTAGACATGTTCAAAACTGCATGCACAGCAAGGCATGATTATATGTTTAGCAATTATTTTTGTTCTTATCCTTTAATAACAGGACAGAAACTCCAGAAAAAAAAAAAAAAAAAAAAAGAAAAAAAAAGCTGTTTTGTCTTTTGCCCACAATTACAAAATAAATAGTAAAAATATACTTTGAAAGTGCTTCAGAAACCAGCTTTAGTGGTATGGCATCACCAACTTACATAATGATCACACGCAAAAATCACAATTCATATCTAATAATACTGAGGGAAGTTGTACTGTGTTTGTATATGCAGTGATGGCAAGTGGGCAAAGCTTTTATTATTTTTTAATGACCATTTTGCCTTGTCATGGGTGTCTGGATAGAATTTACTGCTTGTTTTGATTTTCTTGCTAATTTGGAATTCTGGAGGTTTCAGCTAGACAATCTTGTTATATAAGGATCTTCACACAAACACTTTACTCATCATCAATGACTTTGTTTATGAGAATCTGGAATCAATATCTGACTGCCTATTCGACTGAATGTGCAGATGCAGGCATCTAATTAGCTGTAGTGTTTACCAGACATTTATAGAGCCAAATCCTTCTCAGAAAGCCATCAAATTGGCACAGAGCACAGCACCGCTTGGTATTCTTTAAGGCACAGTTAATCTGTGAAACACAAAAAAGGCATGGGGACACAGCGGGCCCCTACTCAGCCTCAGGCTAGACCTCAGAAGAAAGTTTTCAAAGCACCAGTACAACTGCTTTTGATCATGGGAAATTAGAATTATCCAAAGCAATGATCAATAGTAGACCTACTGGCTCCAGTGTCCTGGCAAGTAGAAAACTGGGGAACTATATTCCAACTATCTCAACTCTCTAAACATTTTCCCTGAATAAGGCTTTGTTATTCTTCATGTTAGCTAGTTGCATAGTATGATGACATGACACGCTTCACTGTGGTGACAGAACTTTAATTGTGAACAGAGTGATTCAAATTCATATAGTTATGTTTCTGTGCAATTAGGAGGATAAATAAATACACTCTGTATTCTGTCCTCCTTCTTTGGTGAAAGGCCCTGCATAGGATTGTTATTCAGTGTTAAATGCACAGATTATTCTTTTGAGAGATGTCAACAAACCTGAAAAATCTGGAAAGTTGCTGGCTTGTTAAGAATAACAATGTTATCATTGTGATAATATTACAGGAATCTTCCCAGATCCCCTTCAGTACATGTATGTCTGATAGCCAAGACAGCCATCCTTCAGGTCCTAAACCATTAAAATTACTTGCCTCAGCAAACGATCGTAACAAATCAAACAGCCGACCTCGTGCTCATCACCTCCTTTGTCACTCACACTACATTGTGACAACTTCATTAAATGACAATAATGCTGCCTCTAGTAATATCTATGCATACGTAAGGTTTTATTTTTAAATAGAAACAGCTCCAGAGTGAAATGGACTCTGCTTTTAAAAGGTCAGTAACTACCTTTACTGCAATTAAAATCAAGAGAATCCAGAGCTGTCTCAAAATCTGTGTCGTGCCTGGGGTTATCAGATCCCATAACTGAGGAGATATACATTTGTCATTTTGGAAAGGAGATTAAATGAACCTGGGGAACACCCACTATCACTGTAATAAAAGAGAACTGTACAACTAAATCTGTTCTTCTCCGTTTATTTCCCTTAAACCAAATTGCTGAAGTAATAGTACATTTGTTAAAATGGTTGGTTAATCTTTTTCATTCACCTTCACCTAAGAAGAAAATGTCTCATCTACTTTGCCAGAGGTATTCCTAAAGAATATCTGAAGAAATAAATGAAGTCAACCTGTGATAAAAAAGTGCTCTGCATTTCAGTTTCTCTATTGCTGCATTCACACTGGACTCAAGAGGCAGGTGTGGCAACGAGGTCTTTAATCTGACTTCCCCGCCTCCCCCGTACATCTGGTGCAGCTTGTTCAGCGACTTACCTACCAACCACTCTTAAGAACAAAAAGTCTCTGACTTACCTTTGGCTTCCTAAGGGTCCCTCATAGCAAGGCTGACCAGCCCTTTGAGACATTCTGATTTAAATTCATTTGCTGAGCTCCTGGCATAGAGTGGACCCCAGAGACCACATCCAGACTTGGTTTTACTGGGAGACCTCCCAGACTGTGCACCCGCCATTCCTTTTTGAGAGGAGGAGGTGGAGGAAGTGAGCTCAGCCATGCCTGGGTGTCCTGCTGGTCCCTGTCCATGGGACTGTGGGACCTTGACCATGGGACCTTGGAAGTGAATTTGGACACCATATGAGCAGACAGGAATGGGAATACTTATTTCTTCCCTGCTTATTCCTCATAATATCAAAATTTAAATGAGTCTCATTTTGGTTGCAAAGTAACTGACGAGAGTATTTTTCCACTTCAGTGCAAAAATGTTGTAACACTGTGCCAGGTACCCTGTGTGTGATAACTCACAGGAAAAAAAAAAAAAGACCTATGAGATTTCCTCTCATCAGGAAGAATGATACAGCCCTTTCAAATTAACAACTGCCTAAAATTAAGAAAGCCTTAAATGTCAGTGAAATGCAAGTCTTGCTTGTTTTCTTGACCTTTTAGCTATCTTCATGTTGTGAAACTTAAATAAGAGACTTCATTAAAAACTCTCATAGCTATGACCTGCAGAAAGATGAGTTACTTTGTTTTGTTCAACAAAGAGATCTCACAACCAGCAGCAAAATCAAAAGTGACTCAGTGAAATAATGGAATGTGTGTGGTACTTTAGGATAAAAAATTGCTCTGGAAGAAAAGCAAATCAATTGATCAACAGAGAAATCAGGATGTTCTTCAGAAAGTAATTGTAGCTCCTTTACTAAGAGCAGTGAACCATGGAAGAAAGAGACCATTTAACTACCACTTGTGAAGACATTAGGATAAAAAACGCATCAATAGATAGATCCCTCCCCTGGGTTTCCATACAGCCCTCTGTGTTCATCAGTTACCTGCAGCTAATTGAGACGTGTATCACTCTGTAGTCTAAAAAAGTTTATAACAGTTCCATCAAACTTCTCCTCTGCTGCTAGATCTCAGATGACCTGCTGTGACCGAACATGTTGCTCTGGCGAAAAGCTATTTTTTAGAAAGGACTTAGTACTTACACTATCACAATTGTAATTGCATGTTCCTGATCTATAAATTGCCAAGATAGCTCCTTTAACTGAAGTGATGCTATCTACAAATCTACCAAACTTCTACATTTGTAAAGTAAAGCAAAAGATTACAAAAAGCGTCAAATAGTAACACTTTTTCAGGTTGCAGGCCCTTTGACAGTGAACTTACATAGCTTCTTGTCTCAGCAAATGCCTTATCTCATGTCTCTTGCTAAAAATGGAGCCTGGCAGTGCAGTGCATAAAGCTAAACCAGGAGATATTAAACTACTTCCGCAAAGTTAAAAATGTTCATTGCAAAGCTTAAAATCAGCAGCCATGCAAGATGTTCTAGCTGAATTTGTGGAAGGTGCTGTAGATGTGGGCAACATACCATATTCAAGTTTATAGGGCAGTTTCTTTGTGAAAAGAGAGCAGTTCACCCCCATTAATGTGTTTTAAGATATACCATGGTCTAACTGATGATTTTTTTATTATTATTTCAGATTTTATTATACTAATTACTTTGATTTCTTTGATAGAACATTTTTCTCATGCTTTAAGTCCAAGGATTAGCTAATTCATACTTAGTTTATGAGTCTGTTATTTCAACATTCTCCTTTGGATTAAACATATTTTTCCTGATATTGTTATATTGATATTACTGATTCATATTATTCCCTTTCTTTCTTCCTCATCTCCAACTGCCCTCCCTGAACTAGGCCCTGAAACAGTAATCACAACTGAATCTCAGCTTTTTTTTTTCTTGAGAAAAACATTATAAACTCTTTAAAAGTCCCTTTATTGACAGCTATTCTGTTTTCTTCTTCATTGTTGTAAACCTCAGTGCTTCTGCTGCAGTGTTTATTTTTTTAACATGTCTTAGCAGTACAATATACATTTTCACCCTTTCCTTGCATTACTCACATTAAGTTCATTTAATACAGTGTCTTTTGGCATGTATTGTACTTTGCCTCTTTCAGGGCCCTCTTGGCAGCCCACATTTGACCTGCATTTGTCTAACACATCACATTTCTCCTTCTTTGCAGCTGTTCAGCTTTTGTTTTGCAACAGACATTCCCATTTATCCCAAAGTATAAGGCTTGTTGATTGTACTACTGAATTGCATTTCTTTTCTTTTATTCCAGTACTAATAGCCATCCATTTCTTCTTGCAGGATTTTTTTATAATCATGTATTGATGATATCGTCCACGTTGCACCAACATAGTTCATTAGTGCCTTTCTGTTTTTAATAGGTTACATGCACCGTTTACAGTTCCTTAGTTCATTTAAGTTAGTTCATTTTTCCTCTCTTCCTGGCTTAAACTGTTCTCACTCTCCACCTCAAATAACATTCTCTATGAAGTGATTCAACTACAAGAAGAAAACCCAGGGAAAGGCATGATCGACATTTGATTATGCCTGTAATACAGGAGACTAGGATTTCTATTCATTTTTACAGGTGAGCAAAGAGTTGGGCTCCGTGTATGTCTTTTCCCAGGCTATTGAAAGGAAGCCCTTTTCCCCTTCTCATCCAATTTGTTTCAGGAAAACTAAATTTATAAATTTAATTTACATGTAAATTTAGGGGTTTTGTGTAGTGAAGCTTGTCTGCTCTCTCAGTAACTTTGTCTCTAAGTTCCTCCCAAAATTTGTAGTCCAATAGAAATAGGTCAAAATGTTCTTGATGAGAGTTCATGTAGCAAAAGCGAAGGCCTGTGCTTCATGATAAATATGTGCCCTTTGTGTCTCTTGAAATAAGTATATGGAAGCCATCCAGAGTAAAACTCAGACCCTAAAAGGATTAATCCAAAACAATGAAACAAGCTGAGTAATTCACTCATTAACAGAGCCAGAAATTTGCATTCTAACTACAATACATCTATTTTCAGTCATCTAGACGTTATCCTGAGGCATACTGGATCAACATTACAGCCCATTTCTTTTAATTTCAAGTCATCAGACAAGAGGTCCAAGAGAATATTTAAACAAATGACCTCTTAATATGCTTTTATAATATCCTCTCCTTTAAACTCGTTAGTTGGAGCAAATAGCAGTACTATCTTCTGCTATGGGAACAGGAATCTGCTGATGAAGGCCAGTTTGATGGAGGGAGGGAGATTAGCTTTTAAATGATTGCCACTGTTTCATTAGTGTGCCTAAAGGCATGAAGCTGCATCGGACTAATAGCTGTGCTGAGCAATGATCTGACAGCAAGTTGATCGGACTAATGTGCAGTGCTCTGTCAAAAGTCTAGGATGGTACTGGCTGTAAAAAGACATTTTAGCATCAATGAGTACATTTTTGAGGGCAACCCACACACCTACTGCTTTCAGGCAGGGGGATTTTTTTTCTTTTTCTTCTTTTTTCTCCCAAATGCATTACAATTGGGAGAGAAAGATGCGCAAAAGATACTCATTGAAAAGCTTGATTCAAAAACACATAGCTTGAGAAAAATTTTGACAGCAGGAAAGTTTGAACAGAAGGGGAAAAACAGGACAGAAAGATTTCTTTTCATCAGATCTGGGGAAATGTTTGGGATTTTTTTTTATATATATATTTTAAACCATCAAATTAATGGTTTATAAAGTAGCCGACTTCTAGTTTGGAACTGGGAGCATGGAATTTCATCAACACATTGCAATCTGTCGTTCTCTAACCACAGGGGAGTACTTCACATCAAAGGAGAAGTAGCATTTAATCTAATCTTTAGCTGTTTGACTCTCTAGGGTTACATTTTGTCATAAACTCCTATGTTTGAATTGGTTCTCTTCATTTGTCAGCTCTAGTTTTGCCTCTCATTCTTGGCTGTGGCACACTCCAAAATACCTACTTACTTTGCAATAGTTACTGCAGAGGCTGTACAGAGTTCAGAATTGTGGGAGAAATAATTACATTCAGTATATATTTGCATTAATGAGATTCAGCTTCTTTGTCATACTCTTGCACTTAAAGAAAGAAAGAAAATAAGGAAATTATCTGAGCATTTATAGATAATTTGTTATCAGAGGACATGCTGGGCTGTCTCTATAAAGAATTTTCAAAACTAAGTGCTGAGTAGAAACTGTGATTTTTGTGTTTCCCCGCTATGGTCCCAAGGAATTGGGACCTGCCATTCTATACATTTATATAAAATAGAATCACATGCATGAGAGTTGTTTGGGGAGTGGGGGTTTGAGATACTTTTTGAGGGGCTTTGGAAACTCTAGTTGGGTAATCTGAATCCCTTATGAATAACTCCTGGATGGGTCACTGAGTTAATAGTGTCAGAAATCAAGTATTTGCCAGTTGGTGATTTAATGTATCCCTTCCCCAAATGCACCATATGTCTCAATCCAAGTGAAACAAGTCAGACCTCTCAGCTCTCGAATATTGCCAATTCAAAATGAGGATGTTCAGGTATTCTGTCTTTGCAGAATAAAAGAACACAGCAAGAGAGAGTCTGATTTGAGAAGGAAATTTCAAATAATTTTATAAGATTAGTTGCACCTCCCTTCTATGATTACCTCTGCATTCCAAATAAAAAGAAAGCGTTGAGTGGAAACTCCTAAGAGTATATTAGGTTTGCTCTTGCAGTGATGTGTGCATCACTGGTAGCAAAATGACCAGAAATAGTTCTCTCCATATTGTTCCGTGCCCTGCTCACAGAAAAAAAAAAAAAATGTGGGAGCCATCAGCCAAGCCCAGAGCAGACAACGCCGTTCAGTAGTAGGGCAGATATGCAGCACAGTTTGACAATTCCCTACTTCATGAAAACACAAAGAGAAAACACTGGAACACACATTGCAGCGCTCTTACTCATGCACACTCCCAAGGCTGAGAGGCCTCACCTCTACAAAATACAATGAATTTGAAAATAATTTAAAATCAGCTCTGTTCTCCCATTCAAGGATAATCATACGAAGCCATAAATACTTATCATAACATCTTCTCTTGATTATCACGAATCTCCTGGTCTTAAAGGGTCAGTGTGTGACATAAAAGGTTTGGGTGTTCAACGAATTATCATGCCACTGTAAATAAATATCAGCTTGCCCAAGGATTTAACTCCAGACATTTGTTAATGCCACAGTCTGTATCTTGCCTGGTGGAAGTCAGGAGTGGCTTATCACTGACTTCTGACTGACATCTCATGGATGTGCGATCAGTTCTAATTCACTAACTACCAGATAATTTAATCAGTTAGCATTGTATGTATTTTTTGTATCTTATTGTACAGAATGTATTTCTTCTGAATGCAGCCTTTGTGATCTACCCTTAGGTCACCATTGCAGACCATTTGAAGACCATTTTCTCTGTGCTTGGCAAGTGAGGAAGTTTCAAAAAGATACTGAATTCCTAATATGAAAGCTAAATACAGTTTGTTTATCTTTAAATGCGTATTAAACCCCTTTGTTTTGTAATTTATCTAGTCCTTTATTACAGACTTTTATAATTTCTTGTCATATCTATCTTAATTGATTGTTTCTGAGACATAATAACTGCACAGAGACCCCTTGCAAAAATTCCTATATTCCTCACTGGCTTTTTGTGTTAGTTGTTAATGTCAAATCTTCATGGTTTTTACTTTGCTTTCATTTTTTTTTTGCCTTAGGAGAGTAGAGCTTTCATATTTCCCTGTATTTTTACAATCTTGTCAAATTAACACAGGTCACAGACTCTCTACAGTGTTCTGATTCAGATGTGTTTTGCCACATACATATTCTCTACAACAAAACCCTTTCAGTGCTGAGTACCTGGATGTTCATATCACAGGCTTCATGGATATGATGGTTCCTCTTTACATATTGTGGCATTTAAACCTCTTTTCTTACTCATCACATGGTCTGTCTTGAACAACTGTTAAGAGTCTGTCACAGTTGCATGAAAATGCAAAGACAAAGGTTATTATTCATACTGAAACTGAAGGGCTTCATATTATTCATACTGAAACATTGGGCTTTATGCTCAATGGTCTTTGTCCTGGTTTCAGCTTCGATAAAGTTAATTTTCTTTCTAATACCTAGTATAGTGCTGTATTTTGGATTTAGTATGAGAAGAATGTTGATAATACACTGATGTTTTGATTGTTGCCAAGTAGTCAAGGACTCTTCAGCTTCCCATGCTTTGTCAGGTGCACATAAAGCTGGGAGGGAGCAAAACCAGGACAGCTGACCCAAACGGAACGAAGGGGTATTTCTTACCATATGACACCATACTCAGTATGTAAACCAGAGTTACCCAGGGGGCAAATACCACTGCTCAGGAACGAATGGGCAGGTGGTGAGCAATTGCATTGTGCATCACTTGTTTTATACACTTATTATTATTACTACTATTGTAATTTTCTCTTCTTTTGCTGTCCTATTGAACTGTTTTTATCTCAGCCTACAAGATTTTTTTATTTTTTTTCATTTCTGATTCTCTCCCCCACCCCACTTCGGGTGGAATGGAATTCAGTGGCTGCATTGTCCTTATTGTGGGCTGTGGTTAAATCACAACAGTCTTAAATCTTATAAAACACCTTGAGGACAGCTGGTATCATACCAACTTGATAACATACTGTCTAGAAAGAGACCATAAAAAAAAAAAAAAAAAAAACAAACTAAGAAAACAAAACAAAACAAACAAACAAAAAAAACAAAAAACTTTCATAAATTATCTTGGCCAAGACTGTCCCTACTTTTTAATCTACCAAAGTTTCTCCTATAGCTCCCAGAGGCTGAGCAATCTCCATTGCCATTTCTTTCCTCGGACACCACAGACATGGCCTTTCTCTGGAATTGAGGATGTGCACTGTCAGAGTCTTTGGAGACTGAGTAATCCAAAACCAGGTTTGGGAAAAGAAGGATCGAGAGATCCCCTTTTCAGGAGTAATGAATCAGCAGAGAACAAAACCTGTTAGGTTTTATTCATTATTCTTCAGCCAGGTCAATAGGATTTACAGTCCCAAAGGAGGAAGGCGAAGTAAGACATCTTCCCAATACTGACAAAGAGCTGGACTAGCATGAGAATACACCAGAACAATAACAACAACAACAAAACACCTAATGTAGAGGTTTGAAATGCAGGATCTCTACAAGGGCATTTGTAGGTCCTTTGGAATATGTTTAAGAAGGGACTTCTACTGCATTGGGGCAACACAATAGTGTTGTTATGTTTTCCTGAGCATATCAGCGGTTGTATATCAATACTCAAAAAATGAGCACTGGATACTAATGATGGGCAGAAGAGAACAGATTATTTTTGCCAGTTTCATTTCCATTAAAAAATAAAGAAGGCATGGATAAGGATAGGCAAAGTGATGCCCAAGAACAATCGTGTCTCCTTGAGGAACATGTGACACTACATGAGAGCATTCATAGAGGCAGGGGCAAGGAAATGGATAATAAATTGTGATACTCACAGGAAGTCGCCAGATTCACTTTTTATGCCTATCCCAGTTTTAATGTATGTATCTTAATGCACTGAGCTGGCAGTCACCACAGCCAACAGATTCACAAACTCACCAAAAGCCTGTGTCCAGCCTGATAAATATATGGTATTTTAATTTTAAAAATATTTTCTCTTTTTAAAATTTTCTAAATTTATTGTCATCAGTTGTTGGGTTGTGGGTTGTTTTTTTTTTTACTTTTCTTGTTGATGAGAATTTCAGCACTTCTGAAAACCAGCTTCAGTCTTTTTACTTCTTAGCATCAAGGAGACTTTTTATGCTAAACAAAATTCTGTTAATATATATATATATACGTGCATATAAACATTTGCAAGATCGATGTCTAAATATGAATACAAAGGATGCAGTTCAATTTTCTAGCTACTGACTTCTAATGTCTTTTAGAAACCCTGAGATACCATGGCTGAGTTGAAGCATTGTCCCATAAGAGAATATTTTTCCTGTGGTCATATCTGGCAGCAATGTGCAAACATTTTGAGTATCCAAAGATCTCTCAGATGGCACTTCATACGTCTTTTCACGCTTGTGTGTCACAAACAAATTGACTAGCCCTAGATATTTCTGCTTTAAAACAGTGGCAATGATTTATACGCAAGGGAAAGTAAAAAGCTGAGTTTTTAGACCAAAGGGGAAGCTTGATTTTCTCATGCATTCACAGAGTTCAGATCCATTATTTGTCTCATAGAAATTTGAGTCTATTTTTGACAAGAGCCTGATTCATCTGTATTAACTAATACCTCTCTTGTTTCATGACTGATGAATTCCAATTTTAGTTTAGTGTAGTCTACCACAGAGTATCCAAAATACATTTGTTTTGTTTTGTTTAATTGAACAAGAAAAAAAACAACAAAAGTTCTCTTAGAAATAAGTCTATCACAGAAAAATATTTTTGTCTGCATTCACATTTTTGAAGGTTCATTAAAGGTATCACCTTTCAGTCTTCCGCCCAGTTCTGCTGTATTATCACCACAGTTACTCACACTCTGTCAGGAGCTAGATTCGCATGGCTTCACATCCTTTCAGATTACCCTTAAATAGCAGCAGCTGCAGTGTCTATGCCTTGATGGTTCATACCAGTTCATGCCTAATGATTTTTTACTGCCTCAGGCCTCAAAGCTTCCCATGCTGATAAATAATGCATTTCTTTTCATTTCATATTTTAGGTGCTGTAGTTGATCACAAACTTCTTTGTAATAGAATTAGTTCTCTCTTCATCTCCATGGGCATCATTTCCATTGCAGAGACAGCTGAGATTATGTCAGGCTTCAGAGAGTAGAAGAAAAAAGAGGATGTACAGTCCTCTAGACAGAGGAGCAGTAGCAAACCAGAAGCTATCCAAATAAGACTTCAACTATGCAATGAGCTTCCTGAAGCTGAACTTTCTTCAACCTTGGCTGTATGATCTTGCTCTGGACACTGTTCATTTCTGGGTGTAAGGAAGTGTACTAATGCCAGATTCCAAGCAAGTGAGGTCCTTTGAGGGCACTACATTTAAGCACACACATCAGAAGATTTTGAACTTCGAGAAAGAGGTTCTCTAAAACTTTTGCATTTATCTAAAGCCACCAATACAACTATGAAAGATGTACCCATTGCCCGGTAACACAAAAAAACCAGAGCAGAAATAGAACTGTGGCTAATTGATTCAGTTCCAAATTTGATATCCAGAGTTTGTAAATATCTATACATGCCTTAATGAAAGTGTGGATAACCCTATGTTTTAGCATAATTCTGCATCAAATAATTGTATATCTGAAATATAATATTGTGCTCATCCAGACTACACAATTAATCATAATAATAACACATAAAATGCTAAAAGTGAGCCAGCCCAAAGAAACATTGTTAGTCTGATTGTGACAGGGAAGAGGAAGCATCGATTCGCCTCCTTCTCCCCTTCTTTCTGTGTAAGTGGGAATCATGATTGCTGCTGGAGCTGCACTCCCTCTTTAAATGAACTTACTGCTTGGTTTTCTGAAGGAAAAGAAGGAAGGAAAGACAGACCAGCTGTCTTTACAGCTTTGCACAACCAGCATTACTATTCCTTCATTTTGTTTTCTTATCAAGATTATGACGATTCGTATGCTCTGCTTGACCCTGTCATCACTTGAGGTCTCCTTGTCTTTGTTCTAGTACTTCATATTAAGTATAGAGAGCCACATAATTAAAAAAAAAGGTGTGGGGTGCCTTTGTTCAGTGCACTGGGTTTCTCAAATAGGAAAGACTAATGAGTTTTTTCACCCACCTTGTTACACACTGAAAAATAGTGTGTGAAAGAAGCTTAAACAACTCCTGTCTCAGGTACAGTGAGTCAGTGAGTATAAAGTTTCTTGCTATCACTCCAAACAAAGGACATAGTTTTCTGAGTTTTGAATGGTTATTTCAAAGAATAATGTCTTTTATCTGTCAAGCAGGCATCAAAAATAGACCTGAAAGAGAATACTGTACTTGTAAGTCAGGCATTCAACTCCTACCTGTGCAGCAAGTGACAAAGCCCCAGGTCCAAAGGAGTATTTGCACAGGTAAATTGAGTTTAGACAGAATCTTAACTCTAAATTCGAATTTGCAGCACTCAAATCTCTCACACATCTGGTATCTCTACTCTGCAGCACCATCATAGTGCCAGTGCTAAAGTTCCCAGGCACCCTAGGATCTGTATCCTTTCGTGCCAGAAGTGCTGACTTCTTGGCACCTTTTCAACTCCTCGTTCCCTCCCTGAACCAGGGCATTCTTCACTCACATTTCCACAAGGGTGAGGTTGAAGACAGCATTCTTGGGCAACTTCTCACGGGGCAAGTAAAAAAGACAGTAGCACTTTTCTTTCACTGCAGCACTTCACAGACTGACAGGAGGGACATAAAGAAGATTGGCATTCAATCCCCATCTCAGCTTCAAGGTAACTCTCACTGCCAGGGAGCTATGGCCAACATATTGGCTTAACAGTGCATTTATTTGAGAGTTTTGGGAGCGGGAAATTCTTCCTTGCAAATATTTCTTCATATATATAGTGTACATCAGACCATCACTAGATAAAGTATTTGACTGTTGCAGTCCCATGAAGTTTCACATGATGCAGGGTTGAGGTGAGTGGTTGGCAGTTGCCCCAATTTGGAGTAAGTCGCAGACCGGCCCTTGTGTCATTTTCATGGGAGATGGGACTCAGTCAGGTTTCAAGGGCAGCTGAGCAAAGTGAACCCCAGTCTGCACTGCCTCTGCCAGGGGAGTCAGGGGGGTCTCTTATTCTCTTCCCCTGGTTTTGAAAACAGGAGGACTGTTTCTCTCCATGTATACTGGGTTTGGGATTGGGGTTTTTTGGTGGTGGTTTTGGGGTTTTTTTGTGGGTTTTTTTTTTTTTTTTGGAAAGAACAGGATCAGGCACATAAGTGGATTGAATAGGTTGCAAGCACCTGAGAATGGATAGGACTGACATCAACCCCTGCTCCTCAGAGTAGCTGCTGGTTGCTTTAGTATCCCACTCCTGAGTCTTTCTGGATTCCCTGTGGGGACACTTCCCTTGACCACTTTGGCAAGGAGAGGATCATGAAGCAGGACAGTGTGTTTCACTGAAGGAGTCAAAGGTCCCCCAGTCACACCTGGCAGCACACGGTAGGGGGCCAACACTCTCACAATGTCATTGATTTAAGTCAGAAAGCTGTTCAGGAGCACATCCCAAGCGAGGAAAAAGCCACCTGTGGCTTCTGAAGTGCAAAGTATCAGGCCTTGTTGCTGTTGCAGGCCTAGGCACAGACGTCTTGCATCTATCCTCTCACAAAAACCAGGCCCCTGAGAAAGAGGAGCCTCAGGGTGAGTGAACATGCAATGTGACATTTTATTTCATCCACGATTGTTTCTATGAACAAGTGTATGAAAGTGATGGTGACATTGGTTTCAAAAGGATTATCAACATAATTATACTGACTAGAAAATTAATTAATCACTGACATTTGTCAAAAAAATGTCATTGAAATTCTATTACTTCATTATTAGCATAATGAAGAGATCATGTTTGCCCTCTCTGGCAATCAATCAAGCTTCTGGGATGCACTCCAGTGTCAAGGAACTAAACTTAAAACCAGAAGGTATTTGATTTTGAAAACAGGTTATTTTGCTTGTTTGATGGGTGTCACATACTGTTTTTCAACAATTAAGTATTTATTTGTGTCTTTCAGATGATAATGAATAAAAGTCAAAAGACCGCAGATGGCAAAGAGAAATGGCTTGCCTACATTAAGGGAGTAATTTGAACTAGAGACATGTAGGGTAAAACTAGTGATTTCTTCCACTAATTTTTATCGATAGATCTCAGAGTGATATATTACAGACATCAGTATCATTATGTGTCCTTAGATAAGCAGCAAAGCCAAGACCTGAAGTCAGCCTTCCTGAGTTGACTGCCCTATTGTTCCGGTAAACTCTGTTCATTAAACTGGTCTTGACTTTAACGCTATTTTCAAAATTAAGGGATAAATTTGACCCTCACTCGTTACTAACACAAGAAGTATTGACAGCATACAGTAACATAAGCACAGAAACTAGTGTGTCATGAACTTGCTGCTAGAATGCTGCAAAGCTAAATACCTGCAGCCAGAAGGAAGGCAGAAACAGCAGGGTAATTGTTTGCTTGCTGTCTGGATGCAGACACAGCTGCCATCCACTGCTCTCTCTCTCTACTTGAATCACAACCTCACATGTACTTATGGAGTAACCAGTCAGCAACTCAATATCAGATGCCATTCATCTGCTGAACAGCGAACAGCCCATTTGAGCCCATTGAACAGCATTCCCTCAACATCCAATTGCAACTGTTTTCCAAATATCAAGGTTTCAGCAGGACCTTTTAATTTTTTACATAGAAGTAGGATGCGTGTCATGTGACATTTTTCTGGTCCCTCAGGTGCATGGAAAATCAGAGAAAACTTGAATAGAAAGTAACAGCTGGGGCTTCTCTACTAGGAGTCTCGGGCTAAGTGTGACCAGTTGTGTTGGTTAGAGGGCTGTTGGCTCTTTTTTCAATCTACAGTGACTGTGGGGGCAGTAGAGATTTATAGTCTATATATTTTTTTGCTTCAACTGCTATATTGAGATGTAATTCAGGTAGTGGATAGGCTGATGAACCTCAGCTTACCAATAAAAGAGGATAAAAATTACTAAAATTTAGACCTGGATCTATTTTGGATTGAAATCGGAGAATTTGTGACTCAGCGTGGCTGAAAAGGGGAAACTCCCAGCTTTCTTTTAAGGCATGAAGTAATCATCTTCTACTACTGGCAGGGTCCACAGGATTCAACCTTGAGCTTCAACATACATATATGTGTATAGGTAACTACTCTACGTAAGACAAATAATACGCAGCAAGAAAACACACTGATACATCATTGAAAGGATTTTTGTTTGTTTCTTTCTGAGACATACATGGTCTTGTTTGGATTTATATATATGTATATATTTTCTCCTAAGACTTTTGCAAAGCTTTCTGGAGCTTTTTGGATATAGAAAAAATAAATAAGGCCTTCTGGATGACTTTGAACAAAATTTATGTCTTCATTTTTTTTTTTTCCCATTTAAAAATTAGGGAAATAACACTGTTCTGCTTTGCAAAGCATGTATGTGTGTGTGCCTTTACTAGGGTAGAAAGTGTTGGCATCACTGAGATAACCACATTACTCACTCATAGCTTTACCAGCTCTGGGTAATACACCCATTCCCATCTCACACTGACAGAAGCCTATCACATCATGTTAGCAAATCTGCATGCATGCGTTCACGCGCCTACACAAAAACCTGTAGGAAGAGTTTACTACAATTGCATGGCTAAGCAGGTACTAGCCAGGAAAAGCTGACACAAAACCTGGATGATGCACATACAAGCATTCAGGCAGAAGCAGAGCCCAGGCACCAATCTTGGGGATTTCAAGCTCCGTTTCAGCAGCTCCTGGTAGAAGAGAACTTCAGGCAGCTTTGGTAGGTGACAGAGCTGGGTCTCTCTGAGGTGAGACGGCAGGTGCGGTAGCACCCCTGGCTGAGCACCACCCCAGAGCAGGGCCTTGGCCAGCCACACCAGCAACATGGGCAGCAGATACAGCAGCCGTCATGGCATGACCCAGCGCAAGGCTCACAGTTCAGGGCAGAGTGGCAAATTATGACTGTCAGTCACCACTGCAGCGTGATGTGTTGGATACTCACCAGCCCTCATTTCCTTCTGTAGCCGCTCTGCTGATTCCCTCTCACGCTCATTGTGGCTTTTGGCATGATATCTGATGCAGGTTTCCCCCTCTCCTCATGATCTTTCTGCCCTTCCTCTTCTATGAGCACAGGCAGCGGTTAACCCTTAACTGAGTTTTCCAAGTTGCATTAGGATCGTTCTCACTTCTGCACTTGCAAAAGAAACATGGCTCATTGTAGCCTGGAGTTGAAGAGGATTTTCTAATACTTTTTACAACTGCACAGTTCCATCAGGAAATATAGGTCTGTACTGCAGAAGTTGATGTGAGGAAAAGATGAGGTGAAGGCCAAGTACAAATTATAGTGGTAGAGTAAATATTATTCAAGTGTTTCATATATGGTTAAAACTTTCCTTTGAATTGCAATTTTGAATTTCAATTTCAAGTGACAGAAGATTATTTTTTTAATGTATTCAAAAGCAAATAAGTAAAGAAATAAACCTTGGAGGTCAGATCAGCACAACAAAGGCAGGAAGAAATGGTCTTTTTGCACTTCAAATGCATCAAACAGCTAATTTCCTGTTCAACAGAGTCCAAATTTTAGAGCTTTTGTTTTTTTTTTATGAAATAAAATGCCAGTTCTTAAACAAATATATTCCAAAACTAAGTGAACACAGTGGTGATAAAAGTGAAGGAGGCGTGTTCAACATAATACAGACCAAAGTTAACTACCCACTTACTAGAAGCTGAGCAATGTTTCTTGAGGTTACACTGTGAATACTCCATGGTTATCATTATCACTGCAATCCTACATCCTTCTTTAACTCCATCTACCTATCCCACTGAATGGTCAGTGATTATAAGGTCTGTGATACAGATCAACTTGAACTATGAAGACCAATGCTGCGTTCAGAGGAGTTTTGAATCTGTGTCTGCAGAGACTCAAAGGCTCTCTTTGTGAGCCACTTTCCCAATTCCTACAACTGGATATTAAAAACTTTACTTCGTGTGCTTTTTTAAAGAATATACATTTTTATATTCTTTATTTAGTATCAGTGTTATTAATACTAGGTTTCATATTGCAGCATACCTATTGTAGATAAGAGTTGAGAAGACTGCTGGCATCAAGAATAGGCAGAAGAAATGTTTTCCAGGCAAGACTCAGCTTTCTGATGGGCTCCCAACACTGCTTTTCAGTTCCTGTGGAGTTTGGCTGCTTCTTGCATAGCTCCCCTGATCCACCCATGAAATCCAGCCATCCCAACACAGCCCTGGCATGGCCACAGAAACTTGCAGTGGCCTGACCCGGCCAGCTACCATGCATACCTGTGCTCAGTGGCCACCAGAGGGACTAAGACACTGGTAGCTCAACAGTTGAAGTTATTTTCTGCAGGCCTCCCTTCCACACTTGGCTTTGGGTAGCTGGTTCTCACACCCAAATTCCCAGAGACACAGAAGCAAGATGGGAAGGAGGGATCAGGGTTGCACTAAATCTTTCTTCTTGCCATTCACTGCTTATGTTGCCTTTTACCTTAACTCAGTATCTAGTTTCTTTATTCAGAAGTAAGGAAATATTTTTATCTTCTGTTTTGTATCATCAGTTTTGAAACCATTTCAAGTTATCCAGCTAGTAACACTGCAACACCTCTCAGTGAGACAGACGTTCCTATGAAGATCGGATGGCATGGCCCTGAAACCTCAGGGCCTTTTCCTTCAAAATCTACACTCTCAGCAAGATGTTCAAGCACTCAGCTTTAAAAGACCGTATCGCAAACAATATTTCTGTTTCTTTCATTTTTGTACTTATTATTCCCCTTTTGATATTTTTCCCTGAGATTATTCTGTATTATTTTCCCACATCTCATTAGATGGTTTCTAAAGGTTTATTTTGCTTTGTGAACAACCATGAAGTTGTGAGTTCTCAAAGCTGCTTTTAGAAACCTCTGCACTTTAGCTTCTTTCAGTTTTTCTTTTTGTTTATTGCTTGAGGGTTTATTCACACCTCTACACACCTCTACCTCTACACCAAACTCCATACCATACTCTAAAATTTGACAGAGTCATATTAATTTTGTATCAATTTCTCTTTTTTCTTACTTCTTAAAATTTGAGCTCTTTTCTGGAAAAAATGAAACATTCACCCTGTGATGAAAAAATTGCCAAAAATGAACAGTGACTTCGTATATGATTATTTCCTTTTTTCTATCTATTCCTAAGGATCATTTGCAAAGTCACTGTATACTTCCAAGGTGGTCTTTACTAAACGAGGCAGACTACTTTAGGGTTTTCACACTCTATTCTTTGACAGATCAGTGACATTTAGGTTTTGTTCATACATGTGATGTGCTAAGATTACAATTCAAAATATTATCTGCTATTCTAGAGACAAATGGTGATCATTTTGCCCATTTGAACTTCTTACCTCAGATATCTCTTTTTTTTTTTCTTTCATGTATAGCACACTCATTGCTAGACAAAGATAAGCTGGTTTGCTATTTTATACTGAGAAAAAAAAAAAAAGCTTTTAGTTAGGCCAAAAGCACAGGTGGCATTTTCCCTCTTTTTCTTCAGTCAGAGAGTTAAGTGCTTATCTCTTTTTGAGGTAGATATGTTTCCCCTAGAAATGCTTAAATTATCCCACTCTGAAGAATTTAGTGGCTGTGTGAACCAGAGAACCAAAGTGGTACTTATGATTAACATTAGCTTATATGCCTGCAAAATAAGCAACAGAAATAAAACATTTCAAAAGGCTACATATGCCAATGCAGGAAGTATTAATATGAGTGGAAACACAGAATTCATTCACGTCTTTAGTATGCATATACCATCTTTTCAGTATTTTGGAAAAACTCACACCAAAATCTCATTTCTGTCTGCCATAGGACAAAATTAGTTTTGGAAGAAAAATATCTTTTCATCAGCCAAAACAGAAACGTGATGCTATGTAGTAGTGTAGTGTAGGGATGTGCCTTGGCGAGGCTGCACTAACATATTGCAACTGTCTGTGAAGTCTCCATCAGCTTGACAGAGATGCATCTGGGACTTCTGACTCTCTGTCACTGATTTTTAGTCAAGGGCTGGGCTTTGGGTAATCAAACTGATTTATCTGATTTACCAGTTCGTGGAGAGACACAAAAGTCCCAAATCTCCATGCTTCTCTCTGTTTGCCCTTCTTAATGAGATGAAGATTCTTATAGCAAGAATCATTTCACCTTCCTTTTCTCTGTGAACAATCCACTGTGGTTTTGGATGTTATAAAGTCTATAACACACCACCCACTTAGAAGTGTTTATCTTTTTAGCTTCTTATTAAACTTGTAGAGCAATCATGTCTCTGAAGATTAATATCTGAAATGTAAACTCTTCTCAGTACTTTTAATCTGAACAGGTCCTGGTGTTGTTAGACTCTCTTGCTGCAGCTTTCTAGATTATTACCTCTTCAGGGTCTATGCAATTATTTTATTTGTTTAACTTGTTCAAAGGAGGGATATTCACACTGATTTCAGGATGGGAAAAATTGTTCTATATCTGCAATTTCACTTCTTCTTTTAACCTTCTCTTTCTTCCTTTCTGTTTCTCAACTATGACTTAAAATAAGAACTGTCCTTCAGCTCAGAAGCTCCTGGATGGTCTTCACTGAAATCACAAGCCTGTTTTTCTTCCAGAAGTCTGCTGCTGAGGCACAAGCTAAATACTGGCTGTTGCTGCACAGGAGAAAGACGATAATATGAACTTGAAAACAGAAAGTTCAAATACGATAAAAACACCACTGATCATTATAAAAGGTAAAAGGAATAAAAAACAAAAGTAGACACCTAGTAAAACAATGAGACGTGCTATGGATTTAAACTTGATAGAAGTCTCTGCAAATTACAGCAAGGCTTTATTTCTCAGTCATCCAGTGAAAAAATATCTATCTAAAAGATCACAGAATCATAGAATCTTTTAAGTTAGAAGACATCCTCAGGATCATCAAGTCAAATCATAACCTAACCTAACTCTGGCACTAAACCATGTCCCTAAGAACCTTGTCTAAATGCCTTTTAAACACCTCCAGGGATGGTGACTCTACCACTTCCCTGGGCAGCCTGTTCCAATGCCTGACAACCCATTCCGTGCATAATTTTTTTTCCTAGTATCCAATCTAAACCTCCCCTGGCACAACTTGAGGTCATTTCCTCTCATCCTATGACTTGCTACTTGGGAGAAGAGACCAACACTCTCCACGCTACACCCTCCTGTCAGGTAGCTGTAGACAGCGATAAGGTCTCCCCTCAGCCTCCTTTTCTCCAGGCTGAACAGCCCCAGCTCCCTCAAACGCCCCTCACCAGCTTTGTTGCCCTCCTCTGCACTCTCTGTAGTACCTCAGTGTCCTTCTTATGATGAGGGCCCAAAATTGAACACAATATTCAAGGCGCTACCTCACCAGCACTGAGTACAGTGGCACAATCACTTCTCTAGTCCTGCTGGCCACACTATTCCTGATACAAGCCAGGATGCTGTTGGCCTTTTTGGCCACTTCGGCACACTGCTGCCTCATATTCAGCTGGCAGTAAATCAACACCCCCAGATGCTTTTCAACCAGGCAGCTTTCCAGCCACTCTTCCCTGACCCTGTAGCACTGCCTGAGGTTGTTATCAGCCAAGTGCAGGACCCAGCACTTGGCCTTGTTGAATCTCATACAGTTGGCCTCAGCCCAACAATCCAGGCAGTCCACATCCCTCTCTATGGCCTTCCTACCCTCCAGAGGGTCAACACTCCCACCCAATTTGGTGCCATCTGCAAATTTACTACGAATACACTCAATCCTTTCACCTGGATCATTGATAAAGAGATTAAACAGAACTGGCCCAAATACCGAGCCCTCGGGAACACCACTTGTGACCAGCTGCCAGCTGATGGCATATATTAACTGTCCAGTCATACCCAAGTGTGCCTTTCATTTTGTCGGAATAGTTGTTGAGCTAGATAACATGAACAGGTTCTGTTTTGCAGGTCCTCTTCTTTATGTCATTCTATATAGATAAAAAATCCAGAATATAAATAAATAAACAACTAAATAAATAAACAAACAAACAAAAAGGTTATTTTATTGCCTGGTAATGATTTGTAGGATACAAATGAACATGTAAAATGTCGTATTTTTTCTTTATAGTATTTTGATCCTTATATATGTGTAATTTATAGTTATGTATTTGTTCTTAAGAGTCTTTTGATCTTTATAGCCTTTTGCAGAGGCAAAGCTGTGGTTACTGTTCAATTGCTGGGCAATCTTAACATCAGACTAAAGAAAAGCTGGCATTTGTTGAACATCAACAGGAGCTACACCCAGTGTTTAAGTTTTCCAGTCCAAAACGTGTTCATGTCAATTTAGACTTATTTCATGAACTCGTTCTTTCTTTGAATAGATCAATTAATACTACATTTCCCTATTCTAATTGCAGAAATCTCATTTCTACTCCTATTGAGTTGAACACTAATTTTCCTAACAGATTTAATGGTGCAGTATAAAAATACAGTTCCTCATCAGAATTAAGTCCCCTGATTCAAACGTTTTTGTATGGTAGGCAAAACACATACGAGTTGTTGGAGTCACTTTTTCCTAATGATGCTGCATTTTTTGTGTGATACTTCTCAGGGTTTTTCTACATCTTTAATTAACTAAGGTTTTCCATGACTACTTTGTGGCATATGTTCAGGACCAGAGTTACTTCAGAAACAAACAAACAAAAAAGCAAGCATTGCATTTACAGATAGATTTCCCAAAAAATATCTCAAATATGTGAATTTTTGTACTTGACATACAGATAAGCATCAAGTAATCTGCTGGATATCAGTTAACATATGTTTTAAGTGTGTTTAGTGTGAAACATATATTCCTTCAAGCATTCATACACCTTAGTATTTGGGCATGGTATAGAACAATGTCAAATACAGTCTACCACAAGCATTATATCACTCTGCTGATGGCATCATTGATTCTCAGAGAATCTTTGAATTAAATTACATGTATAAATATCTCAATATTCTCAATATTATTGATGGCTGTCCATGATAATAAACCTTTGTATATCTACAGGCATTCTTAAAGTTCTTTAGTCGGAGAGCTAAAATTGGCATATGTTTATTTTCATAGACATTCTTGCTGTATTATTTATGAACATGATGCTCTTAGCAGAAAGCAGAGGAGAAGCTGCTAAGAAAGACACATAGCATTCAGAAAGCATGTATGAATCTAAAGATATCTAAAAGATGCAATGGATTGAGAAATTTGTTTCAGGAATTCAGTGTTTAGCAGCTAAAGAGTTGCAAGCATTATTTTGCTAAAACCAAAAGGCAGTTGATCAAAAAAGAATCCCACTAAAAACTTCAAAAATAGTTCTTGAAAGAGAAAGCATTGTCTAGGGAGTATGAAATTATCCGTATTAAAGAAATACAAACAGAACAGGTTTTGAGAAAGAAAGCACTGATCTTTCATACTGATATTTCAAGCTGATACCAATATTCAGCAACTGATATTGCCATCATTCTGTAATTGTCAGAGATTAAGACAAAATCTCCCAGGAAGGAGATTTCTCCACAGTAAGAACGAGACACATACTATCTTCTGCCTTCTGGAACACCAGCTACTGGCAGCCTTGAGAAAGTTAAAGGACTGAGTGGACAAGGCTGATCCGATATGGTAATTTCTGATTCAGAATGGGAATTGCAACTTGGCCTCTGATAGTACAGTTATATAATAAATTGACTTTGGCAGCTTAAGAAGGTCCTGTCCTTCCCCTCCTCCTAGTCTTAGACTCTCTTGTCCTTTCTCCTATACAAGACCCTATCAGTTTTGCAGTCCATTCAGTAAAAGTCATAATTTTATCTATTTTTTTAAAGGACTGGACAAAATGAGGTTCTGAATCTAGTATACCTTTTCAAATTATTAGAATAATTTGTGCTTGAAGGGACCTCTGGATTTAATCTGGTCCAATTCCCTACTCATATAAATTATTCTTTCAGAACTTTCAGAACTCACACTGCTGTACACCATCTGGAGAGATGTTGAACTAAGTACTCTGAGAGCTCCTGTCTGAACCATTTTCCATGTCAAATTCATGTGCTGGGTCACCTTTTCTTGAAGAGATCTTGCAGAAAGAACATGGGTCTGAAACAGATCCAACATGCTAAGAATATTTCTTATGTCTACAAACTCAGAACTTTGTGAACAGGTTTCCTTCAAAGTTTTTTGATGCTTGGAACTGAGTGCACTAGATAGAGGATGAGATTGATTGCATTCATACATTATTTGAGCACCAAGCAAGGCACAAGCTGGTCTTTCATTCACATACCGCCTTCCCCTTTTAAGCTGGTTAGTCTATGCCTGCCCTCTACCTATATATCTGAGGTACTCTCTGGTGGCTACTCAGTGTTAACGAGGTTGCTTTGATGGGATCTCACTAGCAACCGTTGCCCTCCCAAGTGCTAGCACTTGGAAACTGTGGCCATCAAAATAACACAAAACCACACTTTCTCCACTGTCCTGTAGCCCTCATGCATTAGAGTAAAGCAAGTGTAATATGGAATCAAATTCTATCACTGGTTTTATCCCCTTAAACTCATGCAGATACATTCCTTTGCTTCCGTCTTGCTATCCCTCTTCTTGATTTATGGGGAACGTTATAAATTAAGGCTTTGACTGAAGATGTTCTTGCTGGGGAAATTAGTATCTTAAGACCCTATTCTCACACTTTTTATATAACTAGAAACCCAAAGTAATTCTATGAATGTAAGCAAGACTGAAACATCTCTTCTTTTTGCCTCATCTTCTTCAGTGTATTTTAAAACTTCTTTATAATACATAATAAAAGAAACAGGCAATTGTGTTCTTTACTCAGTGTCTTTTCCAGACCCCATACCATTGCTCTGATTTCCATGACAGCAGCTGATTTTTTACCTTTTGATCAGATTAACCTTAAATTAACAGATTTATCTGTTCCATCAGGTAAGGAGGTACAGGACCAGCCTGCACCTGAACTTTTATCATCAGTCTACATGGAAAACCTGTACTCCCAAACACAGTAATGTATTGAGAGATGCATGCACAAATGTAAATGAGAACTAAAAGCATGATGCACTGAATACTAGCTTAAACCACAGTTTATTGTTTGCTGGTGTTAGCTTGTGCAGTGTGTCTTTCTAGAGGAATAACAGAAACAAACATACCTCTTAGATTGATGGATGAAGAATTGTAGTGTTTTAGTGCCTTCTTGTGCTGATGCCTGGAAGTGCAGGTAAGGGGAATCTGAATTTCGTTCTGCTCAGGAAGAATAAAGGAACAAATTCCTGCCGCGTTTTTTCAGCTCTTTGCTGGTAATGTTCATTAACAATCTAAAATTTCTCGGAGAGAAAGATTTTTTTCTTCGGTGACAGAAAAACATTTTAACTCAGCAGCCACTGCAATATCTGTGGCTAAAAAAAAATAAATCTTTTATATTAAAAAGCTCTGTGCTGGGAAGAGGTGTTGCCTGGGAAGGTGTGATGCTAGAGGAATTGCTGTTAGTCCTTCAGGCCTTACAAGTGTCTTGCTCAGACTCGTACCCAAAGTCAGTCACATGGAGAAGTGTCCCTGGGTTGTGCCCAGGATATTCAGGGCATGCTGGCAAGCCACCTAGTTTTCAGCTGGGGAGACCAGGCTGATCCATGACGGAGGAAGGCAGGGATTGTGCCTACCACCATCTAGACCCACATTCTGCTTGCCCCTCCCCCTTGCCATACTCTCTGTGTGGTCCTGGTTTCATTGCAAAAGGCAGTGGGCAGGAAAAAACAGTGTAAGAAGTCTATCAAAGAAAGAGGCCAGTGAGCCTCATAAATGAAATTTAGGCAAACCTCTTGCCCATATAATCATGTGAGGGGAGAAAGCTGGAAATTAATTAGAAGGATTAAGCAAAGGGGGGCTGAGCTGAATGTACAATCTAATCACATATTTCTAAAATCAGAGGATAGCACCATTTCCCTTCAAAGGCTCAAGGTGCAGCACATCATCCTCTCCTTTGGGAATTCCTGTGAAAAGTCCCACCCCAGTTCCCTGCTCCCAGAGCAAAAGCAGAAAGGACCACAATGGCAAAGTCCCTCTATCTCCATCTTCTTTTTGCCTATCCAGATAACTGGGAAATGCAGAGAAGCCAGAGTTTTGCAGACTTGTGTTTTCATTACAATATGACAGTAATCACTCCTTTCCTCAAATCTCTGCCGCAACATCCAGTCAGGTTGCATTCCTGGCTGCATAGAAAGGCTCAGAGGTATCGTCAAAAGGCTTAAGAAACAGAAGGCAAGTAAGATTACCAAATTCATTATTTTACTAAATAATTCTGAAAATTTCAGGCTACACTTTAAGAGTGTCACCATTTGAGAATTGTTTATACTCTGCAAAAGCACTTTTCTACCTTTCTTATTATTGTATTTTCTATTTTATCCTGCATGATGTTGCAGGGAGAAATAGTGGTGTTACAATAGCATACCTTTCTGAGGTATAAGGCTGTTAATGGACTACAATCATAGAGAAGAAAATATATACTGGGTCTGGAAAGGTAGATCAAATGCACAGTCTGTTAATCTATAAATTTATTCTCAAGAAAAATCCCAGAGGAAGTCCTAGTTCTTTAATAATTTTGAACACAGTGATATTTTGAAAAGTAGTCTGGTAACACTGATATGTTGCAGATCGCAGTGAATCAATTATTTCCACATCACAGGCCTAAATTCTCAAGTAAGATGTCTTCCTTAGCTGTCAGGTCTGAACATTCAACCTGAAAGCTAAAGTACAGGGTAGATTATTTCCACTTTACACATTGTCACCAGCAATAAAGATTATCCCATGTGAATTATGTCCACAGAGTACCTATGTCCCCTGTGTGGCTTTGCAAAGGTGCAGTTGATGGAAGCATTGGAAATATTTCTTCTGATGAGCCATGAGACTGAATACTCAACCTCCCTGCATCTAGCCTTTCAGAACTACAAGAAATAAAAAGCAGGAAACACAGGGGTTTGTTTGTTTGGTTGTTGTTGTTTTATTTCAGTTAGCCAAGACGACATTTATCTTTTCATTAAAATCAGTAAAGAGGATGAACTGCATTTCAGTATGGTAAAATGAAACTATTTTTACAGAGCCACCAAAAATGACTCTGAATTAAATATCCTGAAGTACAGCATAGGAAAAAGTCATCGGTTCACAAAGGACAGACAAAAAGACTTAATACACATTTCCAGATCTAATTACTGTTAAGTTCTTTACCAGTTCAGAATGCATTTCAAATTATGTTTTTAAAGAAACTACATTTAAAGACTACACATATTTCATTGAGAATATTCTGTCACTAGTTTTCCATCAGGCCTCCAGCAAGGTAATCAATTAAGGTTTCTTTGGAATGATTGATAGAAAAAAATAAATCCATTTGGGTCACTGTGTGAAATAACAGTGTCATTATCGTGGGAGTGCCTTTGTCCGAACACAGAAATACGCTTCTGTCTGGAGCCGGCTTTCCATAGGTCAAGACATCAGCTGACGTTAGTTTGGAGAAAGTCATTTTATTTTGCAGCAAAACAGACAGAGGAGATGTCAGTCTTGTTAACAGAATGACTACCTTCTTTCTCTAAGTAAAGGCCTAGCTATCGGCAGTGCGATTTCCTACTAATAGTGTTAGCATTTTCTTCAGTTTTGCTTTGCACCGCATTAACAAGTGGTTTCAAAAACTGGCCTCAATAAATCACAGGATTAGCTAGCGTCAATGGAAGAAGTTTGTCTACAGTTTTATTTTTTAACACATATTTGGACTACTTTAAGGTTAACAGTAAGAAGATAAGTCAAGCACTTATAGTATCAGATGCACCTCTATTCAACATTATGGAATAATTCAGAAGAGAAATAATATGTCTTCTCTTGTTTAGTATTGACCAAGACCAATCTTAGAAATGCTTGCAGTAGCTTGTATGTGCGTATATATATATGCACATAGGGCTAGTTATTAACCAGACTGAGATATGAGTCCTCTTTTAAATCTCACATTCCAACCCAGTAGAGGGCAACAGAAGTATGTGATCAAAAGCCAATTCATTATCTATAGCCAAAGATTTCCTACAACATCATCTGAGTTGCTAATTACCTAGAAAGAACAAGTAATGTTCCCCCTCCTATGTGAGAAACAGGCGGGCTACAGAGAGGAAGGTGATGTTCTGTTCTCCCTGTGCATTTGAGTTAGAACAATAAGCAATGGGTGGAAATTAGAGCAAAGTAAATAATTGTTAAGCACAAGAAAAAGTCTTTTAATTGCAAGGACAGTTCAGCATCAGGGTAGAAGTCCTGATTGTGGGATCTCTGTCACTGGAGGTCTCTCAGAACAGCCTAGGCAGATGTCTGAAAGGAATGAGTTAGGGATCCCCCTTAGGGCAGTGTGGATTCCAGAAGCTCTTGAGATCCCTTACAGCCATATTTCCAACGACTGATTAGAGAACTAAGTGTTTCTCAGATGTACCGTAAACAGCACTTAAATAAAAAATAAGTTCTCAAAATTAGGGTACAAAAAGCCCTTTTTAAAATAAACTTTACACCTTGTTTTGGAAGATGAATGCTGTTACTTATAATTGTATGAATACTACATTATAGAGACATCCCAATAAAGGCGAAAAATTGTACCAATATCAGAAGTGGCTGCTGATCTATGTATTAATTTAGGTCAATAGAGTTAGATGTAAGTTTATGGTTACTTGTGGCAGTTAAGAAATGATCTCTAATGAAAACAAAAAAGTATAGAATTAGGGGATGTATTTAAATTACTTTCATTAAAGGTCTTCTTGACTAATTCTTTTTCTGTGAAGTTAAAATTACAGCTGATTGCTTGATATAAATTTTCAAAAGGAGAGAAGAAAGAGAACCTCTTGTTAGTCTTTCTTTCAATACAACCATTGTGAATATAGCATCTAGAATAACGTGTGGGCTATACTGATCTCATCAAAGTTTTTGAGTTGGCTAATACGCATCTAGAATAAAACTCTACTTTCAGAACTGTAGCAAGTCAGTTATTGCTGAACATTACAATTCCCTCTGCAGAACTAAAGTTGTAAGTCAGAGTCCTTAATATGTGCCAAATCTCACTAAACCTCTGGAGAAAGACAACATACATATTTTAAGAAATAAACTGGGGGAAGAAAAGAAATAATATAACATAGTCATTCACAACAACCTCAAGTAGCAGATTAATCTGAAGAAAGCTATACCATTCAGAATGGGTTCTTAAAGATCTTCTGGAAGCCTCACCATCAAACATCCAAAGTCAAAGCCTAGCAGAGGGGAATGGTAATCAAAAGACATATACAACTGTATATGCTATACTTAAATAAAGTGAGTCTACAGTCTTATTGCAGAATTAGAAGGAAGAGATGTAAAATATATTTTACACACAGGTAAAGTCTATTCTTTTATTTTGTGTTCTTTTTTATTATTGTTGATATTCAGAGGCCACAAATGGAGGCACAGTGGCAACAAAAAAGGAGGAGGAGACCTGAGGCCCAGAGTAAGAGAAGCTGAACAAGTGGATAGGAGAAAGCACAGGAAAAACAAAGAAAGAGAAAACAGCAGGAGATGGAGAGAGTATGGAAGTATTTGGTCTGTCTTTAATTCACACCATTCTAGAAGGTGTTCAAGCCCCTGAGGGAAAGAGTAAAAGAGATTCATTATAACAAGTATACCTTATTAATCTACCCTTGGAAGAAAAATTGTTTTTTCTTAAAGATGAAGGAAAAAGCAGTTTAGAGAAATGTATCTCCATGGAATACAGTTTCATCATGGAAATTACTGCTGCAGGCTATTCTATTGGAAAATCGCGTTTGATAGAAAACAGTGTTCTGTAAAAAAGATTAGCTTTGCACCTTAGTCTGGTAGAGATAACACTGCAATGGTTACCTGTGTCAGTCTTCATAATGCAAAGTATATCATAATCATCAGCTACATTTTTGAAAACATGTAACATAATTATACAGAAAGTATAAGTGTTGTACCTATCTGGAGCATTCCTCCACCAAGGGAACAGAATGCCAGGCTTAGAGGAACCTGGAACAGGAAAAGTAATGTCTTTGAATTTATTTTCTTTGTTTATGGGGGTGTGCGTTGCAGAAAGTGGTGTTCCTCACATATGCAAATCTTAATTATTTGGGTGCTGAGCCTTCAGTGTTCAGGCCATTCAGGAGAGTTCATCTCCCCTGATTTTAGACATACATATGTAGATATCTAGTCTTCATTAGTTCTGACTCTCATACTAGCCAATGGAAAGAGATAGGCAGAGATGCTCATTCAATCCTGAAACTGGTGGCTAAAATGCAAGCAATGATTTTCAGGAGATGTCATAGTTTCTCCACTGATTATGGGAGAGTTATAAGTGGTTTAATTCAGATAATGAACTTTTAGGCAATTAAATGGAGATTAAACATACTCATAAAGTAACATCCTCCTCAGTCACTGAATTAACTTTGAAGTATTTTATGATGCCAGAATTTTTTGTTGCAAAACAACTCCAGCAATTTTCCCTAATATCTGATCAGAAAACTCCTTTTGAAGTTTGAATGAGACTCATTTCTTTTAAAATTGGAAGTCTCTTGCTTTCCTGCTTAACTATATTTGAGGCTAGTTGTTCCTCTAATAAAAGTTAGATTCCAAAAGTTATTTTGATACACAAAGATTCAGTTAGACATCAAGCTGGATTTTCTAGGCACACATGATTTGTAGACTGAAGATAATATGAGTTATTTGAACTATTTGTCAGACACCACTTGGAAAACCTGTTTTTTAAATTCAGGAACACAGAATCAGAGAATCAGAGAATCATTTCAGCTGGAAAATACCATTAAGATAATTGAGTCAAACTGATAACCTAACATTGTCAAGTCCACCTCTAAACCATGTGCCTAAGAACCTCATTTACACATTAGACTTTAGGTAATAAAGTGTGTATGGTAACATGGAAGCATATTACTGTTTGTATACTGAGTCCACACTATCAGTATGAATCCGTTGTACTGCTTATTGCCCAAACACATAAAAAATAAATAGATCTGCCCCCCAAAAAAACCCTCAGTCTCGACAGACAAGTCAAATAAAAGGCAAGATAAGAAACAGACACTAGGGCTGAGGTGGAAGGTGGTTTGTATGGGGTTGTGCAGCAGTCTTCCTGGACAGCAAGGTTTATGTGCTAGATCTTGAGTCACAGGCTGACTATAGACACCTAAGACTATGACCACTTTCATGTACACTAGTCACTTGTTTTAGTTTCTTCACTTTCTCTATTTCTGTTCATCTTAATATTTGTATATAGCGTCACTTTAAGATGTTAGGCATGTCTCCTCCTAAAACAGGCAGTAGTTTCTGTGACAAAGTGTACAGGTTGTGTATCAAACAGCTCTTCTAAGAGACAGTTTCAGTGCTAGCAGAGCGACATTTCATCCAGTGCATAAAAATCAGTGCAGCGAGATTCAAGAATACGAGATTGAAGAAGCTACCTGATGTGTGCACATGCACATGTATCAACACCTGCTCAAGTTCTGTGTAGGAAACAAGGTAAAACTGAATCATTTACAGCTGTGTTCTAATCACTCTGGTTGCCAACAGAAACCTGAATTTACTGTTTTCCTTGCAAGGATACTTAGTCTGAGATGGTTGCTCCTTGATTTTCACCATGAGTCTTGTAGCATGGTAATCCCAAATAGTATGGGGAAAGGAATATCCTGACAGCTACAATTCATACATTCTCTTAGTTTCCCAAAGTACCGCTCTAGGTATAGTACTTAGTCAATAAACATGTATTAAATAAGTATTTCTGTACATGCAATATTCTCCTGACATTTATCCAACAGAAAAACAGGTTTAATATATAAGGCCATAAGTAGAGTTCAGTTTTAGGAAAAACAGACATGGAAATGAAGACAAATATACACATGACCAGACAATGGTACCTAAGGGTAGTCCCTCTCTCAACATCAGTAATTTTCTGTCTGTGATAATAAAGACTTGACATCTGTCATTAAAACTGAAAGGAAAAGAACGTACAACACCAAAGTTGCAGTCTGGGAGCAAAAAGACCTCTTACAGTATAACTTCTTAAGACTAACTAGGTATTGATATTTTCGCTTATTAATTAAATACAGTAAAGATGACACTGCTCAGCTGTCTGACATAACTGATGTTCCTGTTATGTCTCACACTGTTTACATGTGTAAAACTTATGATCTGATCTAGTCTCTCATACTTTGATTTTCTTTTTGGTGGAGTTAGATTTTTTTTTTTTTTTTGGACAGCTTTGTCATTTTTCCAGCTAATACCAGCCAAATGCCCTAACTTATGCTGTCACAGCCTCCTTTTAAATTTTTTATTGTTGGTTTAGCTCTAACTTTCCTATTTCTTCTGGTACAAGGGAGTACAAACAATTGATCCTGCCCCATCCCCAGCACCTTGTGGAGCCCGCAGGCAGTGAAGGCAGCTGCCTACAGCAGCAACATCTAAGGAGAGGCAAAACCACAGAGTAGTAGCAATGACAGGTAAAGGACAGCACAATACAAACAACGGCAACTGTTAAAGACAGCAGAAATATACAGGAAAAAATCCACCTGTGCACATAGGACATGCTTTTTTTTGATACTAGTTTTTCTAGCTCTGGTATTGCCTCCCTCCCTCTCTTCCCTAGTCACTCTTTCAGTGACAGGGAAGGAGAGGGATTCAGAAGAATCAAGTCACAACACCTAGTTCATCCCTGTATTTGATGCCTTTTCATTTAACAAGCTCCTTTTTAATAACACACTCAATTAATTAGACCTGAAAAAGTGTCCATGAAATGGGTTTCTATAGCTACCTATTTTTAACGCTTTATTTTGGCTGCCATCACCACATATACGGCCCGGAAAAAATGAAGATCAAATTGTTCATCATCATCTGAACATTGATGGAGTGGGATAAAGGTAATCTTTTGAAACAGTTAAAGCAATATGTGCTCCAGTTCAAACCTTCAATTTCAAACCTGAACCGGCTGCTAAAGCCACATCTTTAAAGGTCAAAATAATTGCAAAATGTACATGCAACAGTGAACTTTTCAGATAATGTCTCTCTAAATGGGTAGTGAGCAATGCCAAACAAATGGCTGACTTGTCTATGGTGTTACATCCTAATGCAGGTAGCAGCCGGGGCATCTAAGGGACATGGTACTTTCAGAAGTTGACCCTGCTCCTACCTGATCCTAAGTGCCTAAATGGGGTCATGGCATCATTTTGTTGCACCTGTGAGCACATTTAAAGATGATGATAATCAAGATTACTGCCCATTCCACAGAGTTAAGTCTCATTCATCAAAGCACTTAACTAGTCCACTGAAGATATAGTCAATGCTTCTGAAAAGTGGATTCCCAATGTTCTAGGCGCTTTAGTTGACTCTTACTCCATCCACATTTGAACACAATGTCCAATGTGAGTAATTAATTGGAAAAGGGAGAGGGCAGTAGAAAAGGGAGATAGGGAAATATTTGAACTTCAGTTCCTTCACAATTTGAATGTAGATCTATCTGTGGATCAAAACCGGTCATTAAAAAAACAAACAAACAAACAAAAAACAAACCACCCACAAAAAAACCCAAAACTCTTATGAGCAGAATAACCAATGTAACCATGCTTGTCTTTCTCTCAGGTGAATCAGAATTGATGCATTGACTGAAATATTTCACTCTTTGTCAAGGATATCATGGATAGGAAACTTCACTGCTTTTTAGTTAAGTAACCAAAGTCCATTGAGGACCACAAACCAGAAAAATGTCCTTGGAAATCTTTAGGAACTTGATTTGGCTATATGAAAGACAACAAAGCATGATGAGAATCGTGAGCAGCACCCGAGAGTGCATTGCACCATCAGGAAAAGGGTTAATGTATGTGCAGAATGAGATCTAAAGTGGCTTCAGCTGACTTTACTTGTCACTCTACACAAAAGATTGTCTTTTAATGCTTTATAAAGATTATTTTTGCTGAGCTTTAGTTGTAGCTTTGCTCAGCTTTGTGCGACACTTAAGCGATAGAGCTAAATTTTATAAGAAGTGTGCTTACATTCCTTGGAAATACGCTGTTGTTGGCATTTACAAGACCCTCTACATACTTAACTCCTATTCTCTTGAAAATCCCAGGGGATATATATCTGCATATTTTCATACTTAGAGAACTGTGTGAACCTGCATTATAATGGAATTTTCCTAAGCTGAAGGAACTCTCTTTTAAAAGGGCAGACTACAAGTATCCAGTGTGCAGCTTGAATCATTAATTATTTTTATTAGTTACCTAGTCAGGATCCTCCTATTCTTTCCTGTCTTCTAACTTAAGACTTAAAAATTCTTCAGCAACTATTGTTAATGTAGAGAAAATCAGACTAGTACATTATTCATGATCCTTAAAAAGATTTCATTGTGAATTACCAGGAAAGCTTTGATACTATGTGTATGTTATACAGAGGTAACTTTTAATTTCCTACAATAATTTTTCATCTGACTGAAAAGAAGACCTTTGCAAGTGCTGGTTGTTACAAATACTGATTCAGGAGCGAAGTAAGCATCTTGTACTTTTGAATTAAGATAGTTTTCATGGTCTAGCATCTAAAAAGCTCTCCTGTGTGACACAGGAAAAAAAAATTCCAATATTTAAAAGTAACAGAAGGAGACGACATAAAGAGCAGCTAGTAACCTCTGTGCACAACTGTAGGGTAACCCAGACTGGACTTAAGAGCATCTTCATTGTGTTTATAGCTAACTGGCTTGTTGAGACCTTCAGAGCATTGCATATGGTGAACACCTTATGAAATAGTTTTAATGGACATATTCCCTTACTTAAACACACTCGGAAGTGAACATGACATAGTTTCTAAGGGATGTTTTCTCACTGAACCACTCTTTTCAGTGTTGTTAAAGATGTGATGTAAAGCTGACCCTGCCTGTCTCAACTTTGGCTAAGAAACTGTAGCTTTAGCCTTAAAAGTTTTGTGGTTAGATGATAACAAACTAGGCAGCCTTAAGTTTCTGTGACAACTGTTAATGCTTCTGAATATGTTGTGTTACACAGTTTAGTGTTAAATTCTGTGTGGGATTTGTTAAATACCTCAGTCAATATCTTAGTTTGGATTTTCTTTTCCACATAAAACCCGGGGCTTTGGCTTTTTAACAGATAAATTTCCACTAATTTCTGTTACTAAATGTTTCAGTTATGGACATATGCTATTATTTTCACAATTCTGGTGGCATTAATGTCATTTCTTGTGGGAATTAATTTCAGAAAGCAACTTGAAAGAGATTACTTTCCTCTAAACAATTATTTTTCAAGAATTGTGAAATAAACTTATTATGAGAATTTCTTTGGTTGTCTAATGATAACAATTAAGTCAATATGAGTCACATGAGAAAAATAAAAATATTTTCTAATTCTCAAGGATAATGGCCTGAAATTCTGGAAAGAGACTTTTCCCCACTTAGCATGTAATTATATTTATAATATTTTTGGTACAGTAGGCTTAAAAAGTGTTTAAAGAGCTGGCCCAGAACCTTGGTAATTATAAATGCTGATTTTTCAGTAAGTCTTAGATGAAAAGCAAATTCCAAAGATTTGGAAGAAAAACAATGCTGTACCAATACTTAGAAAGTGTAAACAGAAATTATCCACCTAGTGATAAGTCTGTCAGTTTTGCTCCCAAAAATATAATAGGACAGTTGAACCTGGATTCAGTTAATGAGAAAGGTCAGCAGTGTAATCAATGTCATTCAAAAAAAACCCAAAAAACAAACAACAACAAAGACCAAAAACAAAGAAACTAAAACAAACAAACAAATCCCCACAACGATAATTACAAGTTTTGATTATAGGTAGATGGCAATGTAATATATTCCATTTTCTGGAAGACACTATTAAACTAAATTAGACTACAAAATAAACACTGCTAATATTGAATTCTTTAAATTTGATGGACTTACTGTTATATTTTGAGACATGTCAATAGGTAAATATCTCTGGAAGGGTGTGTTTCTAACAGTCTTCTGCTGAGACTGCATCCTGGTCTTAACGAAATTAAAGCTTTTATCTGTGAATTGGTAGAAAACATAAAACTATTGCTAATAAATTGTGCAAGTGAACTCAATGGTGTAGTGAATCACTGACTGTTTCCGAAAGCTGCAAACAATCCTAAGATATGCATTTGATGGGGCCAAATGAGAATTCATCTATCTGACAACCGTGCAAATAACCCATACTTGCAGACATTGCAATTCTAAGAAATGATCTGGGGTTTATGAAGGATAATCAAATAAACATGAGCTTTCTGAACAGCGCTGTCACCAGCAGGGCTAGCACACTGTGTTAGAGTAATTGGGGTCTATAAACTTACCCTTACTGTGAGTGCAGCCATGAGAAACAGCTCATCTGATATTAGAACAGACGTATAACAATGAATAATGATAAAAGAAGTGTGAAAAGGAGATGGATAGATTGGACTTCTCCTCAAAAAAAAAAAAAAAAAGAGTGAGAGAAGCTGGATCACAACTGGTACACTAAAACACATCACCCCTGGACCACTGAGGACCCCAACACCAGTGTTCATGGAACCTCTCATCCACCTGCTCTCCCTTCCCCAATATCACAGAGCCCAGGACAAGGTGGGCTCCTTTGGGAGGCTCTGCCCATCCAGACAGAAGAGTGAGCCATGACCAGAGGAACAGCTGTTGCAGTCGGCTGGCCTCCAGCATCACGTGGACAAAAGATGCATTGCTCTCCCCTTGCTAAATGTTCTCCTTCTTCTTCTGTGGATTTGTTTATTTCCAAGATAAGAAAAAGGCATTTTCTGAAGCTGTGGTTTGCTGAAATTTTTCCTGAAAGTGTTTTAATCCTACTTTTCATATGTGACCCATAGTACATTAAAGATACCACTTTTTGGTTAATTTCCAGAAAAAAAGGGATAGAACTAGAAAGATTATAATATATTTGTATTTAGCACTGATGTGGTTGCAATACAGACACTGTGCTCAGTTTCTGGTAGTCACAGTGCAAGGGGACAATATTGCTACATTGGTGAAAACTTATATAAGATCCACAAGGATGATTAAAGGACTGGAAAACAAGTGTTTTCATCGAGGATTAAAAAGAGATGGAGTTAGGACATGTAACATTATCACAGAGTAAAATACCTATAGGCATTTGATAATAATGTCTTTTAAACATTTCTGGCAATAAACATTTGTAACAGCAGAACAAGGTATAGCAAAGCTTGGTGACTGAGTGAAGAAGAAACTAGAGAAATCCACAAGTGACTAAAAAAGAATAAAAAAAAATCTCTGAGCAGTCATAGTCTATTATTAATCACTGAAAATGTTCAAATCAAGGTCATTTCTCCATTAAAGATATCTTTCTAGTTCAAAGAATATGAATTACACTATATACATCAGATTTCATCTCATGGAAGTTAACATTATACTGTGGCTTTCTCTACTAAGTCAACAAGACTTTCAAAGTATCTCAGCTACTATTGGTTAGGGTCTATTTAGAAAGTGTACTGTGTTACAGAAGGAAGGTTGAAACCAAATGTGTTTCATCTTCTAATTTATAAACTGCATTTGTAGCCTAACTTCCGTCTTTGTATTCACACCTGTACGATAGCACCTTGTGCTTCCACAGTGCTTGACAGTGAAAGCACTGATGTTTGCCCCATTTAGACCCACTAAACACTCTTCTGCAGCTAGCAGGTGACTGGTCAGTGTAATATATTGCATTATTCATTTGGCACGAAGGATTGATATAAGATGCATTGATAAACCCTCCACTTGCACAATAGTCATCATTATTCTGAAGTCATACAGGACAATTCACTAATTTATGTCTCTATAAATATATAATAAATATATATTTATTTTAAGTATACTTGGGGATTATTCTGATTGTTGCAGCTCACATCAATTTAGAAAGTTATATCCTGTTTTTAAAGTTTTTTACACTCTAATGCTCAAAGGAATTTAAGACTCTTGCAGTCAATAATATGACAGGGATGTAATGGAATAATTATCCCTAGTTAGTAAACGAATTGCTGTTCATCGCTGTTGAAAATAGGGCTTGGCCATCTGAATCACTCAGGCAACACCAAGTAAAAGAAAACGGGATATTAAATTCTGTTCTGCAGCAATCTGAATCCAATGAATTGCATCAGGTGCCAAACTGCACAGAGTTGGATTCCTTTGCGAATATGAGTGGGCTGAGAGTTCCTCACTTAATCACCAGTATGACACCACCCACTTCTTTCCATTCCACGTTAGGAGGGTACCAGCCTTCTCAGACTGAGCCAGCCTTCGCTTTCTTATTTGTGCATGATACTACAGAATCCTCCATAAAATTGTTATTTTCACTAAGTTTTAATTTTGTTTCAAAGACAAGCATGTGATGTCTCTTTGCAAAGGCGTTAATATTTCCTGATCAAACCCTCCTTAGCCCAAACACTGTTAAATATAAATGGAAGATTAAACTGAATAAAACGTTCAAGTGAGTTATTTAGTATTCATAACTCATGTTTTACCTTTAATCCTTAGGTAAGATCATGAGTGATTTATTTTGCTGAAATTATGGTAAAATGCACAATCGTACTATCATGAAAATATAATTAATCACTACAGAAAATACCTTGTTTTACAAACTAGCATCCAGCCCTGCATTTCAGTGGAAGATTGATGCAAAACACGATGCCAAGTGGCAAGTAAGAGAAAATGAAATATTTGTTGCTAGTATTTTCTGTGAAGAACATTTGGCTAAGCAGAAAAAGCTTGCAGGTGTCTGTGTCAGGAGAAATCTATAACCTAGATAACTGAGATTGAATTTCCTTTGCTTTGAAAATTCCATGCCAGAAATACCAGGCAAAGTGAATGAAATTCACAGAGAATTCAGACTGAAGATGGTTACAGCATTTTTGTGCATTAGTGTTTATCACAGTAAATTTATTTCTAGGGTAAAAAATAGCTGAAAACTTAATAAGATTGATGCCAAGGTTCTTTTCTAAGCAAAAAAAAAAAATTAAAACATGCTACATAAAGGATATCTGATTTATAATTTATTTTTATTTTCATTTTTAACAAAAGTTTGCCCTTTCATGAAATGTTACTAATGAAAGTTTTTCTGTTATGTTTTTAGCTATCAATCTATAAAATAAATAAATTGATATCAATCTCAAATTCTTTCCACTGTTCAGATCTAAACTAGAGTCAGAAATATTTTCTACTTTTTTTTTTCCTTTTGAATTCATCTAGTTTGCAGTCTTACTTTTGAGAAAGAGGCTTCTATTTTTTTTATTTGCCTATTCTCTCTTCCAGAAGCTAACATTTCTATTTTATTAAGTATAAATATGAACTTCATTCCTCTGTGTTTATCAAGGTAGATGAATCAATTTAGAATCCATTTACTTTTAGTTATTCCTGTATCTTTAACTAGTATTTCCTGATTGCATTAATTTTAGTATTTTTCACCATTAATCCAATAGTAAACTTTTCAGCATAATAACAGATGTTTCAACATGCATTGCCTAATTCTTCAGTAGCAGTAGCTTGCTGTTAATCTACATGTCAAACTGTAGAAAAGTTTAGAAGTCTATAAAGGTTGTGAACTGTATTTACTAAAACTTTAAGATGTTGTTCAGGTCAACATTGCAAAGAAATTTTTTTGTCTGATATGATGCAGAACCATATTTTTTACTTATCTGTGAGAAACAAGTGTTTATAATTGTCAAATCTCCTCTTTGAGAGATATATACTGCAATATTGCTATTTCTTCCATCTAGGAATTAAACTCACTTTTAAGTAACTTGTTGGTCTTCTCAGTCCTGCTTTTGAATAACAAAAAAGTAAAGGCCACACTCTGAAGTCCCAATTCATGAGATTTGCATTTTGACTATACTTTATAGCATTTCAGGAAAAAAGTGCCTGAAGACTACAGAAGAGTCCTTGTCATTGATATCCTCATTAAACCTAGCATTAAAAGATATACTCCTTAGTAGGAAAATAAAGAAAAGGAACACAAAAAAAGAGCACAATCTATTGGATTACTATCATTATTAGAAATACTTTCAGAAAGATAATAACATGGCCAAAAGAGAAACAGTTTCACCGGTGATTTAAAATCCTGTGGGTATACGCTGTTACCACCACCTTACAGAGGGTATTGTGGGTCTATTTCACCCATAGCCTTTCACCAGAGGACTCCCTGATAAAGCAACTATCCAGAGAACAGCAAAAATAAACTGTTATTCATGTGAGATTGTGCATAGCTTCACTGCACCGAGAAGGTCAGAATGCTCAGATAACAGTGCGTCTGTCCTCGATTCCACAAACTTCCATACAAGTCTTCAGAGTCAGAATTTGCAGGAGGCCATTCAGTCCAGTGATGATGTTATGGCATGATGAGGATAATGATTAATGGTGGCCCAAGACTGACAGCTCCCTTGCTGCAAACTTTTTGAGGCTTTTTGTGCATTCTTTATCATCATGAAAGTAAAGCCTTCAGAAGATTTACAAAAAAGGAATTGTAGTGATGACTGCTTATGATCAAAACCTCCCCTTTTTCATGCCAGTTTCTTCTTTCCCCTGATAATAGACCAGAGACTGTATGCTGAACTGCAAAGAATTTTTCCATTGAACATGTCACCAAAATCAGCATCTCTAAAGGCATTTCAGTTTCAGTGGAACAGTATTTTATGATAAAAATTAAAAAAAAATCTGAAAGTTTTTGCCTGTTCACTTGAGGAATCAGTCAATAGCCAACAGGCTTTGATAGCACAGAGCCTTAGATATATCATTATTGTAATTAGCTAAAACATTGTAACATTTGTGAAATTTGGCTGCAAGATTATGTTTGTAATGACTTCATAGATAAAATAGTATCAAATACATCCCTCCTTTTGGACTACCAGCAATATTCAAACCTGGCTGTCATACAGTTCATTTTCAAAATATTCAGAGGTAAAAACCTCAAATGAGATCTCCCAAACTCTCAGTTAGGAGGTACTCTAATTCACCTGAAAAGACTTGGTTGAAAACACTAGTTTTGTCATGTGTTTCTTCATCCTCACCTTCTTCCTCACTGTGAATAGCCTGCTTTGGTTGGAACTGGCTGACAAATATGCATGAACTGGGCTTGTGGTCCAGAGAGGCAGGCTATTCTCCCATCACTTCTAGGAAAGCACCTATGAACAATGCAGCCTTTGCAAGACATCCTATACCTCTCCTGTTTTGGATTATACTCCTGTACTTCACACTGCAAGTTGAATTCCTACGGAGACGAAAGGTGGTGAGAACTTGAGCAGATCGGTTTTCAGCAGTGTGATTTTTTTTTATAAGTACATTAACCCATGCTTCAAGATCTCCAGTCTTTGCTTTTCGTTTTTACAACTGATATTTTGTATATGCATTCAACAAATAAAGCATAGAGTTTGCTTGTGTAAGGTATTTCTATCTGGAATTCCTTTGTCTTTCGTACTGCCACAACCGAGATCAGAAAAGATACCTGCCTCTTTCAGATGAGAAAGAGCTGCTGGGATTTGACCTCTGACAGTGTCCTGCTTTTGGAAGTTGCCTTCCAGTTGGTTGCCTAAAGTACCGGGTATATTCTCTCAAGATACAGTGCTGTGTCTAGCTTATCTCACTTGTCCAAAGGGCACCATGGTGAAAGGCTGAAGCCAGCAACATGAGGGGGATTTACAATCACATTTTTGTTATACTTGGTTTACTGCTGGCAACTTGGCCTCAGTGAGGCAGCTGCTGAGTTCATGATTTACAGGCTTTAAGACTTAATCAGAGATGTCCAGACACTTACTGGGATACAGTGTTTTAAGTGGTGGGTTGGTTTTGGTTTTGTGTTGGGGGGGGGCGGGGACTTGGGGGGTTTTGGAGGTTTGGTTTAGTTTTTGTTTTGTATTTTTTGGGGTGTTTGGGGTTTTTCTTGGGTGGGGGGGGTTGGTCTTGGTTTGGTTTGTTTTTTCTTTGTTTGTTTGCTTGTTTTTCCTTAGGACTTAATAAATAAATTCAACATTATGTCTTATAAGTGCATTTTACAGATAAAAATCATTCATGCTGCTTCTTTGGGGGGGGGGGAGGGGCATTTTTTTCTTTAATTTTAGCTAGTGCATGTTAATTGACTTTAGTGGGATTATATAGAACAGAATAAGACTGCCACCCAAATAGAGACTTTAGGATTTGACACTTTATAGTCTCTATGATTCCAGTATCATGCACAGATCATTTTGAGAATCACATAAAAATGGAATGGTGGACTGGAAATGAAAGTTTAGTACTCAATAAGAAATCTGAGCCTGTGACGAAACATAAAAAGCTAAGGGTGCAGAGGATGCAAGTATGAATTAAAGTCTTTGCCAATGTAAAAATAGCAGCCAAATCCAGATAAGCTGTACCTCATTTTTCCTCATCACTAATTTTTTAAAGTGATATGAATGGGTAGCCACTCTTGGAGCATATACACATTAAAAAAAACCCAGATATATTCTTATATTGTTGAATATAACTGGCAACATGCATGTATTAATTTGCAGTAATAATTTGGTAAAGGAAGAAATTTGTAGATATATTTAGATTGCTTTCATCAGAACAAGTCAGCCTTCAGAGAAGCAAGATCTTTCAGCAAGTAAAAAGTAAATTTGTTCTGAAATTTCTGCTTTCACAGAAAAAAAACCAATGCCTACTGGCTAAAAATTCTCATTCCAGATAAAATTTTAATTCTTTTTCTGATCCTATGTAATGTCATTATCACAATCTTTTCTGTTTCATCGGTAAAATCTTAATGGAAAATCAGTTGTTTTCCATGTTATTCTGAATAACTGTAAAAGAATGTGCAATCAACCTTCAAAGTAAATTCATCAGAAATCCATAATATAAGTAATTAGATTTTGGTTAGTTCTTTCAATAGTCTATTTCTGAAATTTGTTACAGATGATTAGTCACTATACTGATGTAGCCCAGCCATAATTAAGATCTGACTTTCTGGCACCAATCACCGGAACCATGGCTTGCTTCCTAGCATTTAGGGCAGCCCTTGGAAATAAGGTGATAAAGCACTTGAGAGTGTTCAACCAATTAGCGTGCTCGAAGGACTGAGCTTTCCAAGCCATCAAATTTTAAAAGCGGGTGCTTCATGCTGTGGAATATTGTCTCTGCCGAATTTCCAAAAGGCTGTTACAGGAAAGGGTGGGGATGGAGAAGAAAACTGTAATCAGAATGTATTAATCTGAAAGGAAATTCTGCTGGTCAGTCAAAGAAAATGGATGCTATTAAAGTAAGTAAATAAATAAATAAACAAACAAATAAACAAATAAAATGCCTGGGAGAAAAGTGTCTAGTTGTAACTGTGAAATTCTCTTTTCATTCTAAATGCCAGCTTTGCATAATATTAACAAATATGCAATGGGTCGACACTATGATTATGTTACAATTAGTTTTAATTTTTTAGAATGCTTTGTGCAATCAAGGCATTAAAAAAAAAAACCCTCTTAATTTATACAATAACACAGCATTACATTCGTGCAGTGGATAGAATCAGGGTTACACTCTCTGTCTTGTTTTGCTTGTGATTTAAGGGGTTCAGAAGTTTCTAAATTTCATGTTCTTCTGAAAATGTGCTATTAAAGAAGCACATTTCATTGAAAAAAACATCCCATAAGTTTTAGGCAAAACTTTCAACATGTTCACAAGATATAAACACAGCTGAAATTCCTATTGGTTAACACATGCCATTAAATAAATACATAAAGCAACTGGGCTTGTGTGGCGGTTAAATTAAACAGCACTTTCAAAAAAATATGTTATTCAAAGTCATGCTGTTAAGCAGAACCTGCAAATGATGTCCTGTTTATTCGCCGGCAGATTTTATCCAATGCGACTAACAAAGTATCCGATTTCTACATTTGCTTATTTTCAAGTAGTGACTGTGTTGGCACAAAATTGATACAGTGAGATACTTTACTACTCTACACAGCTCATAATCTAGTAATAACACAGTACACACTAGAAAAATCTAGAAAAAAATGTCATTTTAGATTTTTTTCTAAAGTCCTTAAATTAATCTATGCTCTAATAGAGTGAAGTTGGATCTACAGTATATTATTAGAAACAAGTAAGAGATTTTAATCTAGATGATGAAACAAATTTATTTATGCTGATGATTTCTATTTTTTGCTTAAAATTAATAAAATGTATGCAACTGTGAACAGCTTGATTTGGGTTTTTTTCTATCAAAAATAACAAAACCACAAAAATGCCTTGTGAAATATCCTGTGCAATGAAACTTATGTGCAAAAAATGTCAACTTCCTAACTTGTTCTAATATTTCCTTACTCTCCCTGATAAGATTCTTCCACAGTTACTTTAAGAATTTGGATCTTAGGGTCAAAAGGGGTAGAAAAGTGCAAAGGATTTAAGCACATTAGTGGGTGTGACTGCTTTACATTTACACAGTCCTGTGCTGCTGAACTGCAACCCTGAATGAATTTTTAGATCTGTATGGCCACATTTATCTTACTGCATTCATGATTGCCTCAGATTTCCCAGGTCCAGATACATTTCTTGGCTTCATCCTGCATTAAAGCAAGATCTGGGACTCATTAAGTTCCACCCATACTCACACAGCTTTGCTTTCATGCAAAGAAAATCTGAGTACACACTAAGGACAGGAGCCACTGTAGAACATCTTGAAAACTGTATCTAAACACAGCCCGTATGCCCACCTGTGGAGAGGTTACTTTTTTCTCTACATTGAAATAAACATAGATTGGGAAGAAAAGGAAAGGGGAGACCTGAGCGCTCTCAGCACACACCGCACGAAACGTGTCATGATCTCTCTACTACAGCTGTGGCTAAAAAGCCCCAATATGGTTGCTCCATTTTCAGACAACCTGTAAATTAGTATTACCTGCTTCAACCAGCTGTTTTTTCTTTCAGTCTTTCTGCCCTGATACAACATCTGAATTTCGGAGACCACCTACAAGTTGCACACGTGTCTGTCAGAATGCCCAAATCTTATGGGAATCACTCCGTAAGCCCAGAATGCTTCTGCAGGCACAAAACTGGTTGTTCTCCCTATTACTGCTGTGCCCACAACTGAATAGAGTTAACTTCACATTTTTCTTTAAAAACAAAAAGGTGAAATAGATTTGGAAGAAATTATTGTAAGGAACTAGGATGCGAGATGCCTACATACAGCTCCTTCAGTAGATCTCGCACTTTCAGAAGTAAGCTTAGTGGTGGGGAAGGATACTTTCAGCTCCTAAAAACTTCACTAGCTGCTGTAAAGCACAGTAGAGATTACATGTCAAGGAGCTCCCTGAGATGTAGGAGATAAAGGAAAATTTGCAGAGCATTTCTTCCAACCTCATATCAAATCTCTCAAGAAGATAGCATACAACAAAAGGTAGGAAGGCATGTGGAGAAATATATTTTTAAAAACAAACAGACAAGACAAAAACACACACAGACACAAACTCAAAACACAATGCACCTTCTTCGAATAATTATAGAACAAATGAATGAATTTGGAGATGCATAAAGCTAAAGTTTTCTTCAGTAATTCTATCTTCCTGAAAGATGCTCCAACTATCATACATCTCTTCATCAAAGGAATCCAAAACAGAATTCCTACCTGGAGGTTACCGTCCCAGCCTTCTTCCCTTCATTATGATCCCTGCGGCAAGTCTGTTTCCACATCTGATAAGAAAATTGAATAGTCTAAGGCATATATTCTCTTTTCTGAGCCTTTTCTGTGCTCACAGTCAGCCCTGAAGCCCAAAGGGTGGAGGTGATACGAGGATTCCTCACCTCCTAACATCGTTTTGATTAACTTCCATCCCCTGTGTGCACTTATGCAAAAGAGAAACACATGGGTCTGTTTTCTTACTTTATTCATCCCAATCGATGCATCTCTTTGATCAACATCACAAATCACAGTACATTGCATATTCTACAAATAAGTGCAAGGTGTGCTGTAGATTGATATCCAAATGGCACATTAAGATCCAGAGCACAGATCAAAGAGGAGAATGTTGGAATCTGGCTGGTCAGTAGTCTTGTGTTGTACTGTATTACTTTTTTATGGCTAACAAGACTTCTGAAAACAGTTTAGTTCAATGAACTCCTATGGGTAAACTCACTTTTTGTTCCTTATCAGTTTCATCTGCTGGCTACTCAGAAAGCTATTGTGCAAATCTTTTTAATCTTTTTTTTTTTTTAATCTCTGTTTTCTAGTTTGATCACAAAGTAGCTGAAGAGTCATGAAAATATGTGTCCACACAAAGAACATACAAAACCATCACTGTGTTCTGGGTCACAGAACCTCATTTTTCAGCCCATTAAGTGCTTATATATGGCTTCCATTATCATGGTGCTTATATATCGCTTCCATCATCATCCTCCTTCTGGTGAGGCAGGAAAGTTCTGACATCCTTTTCACACAAGGAAAACTTGAATATATAAAGCTTAAGAGCAACACTGAGCTTCTTTATTCCCTTTCCTTTCTGTAGTATGTGCTATGCCATGCAAGGATCCCACATCAGCTCCTATTCTGTAAAAAAGGGAGCTCTTCTTCTTGTGCTTCTGTTTTTCACATTGAGACTGGGGAATGCATAGAGTGGGACAAAGTAACTTATGCCAAGTCCCAGTGGTTATTTGCATTGTGGTCATCACAGGGTAAGGCAGGACTGGATGGTGACTCTCAGAATTAAATGCTCTCCTTTTCTTGGGGTACTCAGCAGTGAATTAATAGCTAATTAGTAATTTGCCTTAGTGTTGCATGGTTAATGTGACTACTCTTGGATTTGTTGTTTCATTCAGTAGGGAGGAACTAAGCTAAAATAGTTCAAAAAGGCCCGAAGCATTCTTTTTTTCCTAATCCATTTCAAACATTTGAGCTTTCACACAGGGCCTGCTGGCACATCTGAATGCCTGCCTGGTTAGCTCTGAGAGTATGCTTTCATGGGGGCATCCTTTCACTGGGATTCACAGAGACCTCATGTGCTGGCAACAGGATGTGTCCTTATTGAGCTTTGTATATGCTAATGATTGAGTAGTAAATGCCTGTGAAGATGAAATACCAGCATGGTCATCACATTTACTGAGCATATTTCCATGTTTCACCAAGGCTTTGTAAGTACTTGGTACAGAAACAGCTCTGTTTATCAGAGGTGCTTGTTCCCCAAGCTCCCGGGACTGTGCCCAGTTGCAATCACAGCAGTGTTATTGCAGTTCCTTCCTGTCCCTTTGATGTAGCATTTGCTTTTTAAATTCCTGCTGCTTTCACTCATTTTTCTCAGTCTGCTTTTTGGCTTGATTTCTGAAGGTACTGGGGCTCTTTCAGGGACAAGGCTTTAATAGGGAGTGCATGTTTCTCCCACCTCACTGTTTTGCTAATTCATAATGTCAAAGCCTGATCAATTCACTAGCACCAGCAACCCCTAAAAGTGCAGCAAGGAGTACATCAAATACAGCATCCAGTATATAATGCTCAGGAGAAGACAGCTTTAATAACCAAGAAACTGAACCCCATTTATTTCCCAGCTTCTCTCCTTACTGCCTCAAATTACTGCAGGAGTTTAAGGAATTCAGGGCCCCAAAGGAGGCAATTGGTGCCTTGCAGGATGAAGCTATTAAATGTTGAATGCCTTGCAGCAAACAGAGTAGGAACGTAACTGTTGGCAAAACTGAAGGGATTCTCGTATTCAGTCTCATGGTCCAAGAAGAGTAAGATGCAGATGACAAAGCTGACATCAACACTGAACCTAAATGAATTATAAAACCTTTTGAGTTAGATTGTCCAAGGTGTTCCTTGGAGTCACAAAGACTTGGTTTTTTACAATTTCTTATTATAAAGTTGGTAGACACCCTCTAGCTCCACACAGGATTTTTAAGGGCATTGCCATGTCAGAGAGCTATTGGCATTTCTCTCACTGTATATGGAAGGAGGACGAGGGTATAAAACCCAGATTGAAACAAGAAGGCTGGTTTTTTCCTAAAGTTAGTCTGGCTAAAATTTAGTGAAAGATACACTCCAGGTATGCCTGGAGGGATTTATTTTGCCTTACACAACTCTTTTAAACCATCTTTGTTTGTTCACTTGTTTTCACAAACACAACATACGAATTCACAAGGGAATTGAAATTTGCTGTAAATTAACAGTGGAATTGATGGAAAACTGTCAATGTTGTGGTTTAATGGACTGAGCACAGCTATTGATCTTGATGTTAGAAGTGTTAGCTCTGCATTCTTGAGTAAGCAACTTACCTTAATGTTTCTAAAATGGAAACAGCACTGATTTCCTAAAAACACATCCTAGGAATAATTAAGGTCACAGTCCTACTCCAATTAAATCTAGTAGGAGGATGATCCATGTTCATTTTAGGAAATGTTGGACAAATTTTGCCATCAGTTAGACTCTATGGACTTCTAGGGAATGAGAGGGTGGCACAAGGAGGAGAATTTCTCTGTTGTCCTTTCCTATTCATGCTGTGCCAATCATCACAGCATCTAAACACTTTCCCAAATTGATACTAAACAAAGACTAATGTCTGCCATGTGAAATTTCCTCTCTGTTCCTCCCCCACACAGAAAAGTTATGTGAATGCTATGTAGGAGGGATGTTATGATATTCACATAAACTAAAAAAAGTAAATACACGCTAAAAAAAGTGCTTATTTACTGCCTGTTGGGAAATAAAAGATTGAATAAATGAGCTTTATAACTTAACTAGGAAGGCTTCTAGTTTGCTGACACACTGTCCTTTGAAACAGATTTTCGAACCTTGGACCTGGTTTTCATTCACTGTAAACTTTCAGTAATGAACCCTGGTCTGAGATGAGGGAAGGGTGACAATGTGGACTTATCAGTGGAAAGCATCACTATTCTACATCGAAAAGAAAAGAAGAATTTGAATTATTTACTAAAATTTATAGTTGTGTTGTTTATATTTTTTTGGTAAAGGACAAAGAATAATCAGTAATCCATAGTATGGGGAAACTCTGGAGCATCAGTTCATTTGGGGGGCCGTCAACAACAATGCAGATATAAATCCCAGCAGTTTTATTTCTAGCCATCCATCCCAATACTTAGACTTATACATCCTCAGGTCTGAATCTTCTGCTGATGTTAATTTCTACACATCCTGTGATTTCAATCTCCCTATGAATCCATTAGTTGACATGGTGCTTCTATAGACAGTTTGGTTTGCAGACTTGCAGAAATTGTGTGGGTGCAACGGCTAACATGACACAATAAGGAGAAGACAATGCAGAGACCAGAAGGGCATACTCCTGGCCAATGCACATTACCACATCAGACATACATAATCTCACTGCTGCACTAACAAACAGATCTCTACCAAGAATGACGGAACACTTAAATAGGATCTAGGCTAACATCTGATTATACTGAAATATCGTTGCCTTTGCTAGTCAGAAAGCAGGGATACCTCATCGTTCCTAAAGTGAAATAAGACAGTCCTTTCCCCCGTTACACACCCTGTGTCCTGGCTGGCTTCAGTAACCACACTAGTCACGGAACTCCTAAGTGCTGCATATCCCAACGACAGTAATTACAGTTCTTGCTCCATAAGAGAAGTGCTGATGTGCACAGCTGTCTGCCCTGATGGACTGCACTGGTAACTTCTTTACACAGAAATTTTAAGCTCTCTGCCAGGAGCAAAGCTGTGTTCTCGGCTTCATATTCCTTTCTTCTGGAGGGAAGGTGGAAAAGTACAAGGTCAAAATGTTGAAGGCATAGAATGCATTTATCTGGAAATGTGATTAAGAAATTGCTCAAGTTGACAAAGTTTAGGCCCTTTTACAAATTTTCCTTTGACCTTTTTCCTCTCCTTTTTTCCTTCTCATCAGAAAAATTCTCTCACTCCTACAATTGCACTTGTTGTGTGTTGGTTATGTTGTTATTCTCTTAAATTGGATGTTCTCAACCCTTCCATTTTTATTTACTTTGGGACACAAACTCCATTTCCAATTCCAACACAATAATTCTACAGCAAAGCCCAGGGGAGCTTTGAGCGGGTAAGGAATGAAATACTGGACTCGCTTTATAGTAAAATTAGCTGGAGCCACCATTAATACCTTCCATACATATTTTATAAAGCAATCACATCCAGTAGCCTTTAGTTTCACTGTCAGGATTTTTTTATATTACCATACATTTGGACATACCTTTGGCTCACAGCAAATTGATAGATGCGGCCAACGCTTAAGAGCTTTGGTAATTAAAAACTTCCCTGTCATTTTTTGTATGCACAAGCAGATTACTTGGTGCTGCAGAGACTTTTACAGATGATATTCTAGCTGCCAGCATCACCGGAGAAGTCAGACACATTTCCTTGTATTAAGCTCCAAAATAGCATATGGTCTAATAGCCTCTAAAAGATGCTGTTGAAGAAGACAGTTGCTGACAAGGTCAGCCTGGTCATACCTGGGGAGATGGAGCTTATCAATAAAGAGAAGAGGTCTGGAAGGCAGCTTGGATTCTAATGTGAGCAGATCTCAGGCACAAAAGCAGACCAATAAAGCGGCTCCCCCAGTCCCAAGGAATGAACTGCATCTTCACCTCCCCTGTTGTGAAGCAGATCTGAACTTGGTGAGTGGCTTCCAGACTGAGCTTCCATAACTGAAAGCATGACTTTATCCAAGATCTGAATTTATAAAAGGCTATTGAAAGAACGTTCTAGCTGGTTGCTTGAGTAATTTTTTTCGTCAAAATGTTTTTTTCAGAAAGCCCACAGCACCAAAGGCATTGTGTATCTGTGCATATATGTACAATATCATTTGTATTATTTTCTCCTACAGCTAATGATTATATATGCCTCTTAGAGGCTGCTTCTACGTGTAAGACTGTGACAAACAGAGCAGAAATTATTTTTAAAATACACATGCAATATAGTCCTCTTTTCTTACTATTTGCAATATCACCAATCTGATACTAAAAGATAAAGGATGTGGGTTTTGTTGTTTGTTTGTTTGTTTGTTTTGTTGGTGGTGATTGTTTTGTTTTGTTTCACTTTGTTTTGTTTCATTTTGTTTCATTTTGGTTTGTTTTGGTTTGTTTGCTTGTTTCAAAAGAAGCTTGTACAACAAAGGTCCATGTCTTGGATTATGCCCTCATCCACTGAGGGATTTATATTAAAAATAAATCTTTATATATTTCTGCCTACGGGATGTAAAATGTCCTGTGAATCCTATCCTGATCTAAATTTACATAGAGATACTGCTTAATCCATTCTGTTAGTTTGATGGAGTATTTTTAATTTATAGCATTATAATCCTGATCAAACTGTGACCATGATTTTTAAAAAAGTGAGTTAGAATGATCAACTTAAGATGTTTCTAGAAGGCTGACCTTTCAGAAACTCACAAGCGGACCATTCCTGTTCCCTGCCTTCTCTCTCAAAATGAGAGGCTTCAGGGTGTCTCAGGTTCTCGAGCCAAAATAATACCTCATTTCTGAAAAGTGGTTCTTTCTAAAATTGGCAACCTTATCTACCTGCCTCTGACAACACACCAGCCATGAGAACTGCCTGGATCTTGTAAATAACAGTTGGTCGGTATAAAAGAGGCCCTACAGCTTAAGGTGCTTTGATGTTATTTCATTTTACACCCTTTGATTTGATTCATAAAGTGGTGCTTAGGAATTCTTTGTAGTGTTCCTTAGCATGAGTGAATTTCCAGATGCTTTCCTTTCACTATAGCTCTGATTATATCTTGGGAATAGGCCTTTTTGGTTAGAGGGTGACATTTTTAAACATTCATTTTTCAAGCTAAGGTTGCAGTTCAGGTTCTGGTCTGTTGCCTTCTGGATTGTGAGATGTATTCAAAAGCTCTTAAAAACAATGATATCATTACTCTCAAAAAGATGCAGTTTCTTCTTGTTTGTTGTGTCTAAAATATTTTACCAGGCAATATCAGCTACATGCCATTTATGGAATTATTAGGCTTCAGACAGGTTCCGCAAACAAGTGATTGATCCTAAAAGTCTGGATTTTTACATAGACAAACAGGGGTCCTGTCCACGATGTGGTTATAGTGCTGCCTTTCTTAGTTTTCAAACAAACTAGAGATGACGAGATTTAGGTTTCGTGAAGGAGAAGAAGAAGAAACTTTGTGGGCAGATTTTTACTTTATACAGATACAAATTTCCTAATGATTATAAATTATCTTTTATTATAGAAGATACGTTGACACTTAATTTACCACATTATCATTCTGAATTGCACTAATTAAGTAGAGTTGCTCAGGATTTACAGTAATATGCCCTAAATTAGATTCTAGTCAACAGTTTTGAAACCGAGAGAGGGTTTTGGCTGATTTCATTTTAGAAACTTGCAGTAATTCTTCCTGAACAAAGAGTGTAAGTGCACATTTCTCTGTACAATATTATTGTAGTCATGTTTATTGGATTAGATCCATCAGACTGTACAATATTAAACAACTGACACAATGACAATATATTTCTTTTTCCTTCTCTTTTTTTTCTTTTCTTTTTTTTTTTTTTTTTAGTGCTGTAGGCATATGCATTAGAAAACAAAGATGGAGTCTCACTTGAGAGAACTGACATGTTAATTCAAAACAAGAGCAACAGAAGAAGATGATAAATACAGGAAATTTCTTGAGGGAGGAAGGCTAAAACCAAAACAATGAGCTTATGTGGTTTTCTGGGTACAACTTCAGAATTGCTGTATCATGTTTAAATAAATATGGGCTAGTCTAAAAGTCTTTAAATAAATAAATTCTAATCCAGAAGTCTACTTAGGGAAGTGAGTTTGACAGGTACATAATAACCATATATGAACAGTAACTACATGCAGCATGTTAGCTTGAGCCTGAGCCTGCTCAGCTCATTAAATCATGGTGCCTAGTTGAGTGCTAAATTTACAGGTCTTCTTATCATTTGGATTGATGTCATAATTATGACATACTCATAAAATACTCATAAATGCTTTCAGTTGTGCAAGTAAGCTGAACACCTTTTCCTTTTACCCTCTAAATGAACTATAAGTTTAAAACTCAAAGTAGTCCTAAAAAAATGAAGAATGAAGACTAAAAGCATAGGAGCAAACTGCCACAGTGCTCCATGCTTACAGTTGTCACTGCTTGGCAGAAGTCCATGAATATGGCTGCTGTTACACCTTTGCTTTAGGACTTCGGTTACATTTTAAATTACACGTAGCTGAAATAAAGGACCACAATCTTCTCTTGATAGAGTGTAGTTTCCAGTCTTCCAAAAGGAGTCATAATATCAGAGGTCAGTAAGATTGCAAGAGCAATAACAGAAACAAAAAGCTAACCAAGTCCAAATGGATCCATAAAAAAGCCGTTTTGTACAAACCAGCATATTTTCAAATTAGTGTTCTGCAAATCCCTGAAGCTACACACATTGCCTTATTTTTCACCTGCTGCAAATCTCTCGAAGCATCAGTGATGCTGTTGGACTGTACTACAATGGACTAAATCACCTGCAATGGTGATGCTGGGAGAGAAGACTCTGGTATCCGCCACTGCTTCTCAGCTTGGGGTTGCCTCACAAAAAAACTATTGAGAAAAAGGAAACAGAACACATCCTACATACCCAAACACCTGCAATCAAGAAAAGAAAGTCAGTTGTTTAAAAGCAAGTTGTGTAAGAGCATGCAGATTTACCCCAATGTTGAGCTGAGTGCAGCAACACTGTACAGGCACTGGGATGTTTTAAAAAAGTTTTAAATGGTGTCTAATAGGAAAGATTGAGAAGTATCATCCTCTGACAGGCTGCATTTATCCGTCACAGGCCAACATCGCTCTATTGTTCTATGAGAAGAATGTGGAGGTGACAGACATACCGATCTCTTGGCACGTGGGTCAAGCCATTTGTTTGCAGACTAAAGGCTAAATTGATCATGAGGGAAAATCTGACAGGGAAACTGTCTCTTGATTTTCAGGAGAATATTTCAGAAGTCAGGAAATTGCCACTAAGTTTCCATTTTGCTGCACAAAACTTAAATTGAAGCAAAATGGCAATTTTAGTGAAGCTTTGACAAAAGCTTGCTTTGTGTTGGTTTTATTGGCAGTTATTCTCAGGAAAAGCAAAAACAAACAAAAAAAAAGTGGGTGAGGAGGAACAGCAATCAAAAAAATAGAGGCCCGAGAGTTTTTGGAGGACAACTGCTATGAAAGCCACGGTACTTGCACAGGGTATGTCACTTCTGTGAGGGGGGTCAAATTTGCGGCAAACATTCTCTCTCAAGTCAGCAGAAAACAAATTTCTGTTCTGCCTATGAGCCTCTCACAAGACCAACTCCATGCACATCTACAAAGTCTATTGTTGGCCAGCTAACCTGCAAGCTGTATCTTTAAATAATGAAGTCATCAATCTGTAAGGACTGATGGATTTTGCTTTTATAACTTTTATTAGGAGGTTATTTTCAAATAGAAAGTGTTACTTCTACACTGTGTATATTTAAGGCTTTCTGACCAGAGCAGTAACCAGTTCAATGTTCGTACATCATATACAAATGCTGACATGACATCTTTTTTCAAATATCCAGACAAGTGATCAGATACAGTCAAAATAAATTAGTTAACAAAACAACCCAAGACGGGCCTCAAATTTCCTTGTGGGGAAAAGATGAAATAATCCCTTGCAATCTGTTTTGAGGCCATTTTTTCTGATTTTGCAAAAAGCTCAAAGCACTTTTGTCAGACTTTATTGACAACTACTTTAAACAAATTTTCTGGAAGTATCTGCAGAAGAGCTTATGAGACAAAGAATGAAGTTCATGTTTCCATTTATTACTCATTTGAGGAGGAATACCACAAAAAGACGTTACAGAATGCTTAAGGCATTATTCACAAGAACAATTTAGTAACACTTGCCTATTCTCTTGGTTACATCTGCTAGTGATCAGTTACCTAAGTTACCTTGTGTGGACCCTCTGTGACTGTGTGCCACTTCTACTTCAAAAGGTTTCAGCTTATACATTGCAAAGGGGAAATAGCAAGTACCAACCAGAGAAGTGTAGTCTACATGCAAATGCAAATATTGGTAGGAAGACCAGACATCCTCTGAAGAGCAGTGTTTTTGTGAATACTGAGTAATCTACTGTGTTGAGTCATATCATCAAATTATTTCCCCGCATGTGAAGGGCTCCAAGTGCACAGGTAGATCGCAGTGGTCCAGCACGGCTGAGGGAGTGCTCTGCTTCCATCTCTCGGTGAACCAGAGGAAGGGCAGCCAGATGAGAATTTTTCATCTGGATTATTCATTGATTCGAAAGCCAGATGAACAGACGCTTCAAGGGGGAGGACAGCTGTACTGTGACAGACAGGAGAGCATGGACAGAGGTCCATTCATGTCAGCTTTTCTCCCAGGGTGTTCCCACCACTGATCTGGGATTCACCATAACCCTAGCTACATGTGCTGCATACATGTTGTGGCACTGATCCAAGAGAGGAAAAAGGTGTCTAGTTTGCCAGAAGGGATCTTTTCAAATTACTGTCAGACGTGGATTCTTAGCCATTAAAACCCACATGACTTTGGGAAGATTCTTCAATACACAGTGATAAATAGGGAAACAAGGAGAGAGAAGTGCCTTCACTACGGAATAGGATGCTGACTGCTGAAGCCAGCAAGGAAGGACCGAAGCTGAATCCCTGTTGGTGGGCTAAAGAGTGCAACCATAGGCAACAAGCACAGGGCATTCCCAGCTGCCTGGAATCAGGGCTACCACACGTGTCTGAGACTGTGGGGACGTACAAACCACTGGCACCAGCTTGTGACTGGCACCAGAGCACGGCAGGGAAGTTGCCTCTCTGATGCAGGTAGGATCTGGGCTGAGTTAACAAACTCCTGCCAAATGTAGTGGGGAAGGACGAGAGGGTGACATGCCATCCACAGCACTGCAAGCTGCTGACCCTGCTCCTTCGGCTGTATTATAAAATCTCTGAGGCTGAGAGTTGCACAACCTGCCTCACAGGGTGCTGAGGAAAGGGAGGGTCTTGGGCAGAGATCAGACCCTCACTTCCCTGCCACCAGCTGCATAGCATAGACAGATGTATACAGAATAAAAGCCATATGAATTGAAAACCTACAAGTTAAGCAACTTTTTAAGATATATCATTAACTTTTATTTCCATAACAGAATTCTCTGTTATGGTATTTCATGGGGTTTTTTTTCCTTGAAAAAAGTTCTCATTGGTTCTTTCAGAACCTTTAGGTGAGAAACTCTAGGTGGACACTTACGTGTGCTTCCAATACCAATTCTGGTTGCTGCTAACAACTCTGGCAGAAGAATTACATATATTTCAAATATAACAATAAAAATAAATGGGGTAATGTAATTATTAGACACAAAATTAATTTCTTCACACTATAATGAACACATTGCCTGTACTTATAATAGAAAATAGAAACTACTCAAAATCTTCTATGAAATAAAATACTCTATTTTATTCCAGCAGATCTATCTTGTACTATATTTAGGTACAATTGTCTACCTGAAATATTTGCCTGTTTTAAGAAGTGGGCTCCAGTTTCAAAGTCTTGGAGGTTTTAAGTCTAACCAGACAATTTTGGATTTCCACAATGTTAACTCTTATGGTCATTGTTGTGTTATGAGGTGGAGGGGCTTTGGGTCTTTTTACCCAGTACTATTTGCACTCTGACCTTTAGCTTTGGCTTAATTAGGATTTCCATGGAAATATGAAGTAGACAAGTGAAGTAGAAACAGAATATACAAAGTACAACTTTCTGTACTTTCATTTTATGATCAGCAAACTATATGAGATTATAAACTTCTGCTTAAGGACCAAAAGTGTCACTGTTCAGATCACTTGGTTACTGAAGTGAATCTCCATCTCTCTCTTCTGTGCAATAAAACCTTTAAAAATCTATTCACTCTAGCTGCTAAGGAAGAATAAAATATATTTAGCTCTAGGAATAGTGCTAGGAATCTCCGCCTAGCTTCTGATGGAAAGATATATTTGGTGAAATGGTAAAATGGTAATACCAGTTTATTACTGAGCTAGGATCAAGAGACCACAAGGGTAGCTCAAGCGCATAGGAAGCTGCCTCAAGCACCAGAGCTGCAGTTCAGTCTGGTTTCATCAGTTTAGTGCCAGTGACATTTTTCTCCTCATTTGAGTCAAGAGGCTTGTGGGTTTTGGTGGCTTTTGGCACATAATACCAGCCTTTGAAATACTGATTGCCTGGCCAAAGTTAACACAAACAGCTGCAAAACAAGATGTCATTATCTCTGGGTCTTGCTTTGAATGAGCTGCAAGTACACTGCCATCTGCAAAGAGCAGTTCTTTAATAAGGGGACTTCTGAAGCCTTTCTTTCTGCATACAAACAAGCCGAATTATAAATGTCACTTGGGGAAATCTGAAAGCGGACTCTCAGAGATAGACTCTGCATTTGTTCAATTTGTTGCTGCTGCAAAAATAAATCTCTGTAACACTGAGATGCTATAGCTCTAATCACGTTTTGCAAGCCAGCTTCCATCCAACTAGCCAACTGAAGGTGTTCACTTCTTCAACTCATTTGCTTTGTGCCAAAGAGGAGGAATTAGGTTGGGGGTTTGGTTGTTTTTTTGGTTGGGTTTTTTTGTTTCATTTTGTTTGTTTGGGGTTTTTGTTGTTGTTTTTGTTGTTTTTTAATTTTCATGTATTTCTGCATAGCAGCATAGAAAGGTCTATTTAATTCTTTAAAATCTTACCAGTAGTGCCAAATAGCATTAAACAGCCTGATAGTTATAAAGCCATGGCTGTAAAAGAACAGACATAGCTAAAAAAGATTCAAAGCAGTATTTTGCATGAAGCAGACCAAAAATATAGAGTCATCCCTGTGACTAACCCATTGCCTCCTTGATGCTGTAAACGTAAGCATCTTTAAATTGTTGCAATACTGCTGTTTACAGAGAAAAAAATATATATATACGATCAGTGGCTCAAACACACTTTAAATATTTTATTTTGTATCACATTGAAGCAATGCTGGGAGCATGAAAGGAGGTCATAACTTTCTGATCATTTAGAAGTCTTTGGCTATTGGTTTGTTTTAATGATGGCTTTTGATTTTTCTAAGTTGAAGACAGGCAGAGTATGCTATTGACTAGAGTGTAATCTTGAAGAGTTTGTGACCATGACAAATTTTAAATGTCTTGTATTGTACAGGTAAAATATGAAGTTGACTGAAATTATGCAAAGTAATAATTCCGTACACTGAATACTGGAAAATAAGGAACCTAACTTCATGACCACCAAAGTCAATAGGAATCCAAACATTAAAGATCACAAAGTTGAAGTAAAATTATTTTATTAGATTTATATGGACTCTTTGTACCAGAAAGACTTCTCACGTACATAGTGTTCTAAATTTTCACAAGCCCTTTTATAATACATGGCTCCATCCATATATCTTTTTTCAAAAGTCTGTGACAATTCATTGGGAAAACAATGACAACAGGTTTTAATTTAAACAAACAAACAAACAAACCAAAAAAACATGGTAATAAGAAAACTCTTTGGTTTAAGAAATGCAAGGAAGCAGGGAACAAGATACATGAAGGGGAGAGGAAATAAAGTCCTGGAAGAAAAAGTCATTGAATGCAATTGCAGGGCTCTGAAACAGGCACAAGGATTAGGCAGTGGTCAGAACAGAGTAGCTGAATAGCCACTGAAAGGAAGTGGATTTATAAACAGGAGTTCAAGCAACAACAAAGAATGGCTTCAGTGGTAAATGGGAATGGCTGGGCTTGTTCAGAGCTGTGGGAAACACTACCAGGCCATAAAAAGCTGAAGGGTTTTATTCATTTACACATTTTAAGCATAGCATTTTTGAAATTATTTTTTTTTCCTAGTACATGAATAAAATTGTTTCCTTTCATTCCCACCCATTACTCAGTCTCCCTTGGTTGGTGCAAAAGGAATTGCAGTTTTTTCATTGTTGAAATTTGCTATTTGATATTGGAATACATTCTTAAATAAATGTGGTTATGTTACACATCATTCTAATGCACTTTTCCCGCTTTATGGTTTTTTTTGCTACTAACTTATTAGTTGCTGTTTATTCTATATTTATTTTAGACTATGGAACTGATGTTAGGGAAAAAAAAAAAAAGTGTGATTTTCTTCTTCGAGTTCAAATGAGTCATAAATCAGTGGAGACAACTTGCAACATCAGCAATGCATTTGGCCCAGGAACTCTTAATGAATGTACAGTATAGTGGTGGCTCAAGAAGACTGAAAAAGGAGATGAGAGCCTTAAAGATGATGAGCGCAGTAGCCAGCCATTGGAAGGTGACAATGGCCAAGTGAGAGCAACCATCAAAGCTGATCCTCTTAGAACTACATGAGAAGTTGCTGAAGAACTCAACATTGACCGTTTTATGGTCATTTAGCACTTGAAGAAAATTGGAACTGTGAAAAAACTTGACAAGTGGGTGCTTCATGAGCTGACTGAAAATCAAAAAAATCGCTGTTTTGAAGTGTCATTTTCTCTTATTCTATGCAACAAAAATGAACCATATCTCAATTGGAGTGTGATGTGTGGTGAAAAGTGGATTTTATACAACAACTGGTGATGACCAGCTCAGTGGTTAGATGGAGAAGAACCTCCAAAACACTTCTCAAACCAAACCTTCACCAAAAAAAGGTCACGGTCACTGTTTGGTGGTCTGCTACCAGTCTGATGCACTACAGCTTTCTGAATCCTGGCAAAACCATTCCATCTGAGAAGTATGCTCAGCAAATCAATGAGATGCACCAAAAACTGCACTGCCTGCAGCCAGTATTGGTCAACAGAATGGGCCCAATTCTTCTCCATGACAAAGCCCAACCGCACATCACACAACCAACACTTCAAAAGTTGAATGAATTGAGCTACGAAGTTTTGCCTCATCCGCCACATTCACCTGACCTCTTGCCAACTGACTACCACTTCTTCAAGCATCTCAACAACTTTTTGCAGCAAAAACGCTTCCACAATCAGCAGGATGCAGAAAATGCTTTCCAAGAGTTCATTGAATCCCAAAGCACGGATTTTTATGCTACAGGAATAATCAAGTTTCTTTCTCATTGGAAAAAATGTGTTTATTTTAATGGTTCCTTTTTTGATTAATAAAGATGTTTTTGAGCCTACTTACAATGATTTAAAATTCACAGTCCAAAGCCGCAATTACTTTTGCACCAACCTAATAGGCTGAACATCTGCATATACTTTCTATATTGCATATACCTACTAAATCTTTAAGAGAAGACACTTGCTTTGATCAATTTCATCGTTTTTGCTGGAGCAGAACTGTGTTCCTAATATTAAGCAAGTACTGAAGTTTTACTATCTTCTATATGAAGTCAAGAAGCTCCAGTATATGAGCCTAAAGTTAAAGAAGACTTAAGACTATGTCCAATGCATGGAGGCTTTTCTGAATTGAGACCTTAGTATAGAATTGGTGCTCTTTAAAGCTGTAGGAAGATACTCAAGCAGTATTTTAAGCATTGCAATTAAAAAACACTTCATAACACTTCATAAATACATTTTATCCTTTTTAATACTCTTTTGAGCACTATTCCTAAAGAAAGGGAATGTAAGCTAAATTTCCATAAGGACTTCCAAATTGCCATGCACTTAGATGTTTAACTTGGAGTTACACTTACATCTTTATTTAGGTATGTAACTAAAAATGGTCTGATTTTCTGAGGGCAAACTCTCCATGTAGGTAGCATTTTTATTAGGATACTTGGGATAGCTGGAAATAACAGTTTTTCAGGCCCTTCTTCAAGTCTTAAACAAAAGCTTAAACATCAAGTTAAATATCAGTTGCTCTTAGTTTAATTATTTTAAACTAATTGAACAATTCGAGAGATTTCTGTTTGTACACAAGGAGCAGAGGGGGATGTTTGCTAAGGAAAAGGCAGTAAGGTATGAGCAACTTACAAGACAAAGAGGACACAGACTGCAAAAATTTTGCTCAGACAGAACGTGACATAAAATCAGTGATGCAGGTGTCTTTGGTTAGCAAATAACCTGTGGTATCAAGCAGAGTTATGACTTGCGGTTCTTGGACTTTTCCATGAGGATGAAGATCAGAATAAAATAGAAGTGATGGTTTTGTGAGGAGTGACTTTCAGGGAGGTTAACACTGACTTTAGTCCTTATGATTCAGAATTTGAGGCTTCTATCCCATAAGCCAAAAAGGAAGCCATACTGCTGCTGCTATGTTGTTAAATTAGTTATGTTTTGAATATAGATTCCTGGGAGCAGAGATGGTTTTGATGTGCCTGTGCTCTTACGGCTCTCATGCAACTTAGCCCTCCCGGACTGCTTCTAATTCTTTTAATTTCAGCCCTACTAACATACATGCAGTTCTGGCTTCAGTTTTTGTAGCACTCTACTTTGGGATCTAGATGGGATACACAGGTGTCTAGACCAGTTTTGCAAAGAGAATTAATACAGGGTTTAGCAAGGCACAGTACTGCCTTAATCCAGCCTCGTGCCTTTTTGTACCATCTTGCTAGATTGTTTTTGTGGAGTAGTAAATACAGCAATGTGTTCTCTCTTGAGATATTAACATTTCTGGATTCGTGGCATGATTTGACAGGATCCAGATGCCCAATATGTATTTTTCCAGTGCTGTTGCTTCGAGGCATATCAGGCTCCAAATGTTCAAGGTGCAGTAGGGAAGCTAGCTAATGTTCTCTGTTGAGCCAAAATTTGGAAACTGGAGTTTGGAAAGCTAGGACAAACTAACTGGCAAGACCTGGCAGAATTCAGTATTCAGAAACAGATTTTGAGAAGATCCTGATCTTGATTTGCATGGTTGCAACCAACAGATCCACGCTGGTTCATTATTTAGACGTTTCGGGCACGCAACATCAAAAAGTTACTCAACCACTAAACCCCTGCCTCTCGGCTGCACGGGGAGAATGAAACGTGGGAAAGTGGTTTATACACCCGCTTTTTACTTCTGTTCTATTTGGACACACTGATGTAGGGGCAAGAATAAGAAAAGGTGGGAGCCCAACACAGGTAACGCTTCACTTTTTACCACCGCGACATATTGCTCCCGCCGTAACACACTTCCACGCCACAGGCTCGGATGCCGAAGTTCTGCCGCCCGGAGCGTTGCGAACCGCTGCCCCGGCCCCGGTCCCAGCCCCTGCCGCTCTCACAGCACCCGGAGACCCCCTGCCCACCACGCCGCGCCGTCGTGCAGTGGGGAGCCATGGCTGCCCGGGGAACCTCCCCGGGAACTGCGGCGGAGCCCGGCTGAGCATCCCCGGGGAGGGCGTGCGAGCGAGCGAGCGCCGGTGCCGGGCCGGGGCGGGCCGTGACTCACCCGCCGGGGCCAAGCGGGGAAACTCCCGCTGCCGCCGGGCTCCGCCGCCGTTGGCACAGCGCATGTGCGGAGGCTCCCTGCCTCCGCGCCGCTCCTCGCACCCTCCCTCCCTCTCGCCTGCCCTCCCTTCCTCCCTCCCTCCCTCCCTCCCTCCCTGCCTGCTGCCTGCCCGCCGCCGTCTCCCTCTCCCTGCCGGCTCGGTGCTGAAGTTGGGCGGATGGCAGGAAACCCGCTCCGCTAGGGACGAGCCGCACCAGCCCTTCCCGGGATCGCTCAGCGCCAAACTGCACGCAGCCGGGCGGGGGTGGGTAAGGCGCTCCGCTTTTATTTAAGCCTAAACCGTGTTAAACGGCATCAAAATGTCTGCTTTATACTGATGCACGGAGGGGGGAACACCAACCAAATGGGGGCAGGAAGAGGAAGAGGAGGGAGGGAGGGAGGCGAGAGGGAGGATGGATGGAGGGTGGTGGAGTGCAAGCAACAGAAAATGCATTTACCGGGGGGACCGACTGTGTGTCAGCGTGTGTGCATGTGTGTGTGCGTGTGTAACAACGGGCGGCTGCGGCACCGAGCCTGCAAGGTGGGGTGTGTGTGCATTTGTGCGTCTGTGTGTCTCCCTGCCCGCGATGCACAAAGGGGTGGGTAGAGGTGCTGCCGGGCTCTGCCCGCGCCCTCCCTCGCCGCACCCCCCCCGGTTTGTGTCTAGCGTGCCGCGGCTCCGCCGGGGCGATGCCGCGGGGCGTCCGCCGCGCCGGGCGATGCTGCCCAGCCCGGGGAGGGGGAGGGACCGGGCCGCCCCCGGGGAAGCCGAGACATGGGCTGGCGATGTGACAGCAACCAGCTCGCGGATAAGGCAGCGCTCCTGCTTTTCCTCTTGACCTTCCCCTCCCTGTAACGCGGGTCTGCTTGGCGGGGGAGGGATGGGGAAGTGTTGTAATTATTATTATTGTTGTCGTTATAATTCTAATCCGAGAAGCCGGTGGAAGGTGAGAGTGAACAGACGAGTCGTTGCTGTAAGATCAAGAGTTGCTCTTCTCTCCCTCCCATTCCCCCGGTCTCCTCTCTCGGCAGCCCCCACCGGGCCGGGCTGGGCCCGGGGAGCCCCCGCCTCGCCGGCGGGAGAACGCGGCGGGGGCCGCCCCCACCCCGGGNCCCGCCCGCCGCACCCTGCGGCACCGCCATACCTCTGCCCCGGCCTCCTTCCCGCCCCTCCCATGGAAGTGTCGGCGGGATGCGGGCGGGGGCGGCGGGAGGACCAGGCGGCCGGGCACGGCCGGCGGGACAGGGGCTGCTCCCGCTCCAGCCCCGGCCCCGGTGCCGAGCGGTGCGGGACAGCGCAGCGCCGTCACGGCCCCGAGCAGCGCGGGGCTTCCCTGCGCCCAGGGAAACACCAGCTGCCGCCGCTTTCCGGTGCTGCGGGGGATGCTGTAAGGCTGCCCGGCGCCCGAAACCCGCGGTGTGCGGCTCCTGCGGTTCTTCACCTCTCCTTGGGATGCAACTGCCCTCAATTAAGAAAGCTGAGATTGCCTGTCTTGCTGAGCTGTCAACCCTGTGTTGCACAATTTACAGTCACCTCTTCTTGTTGATTTAGAATGAAGCCTTAACTGCACTGTCAGGCTTAGAACTGGCAGGGCTAAAATTTAGGGTTTTCAGTATTTGGTTTCTTCATTTCCGTATCTGGATTTTCACGAACGTGTGTCATAGGTTTGCAGGCAGATGCTTTTGCAAAATGGATGAAATCTCAAATATCCTGCCAGGTAAATGTAAGTAAGTCACATATCATCTGGCAATAGTATTACGGGTAACAGGTGATAAATAGCTTTCTGCAAATGTAATATGCATGTAGGGCAAATGTGGGGATTTCTATAAAGGACATTAATTCTTTTTCACATCAGTAGATGCTAGTGTCACCATCCTTACGGAAATCAGTAGGGAATTTTTCTGTGTCACAAACCATTTAGGCAAACATTTTATTTAATCTTTAAAAGGAAATAGTGTTACACACTGCTATAAAATATATTTTTTTGTTTAGGTTAACACTCAGAATAAGCAAAGTCCTAAGAAAAAATACGTTCCCCACCCCAATAAGTTTGTGGCCTAAGACACAAAGGTTATGATACACAAAAGCACTTACCTCCCTAAAATACATTAGACATTTAAATGCCTTTCTCCATCAGGGCCTTAGATACTTTTAGGTAGCCAAAATAAGAACATAATTTGATTAAAAGCATATAATCAAAAAAATTGCTATAGTGAGTTGGACATCTAGTTCAATATCCTGGCTCTGACTATAGTCATTAGCAGATGCTGAAGGGAGAAAAATGTAAGAAACAGGATTGGTATATGGTGATCTTTTCATGATATATATCCTTTCAAGTTCCAGCAAACCATAGTACAGAGATTTCTTAAGTGGAGATTTGCTCTCAAACCACTGTATTTAATGAGCCCTGGAATTTCTCTACTCCTTTTTAAAAATCCATTCATACTTTGGTCTCAACCACTGTGACAATGAGGCCCACAATGTAATTATAATTTGTGTGAAAAAGTACTTCCTTTTGTTTGCTATGAACCTGCTGCCTGATAATTTCATTCAGTGCTCTGTAGCTTTCGTATGTGACAAGGAGTGCACACTGTGTCTGTACGAGGTGCTAGGACTCCTCTCACACCAGAGCAGGTACAGTGCTGGCAGATCAGGTCCCTTCATTTTATCTATCACTGAGTCGAGAGGTCCGTCTAGGGGTGTAAAGCCATATTCAGCCCTTGGTCTTTATGTTGAAGTCTACAGATGAAAATAGTCATTCTTTTTCTTGTTATGCAACATGGACACTTGTGCACAAAGAATTGCCCTGAACCCATGAACTCATTTCAAGAAGGCTACTGAAAAGCTGTCTGTTGAAAATTAACTCACTGCACGATTGATTTGAATTGAAATCTGACTGACAGCTTGCTGAAAAATTCCCTATCCTAATCCAGTTTTCTACCTACCCTGAAAACAAGATTAAATGTGTTATTCTCAAACTGCAATTCTTCATTTTAAGCAGATTGCTACATACAAAATACAAGCTGCATGTCAAGGGACATGTACCCGTGAACTCTGTACATTTGAATTAGCATCACTTCTAATAGTTCTGTGTAACATTCATAATAAGGATGTGCATATTGAACAACATGGATAGTTCTAAAAGTAAAGCTTAAAAGTCCCACAAAATCTTAACTGATTTGGAAGGAGCTATGACAGCAGCTCTTCTCCCCAAGAGTACTACTGAGTTTGAATCATGTTTGAGGAGCGCTATTATTGATCAGACCAACATTGCAGAAAGCTTCCCTGATCTCACCAGCAGCCCCACTTTATTTCCTCACAAGAATAATAAAGGAATAGGAGACCAGAGAACTACAAAAGCACAACATGCATCCAAAGACCCAGAAGTTCTTATAGTTTGAAATCAGCTGCAGACACAACTTGGAGCAACAGAATCCACAGCCGAATATGGACAAGTGGAGAACAGTATAAACCACATGAGTCAAGAAATCCTTCACAAAAAGTAAAAATACTGGCAACCTCAGATGTTGTAATCCTCATTTCCCAAAAGACTAAAAGATGAAGAGACTGAGTGATATCATTATGAAGACATGATAGAGGAGATGTCAACGGTGTCAGCCTCAAACTAAATATGAGAATGATTTTCCACTTATAACTGACGTATCTGTGTATGTGTGTGTGTGTATGTGGCAAACCATATAGATATGTATATAAACTTTGCTTTACAGAAAATACATTGGCTTGAATAAATTTTAGAATCCTAGTATCTTTTAAATACCACTTTCCTACTCGTATGCTTCTCACACAGACCTTTAAGTATGAAACATATGGAGATTCTTATGAATATACTAGATGTGTACTAAGTGAAATAGTATTCGCCCATACAGAAATGTCCATCGCAGTTCCATTAGCTCCTTCTTGATCATGTCTCCATGGTGTCAGGTAGGGATTTATTTTGCACTTGTACAAAGGTCTCAACTTCAACTTTTTCAATGAAAAATACTTCCTTACTATACTTGTAGTGCTTGCTGTGTGACTACAGAAGGAGTTTTCTGAGAAAAATTAATGTGCTAATTAGCTTGAGTTAAAATGTATTAAAAACTAAATCCTTCAAGAAATTTAGCATTTCTGTTGACCTCTTCATTGTCCTAAGTTGTCTTAACAATGAAATAATGCAATCGAACTTTCCATAGTGTTAATTAATTAAAAGCTTGTGCATAGGGTAGAAAAACAAATTAATAGATTAAGTTGTAATTAAGTTTATCTTTTCATAGTTATAGCTGATGGCTATAACTGTATGGGCTGTAAGCAGGCTTGTGTGAGTAGTTTTGCTGCTGAATACTGTGGGGCTCCTGCACCCTCCAAAGAGGCTCAGCCATTCAACTCGGCACCCCTGCAGGTCTTGGCTACACTGAGTCTGAGGTATGGAGTCCATGTGTGTCTCACTCTGTTTCCCTGGCAAATTAACCAATCCAGAGATAATTTTTCTGCAAAAATTCTGTGTTTCAACCCAAAGTCGGTTATCCACACTCAGAAGGTTTCCCTTGGCACTGCTGCTGTCTCTAATGTGCAGAAAGGAAGCATTCATGCAGTGTGACTGTGACAGGAACCTAGGGGAAAACACTTCAAGCACATAAACAGATGAATTCAGGGTCTGCACTGCTCCTCCTGCCCAGTCACCATGTAACCTGGGACATGGTTAAACATTGGTCCTCCAAACCAACATAGGGGCTTGATTTCCCAGCGTGCTTTATCTGCTTTGCGCTGCTCCGGTGATGCAAAATAGATGTAAGCTCAATTTAAATGATAAGTGTGCTTTGAATAATTTGTGCTGATATGGTATACTGATGAATCTGGTCTTAAAATTTTAAAAAAAAGTAATGCAATCAATTTAAGATTGATTCTATCATATCTTCATATAAGTTTTGAGTGATAGCTTTGTCTTTAAGTTCCTTGTTTATAAAATACGAATGAAATGCTTCTGACCTTTCATACAATCCAAATTTTCATACATTATTAACTTTGTAAGCAAATGGCAGTAAGTTCTTAGAAATCAGTAGATTTCTAGACAGAATGCATGTGGGGAATTGCAAGTAGGGAGGTGGAATAGAAATAAAAGCTTAATAAAATCTTAAAACCTAAAGCCAAGCATTATGTATTACTTAAAGACATTCAGACATCTTAAACACTACATCTGCAGTGCATAGTCTGTCTTCATGAAAAAATACCGTATTTCTAGCCTAGTTTCTTCAGTGATAAAGGGAGTAAACTAGTAAACGCTGCATTAACGCATCTATGCAGCTTCTGCTACCAAAGCAGCTTCATTTAAAGCAGCTTGGTTGATCTCTCCAGTGATACCAGCATTGTGCTTGCTGAGATACGAGAGAGTTTATAAGCTGGACCACTCTGTATCACCTTCACTCCGTATGTACAGACTAGCAGAGAGTAAAAGCAGAGTGATGCTGCCTTTAAATGGAGACTGCCACTCTGTCACAGCTCCCTGCTGTAAAAGTCAATTGTTTACGCCACCTTACTCTATAATAATTTTAGTTATGTGCAAGTCCGAGCAAGACTTGGTATTACTCTGTTTTAGGAAGGCTGAATATGGTTTGGGCTGTTTTGCTGCGTTATATGTTGCTGTGTTGTGTTTTGCTGCTCTGTGTTATGCTGTAACAATGTCTTCATTTATCAGCAACTCATGTCAGTAACAGTAAAATAATCCTATGAGATATGGCAATGAAACCACGGGGATCATGGATGGAGACTGTCATGGTATCATTAGCACAGCACTTTTGTGCCTACTGTAGTAGGCATAGTAGGCATGTAGTTCAGACTGCTTTCAAGTGGGAGAGCTTGAGACCCTCGGCACCCCGAGAGGCAACACATCCCAGGCACGTCGCAGCGGTGGTGAGGACCTGCAGGAGTCCTGTTACCGTCATTTATGTAATGAGAGCAACCTTCTGAAGTAAGGAATTTCTTATCCAATCCACCTTATTTGGCCAGCACTGCAGGCAGCACACGCTCTCCAATATTCACATTTCACCAGACCTTTGGGTGGTGTAGATGCTGCTTTCTCAAAGATTTGCATCATAGGAAAATCAAGAACAGTGAGTAATAGCTTCCTGTACAAGGACTTCACAAGTAGCCCTGTTTTAATTAATGTAGGTGGGAAGTGTGGTCCCAATTACTTTGTGTCCAAAAGGTACTTCTATTTCCAAGTCTTATTATCTTCAGAAATTATGAACTCCTAAAATATTAGTCAGATACTTCATAGCTTTCAAGATGAGTTTGGGAAGAGAGGAGTAAGATTAATAAGTTATTTTTTATTATTCAGATATAATGGTTTAAAAATATATCCGCAAATTATTTTGATGCTTAAGTCTAAACTAGTTTGTTGGAATGCAGTTGTAATATAATGGTTTGATAATCTAACTGATACAGCTTGATATACCTGATAATCTGGTAACCAGAGTTTAATTTGTAGCATTTTTTTTTATTGTTATTTTCGTTATTATTATTATTTGTGTTCAAAGATTATTATAAATTCTTACTGAACCTCACAATGTAAAAAAAACTAACTGCTGATAGTAACAGAGTCTCAGCTGTATGGTAAGCATCATGCTGACTAGAATAGACAAGGAAGTTTTCAAATTCTGTGTCTGATTATTTTATATGTAAGATCAAGTCATAGACCTACCATAAAAAAACAAGTGCTCATGTAGCGAGTATCTTGAAAAGGATAGAAGGAATACCTCTACCCAGTGAATGCAGCAAATTCATACATTATGAAGTTATGAAAGTAGCAGCTTTGAGCTGATAGCTCACGTAGGACTGGGCATTGGTCAGTCATTCAGCATCCAGTGATTCACTATAGAGAAATCTGACTGTTTATTGGATTTGTCCTGAGCAATCTCTGCAGAAGAATCGTCCTGTATCAAGTATCTATCTCAAAGCCTATGTCTGCACCACAAATTGTAATGTAGGGTAGAGTTATCTGGCAAAAGTTGGACACTTAAAAAATCTAGTTAAAGCAACACTGAGCTCTGTGCAAGAAAATGACCTTATTTTACCTTTACTATCTGTACGTCATCTTGCATCCTGCAGTATAGACTGTTCAGAAACTGAGAAATCCACTCCTTTTTAAGCTAAATGGCTCCTGAGGGCATTTACCATGGAATGTATTCCATACTCCTTCAACCGTTATCTTAGCTCTTCTTAAGCCTGCTTCAATTGATCAATAACCCTCTTCATCTAAAGGCATCACAACTGTTCTTTCAATAGCAGTCAGTGAAAAATACAGAAGTGACATGGCTTTCACATGACTGTCTAAGATTTCAACTTCATGTAGCCAAGGTAGCACAGCTCTTTTGGGTGCAGGATTGCACTGAGCCCTTCGTTTAGTTGCCATGACTCTCAGTTCTTGTTAGAATCCCAGATTATATCTCCATAAAATAACAGAAGCCTGAGCTTGTGCATCAGAACCTGATCGTCTACACAGTAAATCATTAGAATGGTCCTAGACCTGGCTGTAAAGTTACCACAGTCCAGGGCCCATTCCCAATAAAAATGCTTGTATGAGGCTGTCCTGTTATCCAGAGCAGGTCAGTCTAATTATATGAATATAACTAAATCGGCCATTTGGCCTCAGAGCCAGAGAACAAGTCCGGGAATTGCTTAGCTTTCCAGTAGAGACACATCACATCTTTTCAGGATATAGCCTTCAGCCTCTGATTTTGGCCTGTGTCCTTTCTTCTTAGGCACATGGTGTTAGATTCCACCAAAATAAATCCATATTTGCTGTGATTTACTTACCAGTGGATCCAGATCACCTTAAGTTAGCGACTTTTTTCTGTTAGCTTGTATTGTTTCCTTGATATTTCCCTACAACAAACAATATCATTAGCGATTTTTATGTTTCCTTCTATTTTGTTCAGAATAGAGGGGAAGGTTGTCAAGTTGTATAAAAGAACATATTCCTGAAGGATCCAATTAGAAACACACATGCTTAATAATTATTCCCCATTTTTAATTTCAGACCAAGGTTTATCAGTTTTTAATACATTTAATGTTTATCATGCTGATCTTTTATCGTGTTTATTCTGCAATTACAATGTTGTGTTTACTGTCAGAAGTGAACATATTTATATTGATAATATAGCCATCAAATTTAAATCTTATATAAGTATTAATATAACTGAATCTCATATAAATCTCAAATATATATAGTTTTAAAATTTGTATTTAGCATAACTCATTGAATGACTTAAATTATGTTGAGTTCATTCAAGTCCTTCATGTGTTTATTACTATTAATACTCTATCAAACCCATGGGATGAGGTGGCTATCATTTATGCTCAATATTCATTTCTTTCATATGTACGAGGCGAGAGAATTGTTCAAGCATATTCAGCAAGAAAGTGTAGAGTTTAGGAAAAGGGAGTGGCTCATATCTGTATGTGTGTAACACGATAGGAGAACTATATACCTTTTGTGACTTCTACTGAGCATTTTTCTTGGTCAGGCATATAATGCTGTGACAGATACTGTGATCTGGTTTCATGCAATATATAAAAGCAGGTGACATTTCAGGAACTTTTAAGAAAACAGAGAATCCAGAAAGCTCAAAATGGTAAAAGAGGAGGGGACTGTCCATCATACTATTATTATTATCTTGAAAATCTAGACAATTTAATAAGCACTGAAAACAAACACAGAACAGATTATGAAAAGGCTATTACTGTGTTTCCAGATTTCTGTGTTTTAGAATTAGTCTTTTAAGAAAAATTGTTCCATCAAGCCATCTTTGCTACAAGCTCGCTTTTCGAACTACATCACCTCTGCATGCTGGGACATAGTAAAAACCACTGCTATCACTGCTATTTCACAGAAAAGAGATACACATTTAGTAAGTGATTACAGTGTCACAGACTAAAATAGTGGCAGATTCAGAAATTAAATATAAAGGGCAAAATTAATAATTTGTCTTGATTTCAAGGATCAGAATTCAACATTAAGAATCTTGTCTCCCACTCCACTTGACAGCTTCCCTTCTACCGAAGTAATGCTCCTATATAAAACATCAGAGAGACCTTACAATCCAGAAAGTCTCCAGGAGAAAAATAGGCATTTGCAGTTGAATCAGAAGTCAGTCTTTCTAATCAGATATTCTTAGACATTCTGAAAATGACCAGAGCAAAACCCATCAAATATAATGATACTATTCCTTTGTATATGTAACCTGAATATCAATATGAAAAGTATTAATTACGGCCATGTTAGAAAAACAATCCTCAATAAGCAAAAGACTTCAAAACCATTGTGACTTTGGATGATCAATGTGGCCTTCCATTTCAAAAATTGGAAAGAGAAAATGGAAACATATAGCAGACAGCATGACACATTCTGCGTATATCTCCTGATATTCATCTTATCAGTTATTTAAAACAATCTGGGATTTTTGTGATCCATTAAACCATTACCTGTAGATCTGTAACTCAAACACAGTAAAGTCAGTCAAATAACACCTGTCTTAGCATGACCAAATTATTTATTAAAAAATTCTATCCATATTTCTTTTGGCTTGATTGTTAGTTTTTGCAATAAAAGATCTTGTAAGATCACAGTTATAATGCATACAAAATGTTTTTGCAGGTAATAACAAAGTGGACTAACTAGTCAACTCAAGCCTAATTCTAGTAATGAATGCAACATACATTTTCTAACCTCAGACTACTCTGGATTTTAACAACACTGCATTACTGGGTTTGGTCAGGGCTTGGTCTAGAGGAGATGATTTGATCAGTCTATATCAGCACTTTCTTTATATATGTGTGTATGTATTTCTTTATAATTTAGCCTAGGATACTTTGAATTAATTGCCTGTGCTTACCACAGTGACAGAACACATCCACAGGCTGTGGCATAAATTACTACCAATCAACTCCTCCAGTAACTTTAGCCTGAAGCGTGCTGATGGACCAAGTAAATGCAAGGTAGTTTATTTCTTTGTGAAAAGTAAGTTATTGTGTGTCCCTTTAAGGATGGGAGAAAGGTCTCTTTGAATTCAAATAAATATCGTCTACAAGAATATAAATGCAAGTAGACTAAATTTGTCTGAGAGAGTAATTTATTGCAGACCCGGCTGTAGCTGGGTTTCAGTTGGTTTAAGGCTCATAGTGGTTTTAAGGCTCCAAATAATTGAATTGCTATTAAAGTATAAGGCATTTTTCCATTATGTTGAAGGGGCTTCTATGGCAGAAACTACTATGACATGCAATGCTAGCCATCAGTCATATTTTAGACATGTGATTGCAAGGTTCTATTTAAGCTCTGTTGAGTAGAAACCATTCTGCTAGACATACGCAACATGGGGAGTGACAGCCAGAGACACCATGACTTTGACTGCACCCTATGCTGTGAGGTACTAGCTGGAGTCACCTAAAGACATTATTTTATGTTTTAAAAACAAGTTGGTACTATTCATAGGGCTGACTTTTTTTTTTTTTTCTTTCTATGTTAAACTCCAAGCTGTGTTGTTGGGAGGCTGTTTTAAATTGTGCTACAGCCATATCCTCTAAGGTAGTGAGTGTATCCAGCAGAATGCCAAGCAAATCAGCTGCTGTTGAACTGGGCTGGCAGCGTGTGTTCAGCAGCTCTCTGGATTAGGCTACTTTTCATTAGTATAGGCAATTCCAGCGGGTGGCTTAGTAGTAGTTTTAGGAACACTGGAAAATAAGAACATAGACTGGAGGGAACACTCTGACTAATTGCATCCCAGTCTCTGGCTCTTGAGAGCAACCAGTTCTTACCTTTCCTTCCTTTTCTGAATCAAGTTCATAATAAAAGTGGAAAGTTTGGGGTGGTTTTTTTACATGTCTTCTTACTCAAAGGCTGTTCCACAGCTCTAGTTGAAAACCTTTTTCTCATTGCCAGCCACATTTGTTCTGCAATCATCTGTATTAAATTGATCTCTCTCCCTTCCATTTGTCCACCTGACACACTTATCTCCTACCCCTTTAAATGTTTCTCCCAATAACTCTTTTTAGATCAGACTGCAAAAGAGGGAAGGAACCCTCAGAATGCAAAATTTTTGTATCTTATGAGGAAAGGAGGCTCAAATGCCGTGTGAGCAGCACTCCATCCAATTACAGAACCCCTCCTCCAGCCCTTTCCCTTCACAACTTCGTCTGTGGAGCTTCCTGGAGTAGGTATGCAGTAGGCTTCGTGACTACTCCATGAGTATCCTCTCACTCCCATTTATGTAAAGGGGATCACTTGCTAAGGAGTATTCAAGGTGGAGCTAACACCTAGAGAAATCTTAGAAGTGTGCTGCTTGAGTTTCAGTGATGTGATGCAGTGCAATCCTTGCTGTGCATAGTGACAGCAAGACACATGAGATCACATGTGTAAGAAAAGACTCACCTACATAAACTTAGGAGGGACCTAAAAGTGCCTTTTGTCTTATTCTGTGTCACCACAATACATTTCCGTGCTGATCTGGGTACAAGAATGCTTCAGTATCAGTATAATTTCTCTTTTCACACAAAATGTATTTTTCAGGAAACTCTTCTGTAAGTTACTTATAAGTGCTTCTCAATCTTGGCGTCTTGTAGGACTAGATAAATAAACAAGTTATTAATGTAGACACATAGATATTAGTCTAGAAGAGCAGGGTTCCAGCAACAGAAAGTGTGTGATGAGGCTTTGGTTCACCTACATGGGATTGCACAGGACAAACAAGAATGTCATCGCTTTGATTTGCTGCTGCGTGAGTCACCTTCAAAGGAAGAGTCAAATCAGAAGAGAAAATTAGGCGTTTGTCAAGGAATGAAGAATCTCTGCCACTAGGATGAACTGGCTGATTATTGTTTTCAAAGTTCAGTTCTGTTATGAACTAGGTATTGTTGACCCACTTGCAGACTTGAATGGAAGCAGATCATGGTGCTTTATGAGGGTTTTGCACTCACGTCTAAAAAGTTGTCTTTACACCCAAGAAGAGGTTTGAACTGACAATAAGCATGCCATATCCTTTATTCTGCTTGCTGTCATCCAACCTGTTACTATGCACTGAGAAAAATACTCAGCCCTATCTCAGGACAGTGACTCCACTAAGAAACAAAATATGGCTGGGTCCAACCTTATGATAGCTGAACAATGACCAAATGTCTGACCCCAGTCAGCTATGCCCCCCGCAAAAATATGCAATTATAACATAACCTCAGATTATTTTTTTTAAATTTTTAAGAAATTGTATTGTTCAAACAAACATAAAGCCACTCAGAAACCACCTAAATTTAGCTTCCAGACTCCTTCAGATTTTGAATGCTTTGTCACTGTTTCTGAGTGTTGTATAATGGAAATATAAAGGTCAATGCTATTAGCATGTTGAAAACATTTCCATCCACATGTCCTTCCTACAGTGTTGCATGGGTGACATAACCCAAGGGAATGGCAGGAAGATGTGCCAGGGGAGGCTTAGGTTAGACATTAGGAAAAGGTTCTTCCCCCAGAGGGTGGTGGAGCACTGGAACAGGCTCCCCAGGGAGGTGTCACGGCCCCAAGCCTGACAGTGTTCAAGAAGAGACTGAATAACACCCTCAGACACGTGGTGTGAACTGTGGAGTTGTCACATGCAGGGACAGGGACAGGAGTTGGATTAGATGATCCTTGTGGGTCCCTTCCAACTCAGGACATTCTGTGATTCTACCAGCAGGCAATATGTGTCACAAGTATTATCTATGTATGTCAGAAAACAGTCCCTTGATCAGAAAAAGCAGTTTTGAGACATTTCACTTGTTTTTGAGAAGGATCAATAACTTTTTTCCAGAATATTAATGAGAATGGGAAGGTTAGAAGTAGATCTGCAGTGGTACAGAGGGTCAATGACCTGGGATGGTTTCTGACAGTAAGAGCAGACATATACTTTCTTAAGGCTCTTGGTGCTACTACATCCTGAAAGATGGAATAAAAAATATTCTCCACAAAAGTATCATAGTACTTGCCCACAAGTCTATCTCAGTGAGGAAACCTGTTAGTCCAAATCAATAATTGCAAGATAAAGCTCCTTCCTACACTTCCACAGAATGAAACGATGAACATGAACACAGGCTTCCACCCTAGAAGATTCTGCAAAATCTTACTTTGTGACCAAACATGCAGGGAGTTCCATTTAATTCTGACTAGCTTTTTCCATAAAACTACAAAAAAATTCCCTGCAGGAGGAAGTGCTTGAGTCAGCTCCACAGAGAACAGAAGTTTATCCTACTCACCAAGTGAGATGAATCTTCTATTTGAGATGCTAAATATTGTTTCACTGCCTTCCATACAGCCCTTCCATAAGATCTAAAGGAACTTTTATGCCACATTTAAATTCATTGTGAGTCTTTTGCCCCTGGCTCTCCAGCTGTTTCTCTTCTTACATCACGATGCAAAGAGTGCTGAACTTGGGAAGCAGGAACACTGAATTATTGACAGGGATGGTCTAAGGAAATTTTACAGAGTGTGTACACCCACCCAGATCTTCCAGGAAAAGAAACAAATCTGCAAGAGCAGCACAGAGTGAGAGAACACAGAAATGTTTAAAGGACATTTAAAGTGTGAAAGGGCAAGAAACAGGCATGACAGACATCAAGATTGCAATGGTAGATAGCAGTGAAGGGTACTGAAGTGAGAATGTGTGTCTGGATGCTAATTAGTGAAGAAAAAATGAAATTAATGAAGAAAAGGTCAATTAAAAAGCTACAGTCATACAATCTTGGAAGTATGGAATAGGAGAGTAGGACACTGAAAAGTAAAGGTCAGGGGGCAGAGGGAAGCTTTTTGCTATGGAAACGGGTAGGAGAAAAGGATTTTGGAGCTCAGAAAAATGAACAACAGCATTTTGCAACAGATGAGATGGTAAATGAAGGGAAGAGGTGTCAATGGTGACTGAAGTTTAAAAGGCTGGGAACAAAGTGATTTGAAAGATTATGGTACAGAACAGAGAGGAAAATTTGTAGAGGAGGTAAAGACATTTTCTCTCTAGCCAATGAATTTAAATTGCCAGTGCAACATCAAGGAAAAGAAAGCCATTAACTGAGAAGACTGAGAAGCTGAGAAGAGCAAGACCTCACCAACAATAAACTGACTACATGGGTATAGCTAGTGTAGACTTAAGGCAGTAGGGGAACATGTGAGAAAAAGAAGTTCAGCATTAAAGAGCTAGAAAAAGAAGGAGGAGATGCTGAGAAATTTTATAATAAGGACAGAGGGGAATGGAAGAAATGTCTTACAGTCACTTTCAAAAATAAAACCTGATTTCTAATAGCTTTTGATTATTAGATGTTTGTCATCTGATGAGTTCAGTCTTTATAAGGAGATGTTTGTTCAGCTTGAATATTAGGAAAGACATTACTCAAGTCTTGCTTTAAAAAAAAAAAAATTCTTTATGTGCAATAAATAATGACATATGAACAACACTAGAACAGCAGCAATTAAAACAAACAAACAAAACCAGTTAAAATAATTTCTTTATGTGCAATAAATAATGACACATGGACAACACTAGAACAGCAGCTATTAAAACAAACAAACAAAACCAGGTTCAGTTTCCCTTTTCTATCTGCAACTAGAATTTCCTCCTGAGGCACTGAAAATTATCTTCCATTCAACTAAATTTCCTTGATCTGGAGATAACAGAATATCAGAACTAACAACACTTCTATTCCTTCTCCTTCTTTCTGATGCTACCCCTCACTCAAAATAAGTAAGACATCTCTGGCTAAGTAAGAGCAGAAGACCCCTCACACCCTTAGGAACACAAATTTCTCCAGTCATGTACCTGAGTGCCTATTACTCATGCTTGGAATTGCTTCCAGCTAACTAAGTCACAACCAGCTCTCATCAGGACACGTTTTCTGCTGGAGATCCCAGAGGAGCTCAGTCCAGGACACATGCTGAGAAAGGGCTTCTCATTTCCAAAAAGAGCTGATCTCATCACAAAACACAAGACAAATGAACTGTCACTCTAAAACATAGCTAGAGAAGGAGGCTGGTCAGGAGTAAGTTTTGTGATTGTTTCATCCCTTCTACCCTCACCGAAACTGTTGCTATTTTCTCCATTTTTCTTTCAGAAAATAAAGCAGGAGGGACAGCTCTGGCCAAGATGTGAGACACCTGGGTTCATCTCATGTGAATCTGAGGGAGTTCAGACCTTCCTTTCCCCACCACAAGAAACCTGCACTAATCACCAGTTTTGTGTCCTGAAGATATTCGAAGGGATAAACATCTTCACTATTACCATTGACACTATGCTGCTTTGCAAAAAAAACCCACCCTAAACCCCATCAAACAATTAAAAGAGTAATTAGCCAGAGAGGCAGCAAAGTGCCCACCGTTACAATGTTCATCCAGGAGCAGGAACACCATGATTTCTGCCCTGTTCCAAGCACTTAAGAGTGTGGGAGCCACATCAATTAACCTTTGCAATATTGAATAAAAGCAAGAAAGCACATTCATAATTTCCTTTTTCAAAGCGTATCCTAGTCCTTAATGTGTTTTTAAAAGGGATGACTCAGGGTCCTAAATCTAGGAGAGGGCTATGGCTGCAAATCTTAGTCATTCTGCAGTTCAGATTGGGTTTCTCAGTCCTGGGAAGGGACAGGGTAAAGCACTTGGTCACCAGCCCTCCTTTTCTGGTTGTGCAGCAGCTTAAACAGGTCTAAGCCAGAACTGCTGCTCCTCTCTTCTTGCCGCATGTAAGCGACCATAGTGAATCAGTTCAGAGAGTTAATCCATCTGACAACTAAACATTTGTTTCTACACAGTTGGTTTTCTGCCACAACGCCTCCTTCATTTGACTTACACATGGTAGAAGCACTTCCCCAGAAAGCAGGAGTCGAAGGACCAATGGTTTGGACTTTAGCTGACCAAAGCTGCCAAGGAGCCTCATACTTGGGGTGCTGCCTTTGGGAATGCGTTCTGAGGTGTCTCATCCTGTCCAGGTATTGCAGATGCCCAGGTACTTTACACAAGGCTCTTCCCTTGTAGGAAGAAAAAACCAACCAACCAAACAAAATCCTCAACCTCTAAAAGCAAGTGTCTCGTTGCTTCTTTGCAGCCAGAGTTGTCTGGTGTGGTACTTGCAAGCCAGCTGAGCAGAGCCAACTCTGGGGAATCCAGAGCTCCCCACAATGCACTAAAAGCAGAAGAGCATCAGGCTGGCTTTCTCATTTCCTCATCTTGGTAACAGTGCACGTGTGAACTGTGATTTTTTTCTTCTGGCATTCTAGTTTTATTGGGCTCCAGTTTTAGCTTTGAGGGTTACCACAGAATGGTTGGGGTTGGAAGGGACCTCTGGAGATCATCTAGTCCAACACACCTGCTAGAGGAGGTACACCTAGAGTACGTTATGCTTATGTTTAGTATTTTTTGTTGTCTCACTAATATATGATCATATGGGTGCCCTGGTGACAGAAGATACAGAGAAGGCAGAGTTACTGAATACCGCCTTTGTCTCTGTCTACTCTGCCGGAGGCTGTCCTGAAGAGCCCCGTACCCCTGAGGCTCCAGAGGAAGTCAGGACAATGGAGGAGTTTGCCTTGGTTGATGAGGACTGGGTTAGGGAGCAATTAAGCAATCTGGACATCCACAAATCCATGGGTCCAGAGGAGATGCACCCACAGGTGCTGAGGAAGCTGGCTGAAGTCATTGCCGGACCATGCTCTATCATCTTTGCCATGTCTTGGGAAATGGGAGAGGTGCCTGAGGACTGGAGGAAAACAAATGTCACTCCAGTCTTCAAAAAGGGCGAGAAGGAGGACCCAGGTAACTATAGACTGGTCAACCTCACGTCCATCCCTGGGAAAGTGATGGAACACCTTATCCTTGGTGCCATCTCAAGGCATAT
>VWYH01001012.1:99935-160911 GCA_013399365.1 Pampusana beccarii
TATGTAAAGGGTGAGTGTCACGAGGATGGAGCCAGGCTCTTCTCAGTGGCAACCAATGATCGGACAAGGGGTAATGGAATCAAGCTGGAACACAAGAGGTTCCACTTAAATTTGAGAAGAAACTTCTTCTCAGTGAGAGTAACAGAACACTGGAACAGGCTGCTCAGGGAGGTTGTGGAGTCTCCTTCTCTGGAGACATTCAAAACTCGCCTGGATGCCTTCCTGTGTAGCCTTATCTAAGTGTTCCTTCTCCGGCAGGGGGATTGGACTAGATGATCTTTTGAGGTCCTTTCCAATCCCTAACATTCTGTGATTCTGTGATTCTGTGATATGAATAGGACTAACATATCACAAATAACTGTATCAAAAGCTAAAAAAGGTGATTTAACTTATGAACTGTTGTTCAAACAAATAGAAAAATGTAATTGGGGGCACATTAAAACCAACAAAATGAGGTGCCTACCTCAGACAAAGACTAAACCTACAGTACATGCAACAAATAGTCTGACGAGTTCTCTTCAAAGATCTGTAATTATTATTGAGTGGATGTTCAGCTTGACTGAGCATCCTAAAAGGCATATATCATTGCATAGAAGTTCTGCAACTATGTGGCTATCCTAAACCCATAATTAGAAAATTCATGTCTCCTCTACCCCATAGTTTCCCTCTCTTTTTCTTTTTTTCTGTTTGTACTATAATCAAGTTTCCTGAAATTTCATCTGGGTGAAGATATTCACCAAACCTGGAAGGAGAGTGCACTGAAAGCAGACCTTTCTAACCATTTCTTCCAATACAGCATTTGGTCTGGGTGGAGATAAGCTCTTCTGGGACTTCCATCAGACAAGTTTGAAACTGTTGCTTTATGAAAAGAGACCATTTCGTTTTAATCTTTCAAATGTCATGGGCACATCAAACAAGACTGCAAGGCAATTACTTCCTCAGGTCAAGACCTATGCTGATGGAGGCAGAATAGGAAACTCCACTTAATGTTTCTGAATGATCTGTCAGTCCCTGCTCCAGAGACCTGAGGGAGAGAGAAGAGCCTATATGTTTCCCTAGTCCATGAACTTACTAGCATGACAGGAATCATATATGAGAGATGAAAGCTGTTGTTTAAAAGTGGTTGTAGGACTGAAACAAATAGTGTACAGCACCTGTGGTAATTCTGGACAGGGCTCTCAATGCAGACAGGTTCACTGTTGTCACCCCACGCAGTAGCTTAGAGAAATGCAAATAGCAAACATTTACAAGGTGAAGTTTTTCTCTGGTTATCTAAATTTCTTATGTATCTCTCATCATCATCTCATCCAAATGCCTCAGAATCTTAAAAACATATGTCTCAAGTCCGAGATCAACTTTTTGACTACCTAGTCAAAAAGAAAAGACTCTTCTGCTCATCTAATAGCCAATCACTTGTTCTTCCACCTGGATTTAGAAAGCAAGGTTTCTAAATTATGACAGCTCACTATGGACAGAAAAGGGACTTATACCTGCATCACTTGCATCCCCTAGCTTTGTATCTGCTAACAGTTACATCCTCTTTGATTCAGCCTATGCACAAGTGAGAAGTCTGGAGACACTAGATTCAAAACTGGAAAGATTTAAAAATCATAGATATGTTTCATGAAATGGAAAAATTAATTTGTACATGAATAACGTGAAATACATCAATTCACAACCTGTAGTCTCCAACTCCCATTGAAAGAAGTAACTTACAAAAAGACAACAAGCAACAATTTAGTCAGGCTTCTTAAATTTTAGAATAGCCATCAGCTGCTGGATCATCTTTCCTCTCCAGTTGTTGTCTATCTCTGATCAGTTGGGATGGTGCCTGACTTGGGCAAAAGTGGAACTTCCTTTATTAACTGTTTATTAAAGTCATGGTGAACAGCTGTTATAGAAAGTTTAAACCTTATGTTCTTTAGTGGAATCTGAACATTTACTCTTAAAATGCCTCTGGCTCATCTACTGACACTCTGCCAGATGTGAATTGTAGCAGGATTGCCTGCTGCCTTCTGTGTAGAATTAGACACACTGAAAAAGTGTCCTCATCTCCATCACCAGATTTTCTAATTAGTTAATGTAAACATTACCTCTGCACTGCTGTTTTTTTCCTGAAAGGAACGTCTTGCTTATACACTGTCAGATTTTAGGACATGAGAGAGCAGTGAAGATGAACACTGAAAGACAAATCAAATAAAGAATCAGTGTGATCTGTTAGGGGAATACAATTAGTTACTGTAAGGGAACACTGTTAAAACCAAAGTGTGATAAGAGAGAGGTTTTTATGCTAAATTAAAATTTAATTATCAGGATTGCACCTGGAGCACATAACTGATTTTTTTCAGTTAAAAAGCATGCAAGTACCTTTCCGTGAGACTAACAAGCTGACCAACTTTTTTAAGCCTCCCATAAAAGTGACACAAATGCACAGAAACAGCAATAAATGAATAAATGGGGAAGCAACATTTCTATCCATTGCTGCAATAACTTAGATGGAAAAGGACACACCATTAAAAGAGAAAGGGTGATAAAAGCATAACACTAGATGACTGAGTTTGCCTTGTACTTTGCCATAAAAGCTAGGGATCATCAGGCTGAGTGTTCTGAAAGCTTCTCCATTCAGCAGGACTGAAAAAAACAATTCCTACACTTCGTTATGAGTCAAGCCAGCAAGATATTTTTAATGGGCTTTCAAGCTTGATTTTGGAAATATCATAGTGTCACTTATGGTAAAACTAGAACAAATAATATCATCTGTCTTTAATATAGCCATATCAGCCCCATTACACCATAACAATACCGTTAGAAGCAAAACGGCTTTCCTGTCCTGTCTGTCTATTAAGTTATCTTCCAAAGCGATAGCATTCTTACCAGGAAAAATTGCCAAGTATGTCTAAAGACTGATTAACTGTTTATATATTACTTCAGTTTCTCCATCTGTTGCAGTTTCTGATTTTCTTTGGTTTACGTTTTGAGTATCACATAAAAAAAAAGTCATTACCCCCATTTGATAAAAATAGCCTCTGTATCTGAGGGAGGCTCATGTTTAGTTTGCATCTAGATCAGTATAATGGTACTGGGGAGATTATGGATTAATTACTCCAGATTTAGAGAAATTCAGCCTTTCAAGAAGCTATGGTGTGTGAGATTAGTTGCTGAATTTGGAGTTGTGGGTTTTTTTTTTTTTAAAAAAAAAAAAAACACCACAATACCAAAAAAACATTGCCCCTCTACCTTTCCCAAAGCAGACATACCAAAGTAACTCATGTAAACTGCAAGTGTGCCCATGGAGTGATTTGTGTCAGCTGTCACTGTAGAAAATGTTCGAGCAAGCAACACTGTACACCATTTAGAATGACATGGAAAACTTTTTAATCTCTTTCATATCATGTTGGTGACAGAATCTGACTTGGTGCTGCAGACCAAAATCTTGACTGCAGCTTAGCCTCCATAAACTCACTCGAGCTAATGGACTTTCAGAGCTTAACTACTAGAAAGGCATAGCTAGAGCAGGAGACCAGACTGAGATTATTCCTGAAATCTGAGGTCAGTCTGTTAAAAGTACATGGCTTCTGAACTTCACTGACTCAAATCGCAGCTTCCTGATATGGCAGCAGAGCATAAACCATCTTTCTTTTTGCCAAGTGGCTACGAACTGCCGCTAGAGCTCTACAGTAGACATCTGTGCAGCTGAAGCACAAGCACTCTCTGAATAACGATGAAGCAATATAACGGAGGATGGAGCACAGAGTAAGGGGGAGGAAAAAGCTAAGACAGCTGGCAGAACTGCTTTTGTAAAGGAAAACAAGGTGAGCACCTACAAACTCCTGCATCATGGCGTATGTCATCTTCTTGAGCAAGCAGTGGAGAGTAAACTGTCCTCTGCATTTGCCCAAGAGTAATCCTGACTCATTTAGGAAATACAGTATCCAAGCTATTGCTTGTCTTTTGATATAAATAGTCACTTGGTTTCTGCTTGTTCTATAGCGATTTGACATCTCAGTTCTCAGCATGAAGTTTCTTGACTATGAAGTATGTAAGACCAAAATCTGAGTCCTATACCATTCCCGCATTCATAGGAGTAAAAAAATCCAAGGGCTATCCATTCTGTGATAAGGACTTAGTTCCTCATTCTTCTCATCATAAAAACAAAAGAGGAAAAAAAAAAAAAACAAGGGGAAAAAAGTAGCCCTTTAACTGTATGCAATATGAAATATATACAGTTCTAACTGGGGACATCTTGGGGATGCAATAAAACACTGTGCTCTAAATCCTCACTTGGTGGTTTCCTGTATAGCTGCAAAAATTCCCACCAGACACTTATGCACTTACTTTTATGTTTGTATGACCAAAACCCTGGGAAACCAAAACTCATCTTCCTTTCAGGGTTATTTGGGAACCTGATTCATATCTTGGGCACTTAGAGGTCTATGGAAATTCTATGCAAGTGCATAAAGCTGCTCTCTTACCGAACAAACTGTGGCTTTATTATAGGTAAAATAGAGTTAAACCAGAAATACATCTAGGCAGCTTTATTGGGTCACTGGTTAAAACAATTAAAACTCTTTGATGTACATTCCAGCCACTCTTTAAAGTATGCCTCTTCTCCAGCATCTCATGTAAAGCTTCCTGTTCACTATTCACTTTCTCATTTAGAATACCAGTTTACATATCTTTTCCAATAAAAAAGTAAACGGCTGGTAAATGGTGACTAATAATTCCTAGATGTATTTATGATTCAACACACCTAGAAAACAGCTATGCAAATAACAGATACCGGTCTTGTGAAAGAAATACCAGGGAATTTTCTTGATCTGTGAAGCAGAGCTTTTCAGGCAGTATCACTCAGTTTTGCATCCATGACCCATTCAGTTGTCCAGGCGGGAAACCTTCCAGACAGTTCATGTGCTGAGGTGCAACCAGCACTAAATACCTTATTATAATATTCAGTAAACTTGATTGTGGTCACTTGATCTCTGTAGGCATAGGCAGGAGTAATTATATGACAACTTATTGTTCTCACATATAATATTTCATTTGCACAGGTTTACCTTAAACCTCAGATATTGTAATTACTATAATATCAGGTATTATAATCTTGTACTATTGTAATTCTCTGCATACTCTTTGACTATTTGACACTAATTGGTTGAGTGAAGCTCTAGCTTTTCTTCTTCATTATGCCTAGAGGATCCCATTCGTTCAGTTCAATCATCTACTTGTCTACTGGTGTAATGGAAAGGGGATGCGATAACTAGGAGAGGTAGCCCAGATGGCTGCAACAGAAAAGGTTAAATTGACAAAATTTCTAAATATTCTTTTTTGTTCTCATTGTCATATACTTAGAACAACAAAGTTGCTTCTAGCTACTATGTATTTGCTTTAGAAAATACAATGCAGTGCCCTTGTATGTACTATTCACCATTCAAGTATAATTGTTTTATTATTTGTGTGTGTATGTTATATGTTATATACATATGTGTTTTATTATTGTTTTGGCAACCTAAAAAGCTTTTGTTAGTATTTATTTTAAGCTAAATACATAACTTGCTATGAGGGAACACTGTTTTCTATTGTGAAATAACTGGGTATACCCTATGAATCAGTAGCAATCAGATAATTAGAGCCAAATTCAAGCTATTTGTTCACATCATAAAAAACACGTGAACATGGTCTGGATACAAGAAGAACTCTCAATATATTCTGTAAAAATTGGTTTGGGGTTTTGTTTCTTTGTTTGTTTTATTTTTGTTTGGTTTGGGTTTTTTTTGTTTGGTTGGGGTTTTTGTTGTTGTTGTTGTTTCCCAATGAACTATACACAGATTCTATAACTTGAGCTCTGATTTCTCCTCTGAATTGTTTTCCCATTTTTAGTCATACCACAGCATATTTCCCTATACATGTGAGTGAAAGCAGTCAATTTTTTTTTCAGCACAAATATTTGAAAACAAAATAAATTGGATTCCAGGAGAGAATACAACACTTAAATGTAGAAAATTAGTCGTTTATAGGCAAGTGGAAAATTGATATTACCATAAAAGGATTGCATTCTCTAGGAATGAGTTGACACAGGGTCCTGAAGAGTTCCAGTCTAGAGGCAGAGAGAGAAGGATTTGTCCTGTCCCATGAGCATCTCTAACGTTTTTAAAAATGTTCCTGCCATGAATAGTGAAAAAAGCCTCTCAAACATAATAACCCTTCCTAAATAGAAAATGTGGAATATTGGTTGGATTAATGAAAACACTAGGTTTTTGGAATTCCTTTATTTAAACTCCCAGTGTAAGCTGATTAATTTCAAACCAAAGGTTTCTTTAAATTAAAAACTGTTCTCCATTAATACAAAACAAGACAAAACAAAACAAAACAAAAGAAAACCACTTCAGTGAGATACTTTGACAAGTTCCAAACTTTCTTTAAGAAAAAACTTTTTTTAAGAGGACGTCTGTCAAAAACCATTGCTTCAGTAGTCAGTTTCTGTTTTCACAAATATAGACTTTTCTAATTAATGATTAATTGAAAAGTTATTGACTAGGCCTGTTCTAAATTGACATGGGAATTGGCTAGTAGTTAGACACCGTGCAAAAGAAATACATTTGCACAGGCCAAGGAAGAAAAGCAAGCTGGGAAGTGAGGCCAAAAAATTAAGGTGATATTATATAAGGCAGCTTCTTTCCCAGAAAAACCTCATAGTGAGCAGAAATCATTACTGATTTTGTTTGCTGTGACAGCAAGGGGAACTAACATGACCAAATTGGGATTGCTTCATGATCTGTCTGTGGAAAGCATCTGTACTTATTAGTATGTCCTCTTCAGGACATAACAGTAGTATATCAACATGCACAGTGCCAGTAGTTAAAAAGCTGAAATTTAATGGGAAATAAGAGTCATCAGTATCTCATTTTGATGGAAAAAAAAAAAAATCTATATTTCCATTTACTCCTTGGAATAGCCTTTGTGACAGTGATGCCCACCAAACAGCTTATGTTCTGCTAATTGCAGGGGTACAGAAAACTGCACACAGCTGCTGAGCTTTATGTTCTTGTTAAAATACCTTAACAGAATAATTACTTTGCAAATTACAAATCAGCCCTGCTTATAAAGCATCTCCACATATTTTGGCTGAATTTTCAAGAAAAAATAAGCGAGGATGTTCTTTGCTCCTGCTGCACCTCCTACTACCTTTGCCATTGCTGCTACTACTACAACTGCCTCACAAGCAGAGGAGGTGGGAAGGTGCACTGAGACAGCCGTGGTACTTGCAGCAGGAGCCATACCCGTGAAGGTGGAAAAAGTGCAATGATAAGAGCAGTATCAAGAGTCTGGGGCATGTAAATGAGTGAGAATTTCTGCACTCCTAGGGAGAGGAAATGAGATGCTGGAGAGATTTCAAAACCTTTTTATTCTTCCGAATCAATTTTTTTTTTTTTTTCTTCTGCTAGAGCGCAACAGGACAATAGGGATTACAGTCTCCCTGTTCAATTCTTCCTAGTCACAGCCTTTTAGGGGGCAGATATAATTAATCTTCTCCTCATGCACTTGGGAATGCCTTGTGATACTCTCCAAGTCTCATCTTCGTCAGACACATTTGTTCCCCAGGCTGGGAATTATTCACTGGTGCAAATCACTCACTTTAAACATCCTAATCAATATGTTACAAGAGAGTTTGAATAAATGATATTTGGAAGCAGTGGTGAATAATTCTTCATTTACAAGAAAACCAACTTTTCTTGAGAGGCAATGCACCCTGTATAATTCTGGAGCAGAACTGACAAAATGGCCAGAGACCCCCTAGATACCTAATTAACTAAAGCAGGTAGTCTTCAGTGCAAATTTTAGGTAATGAAAAAAAAAAAATAGAAGATACTCAGGTGTAGTGGCAGAAATTCTTCTTTCAACTTTAACAATAAAAGTAGTATCCTTTGCATAGGCCTCACTGACATTAAAGCCTTAGATGCACCAAGAAGACAACAGATCACTGTCTCAGCATCAACAGCTACATTGTTTGACTACCCGCCTTTCCTGGGGACTTAAGGACAGAAAAAGGACATGAATGTTACTGTTACAGGAATCCCTTGTAACACCCATAAATTGATGAAAATTCTTCTTTACTTCATCTTGTGTGTACGTGTGCCAGTAGGAGTGGGAATGAGAAGGAAGAAAGCAGGGAGTGTAGTGGCTATAAATTACTTGACCCAGCTCCAGCTTGATTTACTTCAGCCTACCAAGAGACTGAGTGAAATGGAGACTGTGGTCATGAAGTGCTGAATGAGGAGCAGATATGTGCAGAGAAGGAGTCTTCAGAAGTGCCAGAGTAATTGGAATTCCTGATATGTGCAAGAAAACCCAGCCTCACTGACACCTCTGCAAAGGAAGAACACCTGCAATGGAGTAAGTCCATTAGTGTCCACTAAACAGAGACATCAGAATTTGGCCTTTTGTCACTAAAGTGGCGATTCGTGAATACAAATAATAGTTTCAATGCAGGCAATCAAAATAATAAGTGATGTGAATAGGAAAGGACCCACTCCAGCAAAATTCTTCCTTTGAATTAATTTGAATTGCAAAAGACCACAAAGCTGATAGAAGTGACAATGGACTTTTTCAGCCCCTCTTCTGGCTCTTAACCAGAAATTAACTTGGGCAAAAATTAGAATATCAATCCAATGGAAATCTATCTTATTTAAATATTTGTGTTCATCTCAAATGACTGAAATAACAGCAAAACTTCTGAACTTTGGTTTAGAAATAACGAAGCATCATTTGAACAACTCCGGTCAAAGTATTTCAGGCATTAATTGCAGAATAGCACCTTTCCATTGCATCAAGATCTTTTCTACCCACGATTTCCCATTATACACTTCTAGTAATGGGACTTCAGTGATACATTATGGGATTTAGGGAGTGAGGAGAAAACAGTGCATCACAGGAGATAAATCTAGCGAATGCTCCTAGCATTTGGGAAATTAATGAATCATGGCACCAGTGGCAGAAACCGTCTAATGTTGAACTGAACAAATCTGTAAAGGGAGTGGATTCCCCCAACCAGAAACATAGGGCATTCCGACTAAATCTTTCCACCACTACCACACCCATTGAAACCTGTAATATTACAAAAATGCTGTTTTCCAGCAGTCACAGGGAAACTCTGATTAGTCTTTGGCAGAACCAGATTAAATGTTGTTCAGCAATTTGCAGCAATAAACAGTTATTTTTGTTTCTGCAGAAACCTTTGCACTTTAAAAGTACATAACTTGAAGATATCTCTGAAAAGGTTTGTCTACTATCTGCTGTCATCAGCAGCATTTAACTTGAGTCTGTTTTTCTGGGAAAAAAAGTGCAATAATAGTTGTGGATATTATTGAGTTATAGAATAGAGCAAATTATTTGAAAGTTTTGTTTATGGATAAATACATCACAAGTAGGATAGCTGTTGACTTCATGAGAGCCTGAACAGGAGTGGCCAGCTACATCACCTGCACCAATTTTTATAAGCCATTTTTTGGTTCAGCTGCATTAGCTTTTCTGTCAGAGCACACGGTATCAATGGAGTACACGACTTCTAGGTTCTCATCACTTTTGTTAACTACGTTCAGATTATTTGTAATGATTACTCAACTTGAAAAAACTTCCAGGGAACATGCATTTACCCACATCCTGCTTGTGTGTCCTTGAAAGCACCACTGCCTTTACATGGGAGGGAAGGCTGGCAGATGTATTTACATCCAAACAGAAAAAACAAATCTCCTTCGTGTTGCCATGTTCCTTCTGCAATAAGAGTTGCTTATGGAGTTATGTCAGCCTGTATTGGGGGACCTGATTCCTGCGGTTCCCTCTGCAGAATGGCATCCTTAGGAGGGCTGGGGCCAGGGATGGAGCCGCGCATTTCTCTTATGTGAGGGAAGTCACACAAGGGCCTCGCAAGGGACACCGACCGCATCTGGGCAGTGGTTCTGAGCCGCTAAAGTAGTAATGGAAACTGTTACCCCAGCTTTAGGGAAAGATCATCCTCCAGTGAGAGCTGAAAGTCTGGAAATGGGGAAAGCTAACAGAGAAGTTTCAGATGTTCCTTCAGTTTGGCAGGAGTTGATGCTATCTGAAAAAGAAGGGCAGAAGCATTCATGTTTCTGAAAGTAGATGGTACTGAAAAATCTGTTTTTTTTCATTATTTTCCTAAATTGAGTAGAGATGGCTAACCACCAGGCTATGTCCAGAATATTAGCAATGCACAAAAATCAGCCCCAGAAACAACATGGTTTTTAACAAGGTATTACATGCAAGTAAAAACGGAGTTACTGACTGGAGTAGCATTCAAAGGTAATTTTGCGAAGGTGGGTTTAGATACAAAGCCAGACTAGGACTGCAATTTGAGCTCTTGGCCTACTGAAAGATCCAAGATTAACTCTTAGTAATATGTTTATTGATGGGCAAAGGAAGTGCCTCTGCGTGAAGTTTTGAATGATAAATAGGGCTTTGATATTGTGGAAAATAAGGACAAACATAAAATTAGACCTGAAGTAGAACGGCATTCAGAACTCAAAGTCCACCATAGTCAGCATCCTGCAAACAACACAAGTATGGCTGCCTACCGTGGAAAAAAATTAAGGAACTGCATTGGAATATGCCACTAGAAAGATTCTGCAAACTTCAGGAAAACTGATCAACAGAAGAATGCTTCCTAACTGTCCGAGACAGCCCTGGAATAAACGATGACTGGATTATTAACTGCAAATATATTGAATGCTCAGTTATCCAATGTTGAATGCTGATGCACAAGTTAGCATAGCGCTGGAAGTGCTGACAGTATCTCAGAAAGAAAAACGACAAATAGTAACAGGTAACCAGGAATAGGGTTTTCAAGGTGACTTTTCCCCCATGAGAGGACAGCTAAATAACAAACAAAATATAACACCTGCAGTGCTGCTGGAGAAAAGTATTAATGTCAGGGCGAATATCTGTTATATTTTTTCTTCTTCTTTGTAAGCTGCCCTTCCTTCAGAATCAGCTTCAGATGGCCTCCAGCAGAATCATAGTCTGGAGACCTCCATCCCCACGTGCTCTGTGGGTGCTGCGGGTGCCTGCCACATCAGCTGCATTTGTTCCAAATCTGCCAGCTCCTCTGTGCAGCACAGGGCAGTTCTTCATCAGTTGTCTTCAAGCATAACTGAGTAACTCTGCTGGTTTTTTTTAATTCTTCTTCTGTATAATATGGAATGTAGCCACTTCAAGAGATGTTCATTAGAACTAGCAAGGACTGACAGACTGGCATGAGGCATGCTGAATTGTGTCAGGTGTGCTGGGAAGAAATGCTGAGGTTTGCTTTTTCAGTTCTGCAGTCACTGAATGTGCCAGAACTTTGCAAGAGGCATGACTCAAATACAAAACATAACATGAAAGCACCATTTAGTTTGAGAGCTCTTGAAACCAAGCAGAGGTCTCCTTTATTGAGAAATATTGTATTTAATGTCTTCTGTGAAGCCTCTGTTCTTATTTATCATTGCATTTGGTTCCACACCATTCAGGAATCAACAAGGAAGTACATATAGTAGGTCTCTGAGGCTGCACAGCTGTGTCAAATATTAATCTTATTAATTTATTTAACTGTAGCAAGTGTAACTTTTTCTTCACGAGAAAGCTAGAATGTCAGAGGAATCTCTGATTGACATAATGCAACCTTAGAAACCACCCGTATGAAGCAATGTTTTGTCTAATATTAATACTTAAAACACACATAGGTTTGCAGTAAATAAAATTATTTCCAGGCAGTTTTCTGTGATTTATGCATTTTTTAAAAGATTTTGTCCCCAAAATCTTTTCTACCTAAGAAGGTATTTGGAGTAAAAATGTTTCAGAGATGTTCACCTTCTTCAAGGTGAGAGTTCCATCTTCACTTGGCTTCAAATGAGAGAAGAGAGTTGGTTCAGTAGATGAAGCATATTACAACCACTGGATGTTTTTGAAAGTTCTATCATATAGAACATGTTGTGTTTTTCATAAGAGGAAAGATATGTCTTGGTCCATAACAAGCTCTGCTCTACTAGCACTATGCCCTCATCTCCAGTTTACTTACTGAAAAAGGTTTCATTATTCTTTTATTGTGAAAGGGTTTGGAAGAAAAGATACTATGAGTAACTAGTGTAGAGATTTTAAAGCAACTGATTCAATATTTATTGCTAATAACATGTGAGTATTATAAGATGACATACTCTACCCTTTGCCTCAATAGAATCAACTGAGGCAAATGAAAACAGGACATAAAATTTTTGACCTGAAATGGGAGGTAGATAATGGCTTTCGGCTGGAATATTTTTAATTTTTATGTCTTATGGGGCTAAAAGAAAAAAGTCTAATAAATATTCTTTCTAATTGTTGCTATTTAAAAAAAAGAGACTAAAATAGTTTCTAATATTAAACCTCCTCCTTAGCCTGAGGTGAAGCTTGGTAGCTTCAATCATATTTTCTAGTTTTATTGCATAACATTTTTCCCCTCCCCGAAGCACGTGATGAAGCTGTACAATTGGCAGGACTGGATCTAGTCTAAATACTCCTGATACACAAAATAAAACCATGGTGGGGTCTGGCTCTGCTTTACTCAATATAGCTGGGCTAGAAAGCGAGCACTATTCTTCACCCTTCCCCAATAATGCCCTTCATCTTTTGCCTCAATGACTGAAGATAGCACCTGGGTCACAGCTGTGGCTGGATGAATGGGAATTTATTATTTAGCAGTGGGCTATTCCAGGCCATACTGCTCAAAGCTCTTCACATTTGTCTGGTTTATGACTTTTTGTTTCAGTTTCCTAAGCCGATGGTGGTTGTGAGACCTTGCTATATCTGCCTGTCAGTCCTTTTCCACTAACTTCATGTGTGTCATCCAATTTCAACCAAACAACAGGTCAAACTTTTGAAGACAATCTTGAAAACAGAAAATTAACCCAAGTTCACAAAAAAAGCCAAATGAAATGAAAACAAAACAAAACAGCAGCCAGGTGAAGAAGTCCTACTAAAGCTCTTGCGGAGAGATTTGCTCTGCCAGCTTAACTGTTACTGGCCAACATAGACTTCGTATAAACTCCTGCTGCTGGAAGAGCTGCTGTGACAGCTCACTGAGAAGGTCCTCTGGGACAATCGGTGTGTGAGGTCTCAGTAAAATTTGACCTTGTACTCGAGCTTGTTCCCTAGCTTCCCTTGTTCCCCATCCTCTTACAGATCTCACAGCAAGGTCCTGCTTTCAAAAAGAGTTTGCAACAGAAGTCAGTGACAAAGTCACAATATAGTTGTGGGAAATGACAAATTGTCGGGAAGGTGGAGCTGTGAAGAGCTGGCTGGGCCAGCTGTGACATTGCCCGTAGTTCTTTTAAATCCACTTAATGGTGTCCTTTAACTCACAGTAAACAGGCTGCCCAGAGCTCTTGTGCAGTTCTTTTAAATTAAAACATTACCTTGTCCCCTTATGATTAGAGAATTTTTTTTTTCTAAAATTCAGCAAGAATACTTCCTAAGTTTATCTCACTGGCTAGAGGAAATATAGCCCTTTATGCAAAGCTCTCTCATTTTTTAAACATTATTAAATGCTGGATAAAAGGATGCTGATGAACTTCCCTCAGGAAGCCTATTATTGTCTGTGTGGTAGTAAACAAGAACATCAGACAGGCTGCACTGCCAGTGAGCAGAGCTTTTATAGGAAGAAAGGTGATAGGCCAGACTTTCACATCAAGCTTCACTGAGTAATCTGTGAAGACAGTGTTCCAAGAGGTCTCATCTGCTCATCTTCAGGGATCTATTTATCTAAATTAAGTTGGTTCACTCTATCCCATTGCATACTCAAATGGAAGAGCTACTTTAATGTCTTGCTATACAGTAACATAGCTGGTGATTGTAAATCTGTGCTGATGCTCAGATAAAAGTAGAGAGCTTGTAAATCTACAGGTCTGACTAGATGTGACACTTCATACCGAGGTTTTCATGTTTCCAGAGATTTCAAAGGTTTCAAGTTTTCACAGCATGTTTTCAGTGCCTTGTATCTTAGCAGTAGAATATTTAATATTGATAGAATAAGTAGACTTGGATTATGAAAAATGATGAAATTTATATTATGGAAGAGTAGTTTCAAGTTCCACCCTTTAAACTTTATAAAAATGGGGTGTTAAAAATAGACCTTTTATGTAAGAGTTTTTGTAATTCACTTATAAGTGGTCTTCAAAAGGTTTTTCCATGTTTGGGTGTATTTTGCTGTTTTCTGTGCAGCAAATGATTTGCAATTCTTTTTCTCTTCTTAAGCTTTGAAAAAAATGCAATAACACCACAGCCCTCCCTAAACACATACTACTTCGAATATACCCTCATACAAAGAAAATGGGGAACAAATTAACATCTGGAATATTACTTACTATTGGTGCCTGTCTTCCAAAGTAAAATATCCTTTCCCAGGAGGAAAAATGGTGGGTTTTTTCTACACAAATTTGTATTTAGCATTTGTAGAAATGCTAAAAAATACTTAATTCACATGCTTGATAGGGCTAAGAAGAAAAAAGAAAGAAAAAAAAAAGGAAGAAAGCCTACTGTATTGTCGTTTTAATATGTAAGTTTTCCATAGTGCAATAGCTGTTGAATTCTGTAGAAAGACATAATTTATTCTTTTCTGTTGGTGAATATGAAGGAATACATGGACAGCTCACTATAGAAATTTGTTCAGTAGGATTGTTGGAAATCTGTTTTTAAAACTGACACATTAAAAAATTACCATGGAAGGAGAAAGGAGAGATAAGAGATCATAATTGGTTTTGTTTTCTTTTGTCTGAACCTCAATGCATCCTTTCCAACACACAACATACTAACTTTAGGGACTCCTCACAGTAGTTTCGAAACATCTCAAGCCCTCTGCCTCAGTGTGATGTTTTGGAAATCTCCGTGAATTTAAGAGGTACTACTTTGACTGTTAGGCATTTTCTGTATAATTTGGACATTTATGGCTTTCTTTTGCTGCACACTTGTATTATACCTCTATGTTTAGAGGAGAGAGACTGTGCTGTAAGTGTCCACTATCTGATGTTATAAAGTACCAACAGCCACATAAATTTGTGGTAGTTGTAAAGTGGCCTGTGAGTAGCTCTGGAGAAACCCACTCCTCCAGACGAGTTGAACAAACAAGACGCTAATAATGAGCATTTGGGCAGCTGAGGTAGATGCTCAGGTGATGAGATACACAAAGGATGCTTCAGCTTTCTACATGGCAATCTTCTCAGCAGGTGAAGGGATAAAATAAGGACAAGGGAAAGGAAAGAAAGACTGCTTTCTCTCACTGAAAAGACAGTGACTAAGTTCTAGAAAGGTCTTGTAATGGCAAGGGAATTTAACCTGGAAGTCTGATTTTTCTTTTTCTCTGCAAATCTCTTTTTATTTCCTGTGCTGCTTAGTGGCTTGACAGATGAATCGTAGCAAGTCTTGCTGCAGCAGCATTAGACACACATCTGCCTGCTGTATTGCTCTGCAGGTTATCGGTTTCACAGCAGAGCTGGCAGACATCTCCTCTCCCCTCCTCAGATCAGCAAGCATTAGCGCTAACTAGAGGAGCAGAAATATCAGGGGCTTGCTACGAGTTTAACAGAAGTAGCATAGCTTGTGGTAGGTAAGTGGATATTCATTACCAACGGGAATGTGCCTGGTCTGACCATTATCTGTCAAGAGTAAATATTCCTTTAGTTCTATGGTCATGATGTTAATAGGTATTATAATGTGAGCAGAGCATTGTACCTGGACAATCCCTGCCCCTGCCTTTCTTATGGGAAGCAGCTCGGTTTTAGATCAAGCCTATCCATGTGTAGTGCTTGCATTAAGTTTCTCTCACTATTACCATCCAAAAAGACCCTAAGGCCACCTTCCGCTCTTCTCCTCAGCTTTATCATGTTAATCAAATACCTTCTCCCTGCTACTCTAATATCTTGATTTTGTTTATTGTACTACTTGTTTGTTTGGCTGGTTCTTTGTTTTACTTTTGAGGGTGGCTGAGGAAGGGAGGGCAGGAACACATAGAAATCCTGTCAGAGGATAACTGACAAGTCAGTCAGTGAAACTAAAATCAGCATGATGACCAATTATCCAGTTATTTCAAAACCCCTGTATTAAGGAAGCCTTTGTGAGTCTAGTTCTGTCCAAATTTGTGACTTCTGTTTCCAGAAGGAATTTGAAAAAATAAAGTGCCTTGGAAGCAGAGGATGCAGTCTTCATTTTACAATGAAGAATGTAGATTCTTTCGCTTCAAAGATTAGAACAATGTCCAATGCAGTTTCAGAAAAGCTATTATCACACTAAAACAATTTTCCTAGTGCCTTCCTTTGTTTTTCAGCCTGTAGTAGCACATGCACCTTAAAGGAAAGTTCTGTGCATTTATTTGATTAAATGCTGCCATTTCTGCAAAAGGAAAACTGCCAGAATGGTCTTCTGTGCAGAGAAAAAAGTTGTTCACCAGCATAAAGCTTATTTGATACTTGAATTGAATTTGCAAATCTTTTTATCCTACAAATTCTTGTGCTGGTCCTAGGATTTTTTCTTAAGTTTCTGCTGAAATTTTTACAGGATTTGTGCAGTTCACATAACCCACAAGTGACATCTGGCTTTCTGCACAGAGAAATACCTTTGAGCACAGGGAAGCTTATTTAGAAATGGCAGTGCTAATGCGTGCAGCAAAGCTCTCTGTAATCTCAAGAGTTGTCTTCATGTTTTCTTCGTGGGGAATGTCATGGACTGTAACAAACACTTACTTAATTTTCCAGCAACTTTCAAGATCTGTATTTCCCTTCCTGTGAGAGAAGTATCTTTTCAGCTTTCTGAAGTGTACGGGCTTCATGTGTCTAAGTCGGCTGCAGCCACACTATCCACAACAAACAGGTAGATAGATGTAGTGTAAAATGGAATTCTCAGGTGTTTCTCAAATACATGCAAATAAAAACAATATGCTGAAAAAGATAGATTTCCTGATGAGTTTTACATTTTGATTTTTATGTTTCTGAAGACTGTAGAGTGCTCTTAATCATAATTTTAGTACAGCTCCTTAAAAACCACATGTGGGCATCTCAGACTTTTCAATAATGCATTACTATCAGGCTTAATGTTTTGTTACTGAGCAGTAATGTCTGATTCAGAGCTACAAATGCATATCTACTTGATGATGCAGAGATTTAAGCAGGGCTTCCTCAGGATACTAAGTTCACCATAAAATAATAAAAAAGAAATCTCAGACATCCTTTATGAGCACAAAAGCTGTCTGGCAAAGTCATAAAAAGAGTATTACTGTATACAAGACAAGGATTTTATAATGTTCAGCCGCACTGCACACTTTCAATTGAAATGAATATTCATGTAGCAGTGTTCTATCCTAATAAAACACTTAATGTCTGAACACTTTCTGCCAAGTGTGCACACAATTTTTTTTCCTTCCTATTCCACCAGTGGACAGAATGTCCGCTTTATGACCTTCTTAGGGCTTGCTGTTAAAGGCTTTAGAAAGAGTCAGACATCTCCAGAGTGGAAGACCTGACAGGAGAAAGACATCTGTGTGGTAGAGGTATGCATGTCTTGAAATTCTTCGCTGAGATGCCGTAACTAATAGAAGAGCAAGATGTTTTGCTGTAGATTCTCAAGGCTCCAGTTTCTCAAAAGAAAAAATCAGTAGGTGCAATAACCTGTTCTCTAAGCCAAAAAGTATTTGAAACCTACAATTCCAAAAGTTACTACCAAAAGGTTGTCTGCCATTTATACAAAAAGAATGACAGAATGGAGGCCATGGGGTGTCTTGGGCACTTCAAGATACTTCAAGAAATAAATTCCCTCCATGGTTCTGCCACCTTGGTAATCACTATGGGACCATCAGAGTTAGAAGCAATGGTTCATACAGCTTGCTGTAGGCAGTTAGGCTTTTAAAATTGAAAGCTATAATATGTGTATGCCCTTTATTGGCTGAACTCAACATGTAGAACACAGAATTTGTGCATTTGCCTGTATGGCACATCAACATGAAGCGTGGATACAATATGAAGGTCTAGTTACAAATACGTGGGTCAACTTCTGTTTTGACTCACACCTTCTTACTCTTCACAAGTTTTTAGAACTTAAAAGTGCTGGAAAATATAGTTTTTGAACAACCTGAAAAGCAAATATTTTAAAATTTTGATATAATTCAAATTCTGTCATGACTGCTGTTAACCAGAATAGTTTTTAGAAATTCTTAAAAGTGCCAACATTTCAAACTTTCCATACTGCTGCATTTAATTGAAATTGTCCATGTCGTTTATATTTAAATCAATTAATGTGCAATTAAGGTTCCATTGTTGCCAATAACTTCTAATTGTTCTGTAACAGACTACAGATATATTGAAATAAGTAAATGGATCCCAAGGTAACTCAATTACACTTCTTCCTCTGGTAGAGTTATTCTCTATTTACTTTACATGAATTTATTTGTGAAATACTGAATGGCTTCCAGGATTCTGTGGTAATAGAGAGAGAATGTATATGTGTCAAGTTTTCTCTTGGGCAGTGACTAGTATGAATGCTATTGCTCTATGAAGACTGTAGAAGTGGTCAGCAGCACTTAAAAGGGTGCCCACAGCTCTGTTACCTTGATTTCTCTACTCAGCATTGCAAGGCGTGTAGGGAAACTTTTATAGCTCACATACATCTAATAAAATCTCTTGGTCTGTCTTCATTTACCTTGTGGTATCCTTAAGACACTCTTCTAGATGAATGGAGACAGTACAAATAAAAGATCAATGTTGTGTTAGGACCGTCTTTGAATTGCAAGAGCAGTACTTGCATCTGTGAGATACTTAACTGGCAGGTGAATCCAAGCTGTGTTGCATTATTCTGGTACACTAGTAAATATGTTATTAAAAAAATTATGGCTTTAAAACAGATAGTATATCACAGATCATTAGAAGTAACATATTATGACATTCTCTGAGGGTTTTTGCTTAGTGTTTGGAGTTAAGATGTTTTATATATTAAAAATTCAATAAGGCACCTAACTCCTCTAAAAAAAAAAAAGTAGTGTTTCAGGGATATTCCTGTCACTTCTCCCACTGATTGTTGTAGGAAACTAAAACCCATCAACCAGTCAATCCTGTAAAGATCACTCTAATTGTGCCCAAGACCCAGTTAAAAAGATCAAGGAAGTGTTAATATAACTCTGTTGTCACAAATGTTGAGATTTTCCAAATATGTGGACAATCTGAAATGATAGTTAGAAGTCTTGAATCCAACACATACAAAGTCTTCCTCAGTGTACATTTATTTTTTACAATGAATTCTGGTTGTCTTAAATGGGCAATGTTAACCTTAATGCTTAGACCTTGAAAGCTTTCAACATCCCTGCATTTAGAAACAATTCTTGTCAGGAATCCATGTACCAAGTGAACACCAGTTGAGACAGTGGAAACGAAGTATGCTTAAGAGATCAACAGAGTCACATCTGGGGCTGGTATGAACTGGTATAACTTCTGAATTTATGTAAGCTACACAGTTGAGGTTTTGGTCCTTTATTGGCAAAGTTAAAGGAAGCAAAGCAATGCAGAAGAGCTGGTGTGATAGATCACACATCTTCCTCCAACCGCCCTCCCTCCAAAAAAGTAGTATTGTAAGGGCTAAGTTTCTTGGTTGCAGAGTAAACCACCTTTGATATCCTTAGGTCATTGACTGCGCCTTTCTGATGCAAGGTGGTCTTTCTTGCCTATTGCAGAAGTTTGAAAAAAAGACAGATTGCTCTAGCTGATTCTGCTCCAACTCTGTCCTAAAAGCTAAGCTCCAATCTGTCCTACCTGTAACAGAAGACATAATGTCACTTGCCTGCTGGAGAAAATTATGGAGTGTGTTTATCCACACCCTTATGTGATATCTCTCTTTCAAAACAGCCACTAGGGAGTGGCTCTAGAAGGTACAATAAAAATTTCGCAATCCCTAATGGAGTTTCAATATGTTTCTACAACCCCCTAGTGCTTGAGCTTCTCCAGGGAATGTCCTCTCAGTCCTGAGAGAGAACAGAAATGCTTACAGGAAGGTCGTGTGCAGGGCAAAGCTCCCAAATGAGCAGAGGGGGCTGGATGGGACAGTGCCAAAAGTTCACATAGTTTCTGTGGCAGCAATGATACACTTTGGATGCCAGAAAAAAAAAAGTTACTCTTTCTTCATCTGAGTATAGACATCAATAGAGCCACTGAAATAGCTGAAAGGATACAGCCTCTGTTGTTTTGTGCCATGTCCAACACCTTGGGAATTTCTGGGGAAAACACTCTAAAACCTTAGCACAAGTCCTGCAGGAGGTGGAGAGTCAGGGAGGTGTAACTGTTCAGAAATTACCTTCTTTTAATCTTCTGGAGGCACTCTGTGGAATTTGAACAGTCTGGAGTCAGTATTCAATAGGGCTGCCCAGGTATAAGTGTAATAAACCAAATGATTCTTCCATCAGTTATTCGCTTTTGAGCTCTCTTCCCAAGGCAGTGCTCTGTGCACAAGGGAATTTCTGCAATAATTACCCCTGAGTACCCAGTGGTATAAGTGGTAATTACACTGTCTAAACATAGAAATAGATCCTTGTGCCATCAGTTCCACAACTGACAGGAAGCCTTATTCCAAATTTCTAAGGGTTTCTTAGTTCTCATATTCTTCTAGCAATGCAAGACTGAAGATACACACAGTGTTGTACAGACTTCTTTGCTTTGCAGCTTATATGAGCTACCTGTCTCGTAACTTGTATAATAAACACTTGCTGTACCCTTGGGTTCCTTTCCTCAGCTGCACAGTAGGGACAGCAGATGTTCTGCAAAATGAAATCCTTCGTGATTATGGGGTTGCTCAGAGGGCCATAATATCTAACCATCCCCAAGAGAATGAGTCAGTCAAGCAAAACAGAATACTATTCCTATTTCCTGTCAGCACAAATGGAAAGCATAGCACTGTCAGTAAACCATGCCACCAAATGTAGACGAAGAAACAGATGCAAAACTGGCAGAAGCAGCTTATACCTATGTGTGACAGCCTGAGCGATCATCTAGAGTAACAAGGAGAAATACTGTTTCTGTTGGACAGAGGCCCACCTTCACCACCCAGTATTTTTGCCAAGTTAGAGCATTTTAAGAGTAAAAATGTTGGAAAAGCTAAAAGTCAAACTGAAATATTGGAGACAGTATGTACATTTTTTACCACTATCTTAGAAGGTTTGCTTCATATCAGTTCACAATATTCTACTCCTTCACAGTTATGTGCTAACTTTCACACTTAATTACTGAAAAAATATTTTATCTCATCAGTCTGACTTGCTGAATTAAAGATTCTAGATTTCTTTTTCATGCCTTGGACCAGGGCACCAAATATAAACCCTCTGTCTACAGTCAGTCTCTAAATATAGCCAAGAATTAAGACATTCCTGCTTCTGCATCCTAAATAATCTAATGAAATCTATTACAGTTTTGCGTAGATGACATCTGGTATTTGCAAATACAACATGAAACATGAAATCCAACAAAAGTAAGCATGAAACTAAAGTTTCCACCCACCCTATTTCATATTCAGTAAACATATTATTGTTTTGCATCACAGGGTGGATTTTTCATATTTCTTATAGACTTCAGCTTAGAAGCTCTCCAAGAGAATGCAACACTTGTAAAAGAAAAGGGCTGATAACTTTGACTTCAGCCATTGGTTAAACCAAAGGAGTGAACATCATTCATGTATTCACTGCAAACACTGTCTCATTGCTTCGATTTTCAGCCTTGTGCTTTTATTGATCAGCATGCCAGTCACACCAAGCTAAATAACAGTTTGTGTTTTCAGATACAGCAATGTTCAGATTGAACACCAACATCAGCTGTGGAAAGGACAGAATCTGAAATGAATTAAATACAACTCTGTCCCACTGTGCCAGTAAGATCTTTGCCCATTATAACTGGAAGCTAAGGGTAGTCCCACAGTATCCATGTTACCAACTGATCTCAAAACGCAACCCCTTGCAGCACTCTCCTAGCATCACAATTAATGCTTTAGCCTCAAGTATCCAAACATACTGTATTAGGACTAGAATGCAAACTATCCCTGGATGTAAATATGTAAATACACAGGGGTTTAGGGGGGGTAGGTGAGTGGCATTTGGTTGGTTGGTTGGTTGGTTTTTTTTCTTCTTTCAAAGACAGCCTAAGTATATAAATGTAACAGTATGTGCAATTGAGGACTACCCTCTTCCTCCTCCAAATAATGCATGATCAGGAAAGGGATGGGTAATGTCCCTCCCCATACTCCAGAGCGGAGTCAGACCATAGCAAGCAAGCAGTCTCACTCTAAAGACTGGCTGGCCTGTGAGTTCTGAGCAGCCTTAGAGAAAACCATGCCGCCTGAAATGCTCTACAATGAAGACCTGTTTCCTCACAACTCCTGTTGATACCATGTACTGTCAGATTTGCAAACCTCCAAAACAGCTGGCCATGGCACTCCGTACCAGAAGGTGAATGCTGGGGAATTTTCAGTGGTAGGTGTTGCTGGGCAGGACAGAGGACATGGACCATTCCTGTGAAACCACACTCCTGACTCTGCCCCTCAGACATGCCACATGCTGTGTGCTCGGAACTACACTTGCAGATTTTCCCTTTCTGCAGCTCAGCAACTCCCATCTGTTTCAGCATCAGCTCCTGCAAGTGTAAGCAAGGACGGTAGGGAGTAGTCCCCAGTGCCTGATGTCTGTGCTGCACTGTCCTGTTTCCTCCCTTGCTCTGGCCTAAGTGCTCACATCTGCCCAAGGTGAATGAGACAGGGACTTGAACCAAGTTAAAATTATTTTTGGATTTTTTCTTTCCCCTCTGGATTAATTTTTAAATCATGACTGCTCTTTTATCCAGTTCACCAAGTACCTGCACAAATGCTGCTTCCAGCACAGAGAAGGGGACAGCTCAGGTGAGGGAATGAGTGACTGTGAGCTGTGCAGGAGAAAAGGGAGAGAGACATTTATTTCAGTGACATGTCAGCTTGTGCTATTTTAAAGTTATCGTAAAACTACAGCAAAGTCACCAACTGTCATAATCATGTCTGAATAGGTAACCTTCATCCTGCCCCCTTGTATTTATAGTGCAAGAGATTCTAGCTATAGTACATTTTTAATATATGTATAATTTTAGGAACACAGGTGGAATGCATGGGATGTTTCCATTCCAAATACCTAAGTGTGGGTAATTTCACTGGTTTCTGAAGTGAATAAATTTTGTGACTTCATACAAATGTTTCTAGAGTCTCTATCTTACTTACAAGAAACAAACATTCCCAGTGAAAGTATCTGGCTTTAATTTCTTTAACCGTAGTCATTGCACTTGCTGAAGAAAGTACCATTCACAGCATGACACAGCTATCATGCGCAGTCAGCAGAGGTTCAGCACTGCAATTTGAAGAAAGTGATTCCGTACTGTCACTCACCATCTGAGCTACATATTATGCTGCAAAATTTTCTCTTTCCTTCTTATCTGCTGTAAAAATATGGGCATTTTTTCTACTACGTCAAAGCGTCCTTTGTTAACAACAGATATTTACATTTTATTTTTTAAAACTGTGTTTTTTATTATGGTGTTTTGATCTTCAAGAGTGCAGCAACCGTAAACCATAATAAATAATATCAATAGCATAAGCAGGCGCCTTCACCACAGGTAGCTAAATGTTTCTTCATTGTTTAATTTGACCAAACACTTCAGAAATGACTTGATTCTATTCAGTTACAGCATACATAGAAGTTAGCTATGCAAGAAGCTAAAATTGAGTTTTGCAGCATGAATTTGGGTTCTGATGTTTGGTATCCTTGGTGCATGTTGTTGTGTGCAAATCATCTGTACAAACACTGCTACAGAAGAAGAATTTCAGGAGTTTTAGCAACCCTGTAAATGCAAACTCCCAGCTGCTGCTTGAATGCATGTGGATGGAGTAGCACATCTCTTGGTTGTCTGCACATGATGGGTTCAGGTGGTAGATCAACCAGAGCTGTCTTTCCTCCGCACTCCTGGCTGCAGCAGGATGCCCTGGGTGTGTGGAGCCCAGCACATGCTGCTCACACCAGGCCATCTTCTACTCACTTCTGTTTTAAACTGGGCCCCGCAGTAATCTGTTTGTACTTTTTCAGAGGCAAAAGTACTAAGTTTATTCTAATTTATATATGCTTGTAATAGCCATCACTCTGGGAAACTTATAGTTGTACTAAGAAGATGTGAAACATTAGAAGGATCCTGAGATCTAAACCTTCCTAGATAACATAAGTTAGCAGTAAATGTTTTAACTTCTTTTGAAAACTAAGTAATGCGTGGAATGTTACTTCCAGTTGCATATTGCAAGTCACTGAAAAAATATTTTGGCCTAATGAAACATAAGAAAGATAAAACTTTCCGTGACCAGAAAATAGTCTCGAAGCTTTTGGAAAAGTATTTTGGAAATACGTATTTAATATTCCTTTTATTTAAAGAAAATAACTCTGCAGTAGCAAACTTCCCAGTTACGATATTTATAACAATCCTGGCTTTTAACAGACAGCTATTAGCACCCATGATATAACATCCATTATATCAATTTTATTGGTCCAGCATTGACCAGAGAAGTCAAGAAGCAAAAAAGATGTTTCCAGCTCATGTTTAAAGTGAATAACCATCCCACTGTATTTTTAGTACAATGGAAAGAGCTGTAATAGTCATACGGTAAGGAACAACTCAGGCGCTAGCAAGTGCTACACAAGCTGTGTAGCTTACTGTTCGGAAGGATAATAAACAGACATTTTAGTCTGGCCAAAGCAATAAGAATAGATGTGATTCAAAGGCACAGTAGCATAAGCATGTCACTAAAATGTGGTCTTCTGGAAACTGCTTTTGACACAATGGAACTATTACTTGGCCAGCACAGTTGATGGCCACATGCTTTTGTTGCCACAAGCTCTGATAATCAGCAGAATCAGAGATTATTGTAGAAATGTCAATGTACTTTATGACAGCCTATAGTAATTCTGTACATCTCTTATGTCTGTGTTCTTATAGCCACTTGGGCACTGAAGTAGCTGAGATGAGAAAGAGGCAGCAGTCACAAAATGAAGGAACATCAGCTGTGTCTCAAGCACCTGGAAACCAAAGGCCCAACAACACATGTTGCTTTTGTTGGTGCTGTTGCTGCAGCTGTTCATGGTATGTCCTGTAGTATATTTGGTTTCATATCCACCACAGGTAAATGATGAGAATGGAAAGTGCCAAGCACGGGGAACATGCAAACTTCTGGGAGAGCATTGCTGCCAAGAGGCACAATTTAACATTTCACTTAAAAATTTGATTAAACAATTCCCTGATTTGGTTGGACATCTTGTAAGGGGGAAGAGGAGAGAATAGTAAATTCAAGATATATTTACGCTGCTTAAACTATAACTAAAAGAGGAAATTTCAGTTGTAAAACTAGTATGTGTGAATGAGAGTCTTGGTACTGAACATTTTCTATTTTTAATTCGAAACTTTTTTTTTATGCTTGTACTTTTGGTACTGTAGTTCTCTGCATTCAGGAGGGAAAAAGAGAGAAGGTCATAAATGTGAATACGGGGTGACCTCTTTTGCTACTTAGTTGTTGAATAATGTATATTCTGTAAATATGAGAACAGAAGCCTTAAATTCCACTTTATCTTTTAAGTGGTGTGGCATAATTTTAGTGGAAAAGAGGCTCAAAAATTGTGGTTGATTGTCTCTTCCTAAACAAAGACTTCACTTGGAAAGTCAAAGAATTAAAGCCACTTGCAGAAACAGCTTTAAATTCTCAGTGTCTTGAGATGCATCAGGTCTTTATTTCTTAATTTCATGAACACAGTGCTGAAACAAAAAGTACTGTTTGGAGACTGTGCACCCTGTTACATACACAGTTCAGTCTTTTTGCAGTGACCATTCCTCTGTATATCTGTGTTATTTTCGTATGAATTGGCCATCAGCCCCCACTCTAAAATCTGAGGTGATTTGTCCCAAATATATTTAGGAATACATACCAGCATGTATGCACCAGGCATCAAATGAGACAGCTTTTTCCAAGATGCCACATCCTGAAGGTAGTACCAGCGTGGATCTGCCTTGGCCATTATTTCTAGTTTTACCTGGAGGCAGAGGATATTTGGAGCAAGGATGAGTGAGAGCTCATGCTTTTTCAGAAATACTTTGCAATGTGTTCAATCCATACAGCAAAGAGGTGAAAGTGTATTAAATGGGAAGAAAAGGGAGGATGTTTGGACACTGTTATCTCTGCATTGTGACAAGGGCACAATGTAAGACTACCTATACTGTTACAGACCAAAGGTTCATTTAGCTCAGTATCCTATTTTGAGGAAGTGTAGCGGATGCCACAAAGAAAGGATAAAACAAGTGGACATGCACCTCCTCAACCTATCCACAGCAAAACTCCTCAGAACTTTTGGCAATCTGCAACTTAGGGACTTCCTGGCCCAGAGGTTATTTCTGTGTGTTTTATAGCCCCTGATGGAACTTTCTTTCATTAATTTGTCAAACCATTTTCCGCAGTAACTTCCTGAACTCATGTAAACTTTAGGCATCCAGAGTTTCCCATAGCAATAAATTCTACAACAGACCTGTGCACTCTGTGAATTATTACTCCCTTTTATTTGTTTTAACCTACAAGATGTTGATTTCATTTGATGCTTTCTTGTTCTTATGACTGTGAAGAACAGTGAATGATTGTTCCCAGGATGATCAAGTTTTTCTAGAGCTCTTTTATATCCCACTTCCGTTGCCTTTTCTTCCATAGTCTTCTCTGTTTTAATCTCTGTCATACAGAAACTTAGCCATACCTTAGTTTATCCTTAATTCTCTTCTATCTATCCACCTATCTTGTGTCTTTCTATGTGCCTTTCCCATTTTACTGTCTCCTGTCTGAGATGTCTGACTAGATCTGCTGCAAGTCAAGAAAAGTGCACCATGTTTTGTGTTTGCTCTTTTTTATTAATTCCTAGCACTCTGCTTGCTTTTTGACAATCCCTGAGATGATGTTTTCATATAATTATCCAGCATGACTACAACATCTCTTTACTAGATGGAAATAAAGCCCGTCATTGTGCATGTGCAGCTAGGGTTGGCTTTTGCCTTGCATACTGGAACATGAATGGCCATAAAAGTATCAGTCGAATTTCTAAAACTGAAAGACAATTTATTTTATTTTTCAAGCATGCTGTAACTCAAGAAGTCTGATTTGACAACTATACTCTGCTTTGAAGCTTTCATGGGCTTTGTGACCCTTGGAGTGCCTCCACTCCTTAGAATGCAGTACCATTATGTATTTCAACAGTTTATGCATATTAAAAGTAAATTAGAACAATTATTGCTTTGAAATGTAGAATGTCTCTTCAGCTGCTTTAATAATTGGTTTTGTTGTTAATACCCTGTATTTCGGGTGTTGAAGGGTTTTTTTGGTAAAGTGGATTAGACTGAGCATGGAGAAATCCTGTCAATTTAAGCTAGTTTTCAGGATTAAGTCAAAGAATGGGCCAAATGTTATAGTGACATCACTTGTGTTTTCTAAAATTGAAAAGGGAGAATGGGTGATATAATGACTTTCCAGCTCTATATTCCATTGTGAAGACTCCATTACAAGAGAGATGAGACAAAACTTTGAAAAAGGCAATATGGATGTTTCAGAATCTGAGTTAAAATGAAGTAACTGGTTCTTGCGCCAAATTTGTTTGGTAAATTTTTGAACTGTTCAGGTAGAACACAGGCTACCATTCTTGCCACTACAAAAATAGTTTAAAAATATATATGTAAAAAGCTTTACTAGTCATTCTAGGTAGGTAATTCTCTAGGGTAGTTCTCTGTAATAGGAAAGCCTAACTGATAATCATAACAGGTTCTCTGGACCTAATGAAATGGCGTGCTTTCTCTAATTCCACAGATCTTTGTATTTGAGTAATACAAGTTTCTCGAGACGTACCTTTCTGGAAATGTTCCTGTGTTCATTAATGGTGATGACAATGCTTTAACTGTCAATATTGAGATTAGGAGACTTTTCTTCTGTTTTCCCACCACCAGCCTGTGTGACTGAGGACAGCTCTTACATCACTGACCTCTTAGTGCCTCAACTTTCTCACCATTATAGAAACGGGGGGTAGGTGTCTGTGCAACTTTTAGTAAAAAGCTTTCACTTGTATTTGTTTGAAGAGTTAGTTCAATAGTTCATATAGCCAAACAAATCGTTAGAATTCTAAAAATATCTGTTGTGAATCATGTGATCTTTGTTTACTTCTATTTCACCCTGTGTTAGAATCAGAATAGGCATTAAGTCTTCTGTTTGCATAACAGCATAGGTAAATAGTCACACTTTTGTTTGGGGAAATAGTACCTTGCCTAATAGAGACTTGTTAACAGCAAAAAGATCCAGAAATTATTCAGTACTTTTTTTTTTTTTTTTTTTTTGCTAATAGTTGCCTCTTAAAGGTAACAAATATTTGGAGCACTTCTCCATTGCTGTGGGTTCGCTCCAACAGGCAGCTCAACCTCACCCAGGCACTCGCTCCCTCCTGCCCAGTGGGATGAGGAAAGAGAAGTGGAAGGGTGAAAGTGAGAAAAATCATGGGTTGAGATAAAGACAGTTTAATAGATAAAGCAAAGATTTGTGTACAAGCAAAACAAAATAAGGAATTCATTCACTGCTTCCCATGGTCAGGCAGGTGTTCAGCCTTTTCCAAGAAAGCCGGGCTCCATCACACATAACAATTACTTGGGAAGACAAATACTACAACTCTGAACCTTCCCTCTTCCTCCTTCTTCCCCGGCTTTTATTGCTGGGCCCTATGTAACGTGGTGTGGAATATCCCTTTCGCCAGATGCAGTCAGTTGTCCCAGCTGCGTCCTCTCCCAGCTTTTTGCCCACCCCCAGCCTACTCATTGTCAGGGCACCATAAGAAACAGAGAAAGCTTTGATGCTATGCAAGCACTGTTCAGCAACAGCTAGAACATTGATGTGTTACCAACACTGTTTTGGTCACAAATCCAAAACACAGCACCATAGCACACAGGACTGCAACAAAGAAAATTAACTCTATTCCAGACAGACCTGGTACATCTATTGGCTCTGATAATTGTCAGGACAGTAAATTGCTCAGATTACAAAGACAAAGCAGGGCTGATTACCAAAGTTTACTCAGATTGGAAAAGGTGGAGATAAACAGACTCATTAAATTGGCCATTTTAGTGTTACAGGTATGATCAGGATGTTGACCAACTAGCTTAAGCCCTGAATGGGTGCCTGAGGTTCAGTAACAAAGGAAGTTGTCCTCCTTAGTGGAGAAAATAAAGTACTTCTGAAGTCCTCAACAGGAAAAGCTTGTCCACCTACCACAGAAGCACATGATATATCCCTCTGGAGATCTTCTATAGGACCTTCCTCTACACTGACCGGATATAGACATTAGGCATTTACTTCAGGAAGACTGCCTCACTAAACCATCTAACAGATAAGTAACAGTCAGATACTGAAGATGCTGAACCAAATCTCACCCTGTGTCTTCAGCCTCCACAAAACATCATTCCCACAGAGGACAGAAGAAAAGGCTTCCTTCCTAGGTGTAATTTCAATGACTCAGGTAGCCTGAGAGTTGCAAAATTTGCAGTAAGACTCCTAACATGACAGTCTATAATCTCCTCAATTACACTTTCTCCAGAGAGCTGCACATTTAGTATTTAGTGCTATAGCTTTACAATTTTGAGCTCAGCCTGGTGAGGTAAAGATAGAAGCCTGTTATTTCACCTCTCCAACCTTATTTAGTAATCTGTTACTCCAGCTTCCTGAGCCAGTCATTCTCTTGAAAACACTTGTAAATCACATTCTTAAAAAAAACCTCTCAAGGCACTAGCACGAGGAGGTTGGCTATTCTGCCAATTTTATTTGCTTCTTCTTTTGTCTCCCACTCAGAGCAGGAGTGATACCTTTATATCCTCTCTTCCTTTCATAAGGTGCTCAGTGAATTTTAAAGCTGTGGGACACTGATGCCTGATAATTCCTCTCCTTTTACCACACAGAAGGTTCAGAAAGCATCTAACATCTGCCCTGCAAGAGACCTTAGCAGTACAGGAGTCTGGGGTCCGTGAAAAGGCTATTATTCTGTGGATAAGTGATGATGATCATACAACTTCACTTGGTTCTATAGCTCAGTTCAAATGTGCGAGCTGGAAGGCCTTTACCTTAAAGCAAACCATTAAAACAACTGCTGGAGACTCTTGTGGAAGAGAGAAAGGGACTCATATGTCCAGCAGCTCCAAGCTGTGCCCTGTACAAAAGCTATGCCTGCCATTTGATTTCTTGTGACCCTTCCATGACTAGTTTCCCATACCCAAGAGATGCCAAGGAAGATAGGGTATTTGCCAGCTTGGCAGTAAACAAGAGTTGCTCTTGGCAAGAAATCTCTCTTGTCCAGTTCTTATCTATGACTGCTGTGACTTAGGTCTGAAACTTCTTCCTGATGACCTTGTTACACAAATATTTTTCTTTGTTAAAGGGAAAATTCTCCTCGCATGGGTTGAGCAGTTGACTTGGATCTGCAGGAAGATATTTTTGTCACTTTTGCCATGAATATGAGAAGACAGATACAGCTCTAAGAACAATTTTAAATTATATTAATATTTTTTCTCTGTAGGATTCAATGTTTTCCTCCTCCCAAGAAACAGATGGTGTGCATGGTACTCTGAATGAAAAAAAAAAAAAAACCCACAACTTTTTTTTTGCACTTCCCACCTGTCTAGTACTTTGAGATGAATAATATTTTTCTAGCATATTCAGTGTTAGTTTGCCATTGAAAAACTGTTTCTAAGCTTTGCATGACTCTACACAAGATAATCCCTGAAGGTCGTAGTCATGGCTGCTTTATCTTATTTAATTATGGTAGAAAGTTTGGAGGAGAGGGAAGCAAAGAAAAGATGGAAACAAAAATCAATTTAATGCAATAAATTATAGCCACATGTTCTGAAACATGTGGAAACCAAAATCCATATTCTGCTTCCCATGCTGTCTACAGCAGAACTTTTACCCTAGGAGTGGACTAGAGGTGAGCTGGTACAAAAAGAGTCACCCAGGATCCAGGATTTTGTTAAAGCTTTCGGCAAGAAAATAAAATCTTTGTCTTTGAAACAAAAGCACTCATTTTGAAAAATATTTTTTGCTTTCAATTTTATTTTTTCTTATACAAGCCTGTTTTTGTAATTCTTATTTTCCTCCCTGAACACACAGGACAACACATCTGAAACAGATGTACTCAATTCTCTGCATTTTAATTTTTCAAAGCATCACACCTGAGAAAAGAAATTATGGAAAAGTGCATCAGGAATTATTTTACTCCAGTACAGAATACAGAAGTGCAGGCCACTATTTTACTATTTTACTGAAATAGAAGGTGACATTAAAAAAAAAAAATAATGGGAAAAGATGTTCCATTCTGATCCTTTTTATACTTTAAAACATCACAGGACTTCCTTGCATTTTTAACATTTGCTGTTGCGGAGGTCAAAGATGAAAACATTCCCTCTCTTTCCTGGAGGATAATTTATTCTGAGAGATAGCAGGTATAGCTGGTATGGTGACTTGTGCTTTATGCATCTGTGAGACAGTATCATCTGCTTTACCCTGTGTCATCTCAGTGCAATGGGCAGCACTGGTGCCTTCTTAAGAAAGGACCACCAGTTCTTCTAATGGATACAATTTATAGCTGGATAAAATCCAATATATGAGCTGTCACACATGCTACCAAATGTGATATTCTGTAAAATCAGTCTTAAATCACCTTGTCTTTAAGGCTGCATAACCTCAGTGCTGAGGCCATGAGAGAAAGCTGCCTAGCTGACATTCCTGTTGTCACTGGAGTGCACCATGGGGTGAGTGTGGGATAAGGATTTAAATACTTAGTCCTCAGAAGTGGGACTCTCAAGATTCCCTGAGCTACTTAAAATAAAAAAATTAAATTCTCATCATTTGGAAAAACAAGCAGAAGACACTCTAAAAATAAATAGCTTGTCAAGTATTTTTTTTTCATACTTTCGTAAGTTATATTGACAGTACTTATTAAATAATACCCAAGCATTTCTTTTCCCTTTAAACCAAAAGAAAGGGGTGAGCTCTGAAGTTAAAAAAAAAAATTGGAGAGCATATCTTCCTAATAGGTATGATCTTTCATAGGCTCACTTTGCTTTATAGTTCAGACAGAGCGAGTGATTTTGCTGGAGCTTTGTGGATATTTGGGTCCTCGGGGCAGGCTGGGGACAGGTGGCTCTGTGCATGCTTGTTTATACAACTCTCCCGGGGTAACACAGCCTGACTCACCAACCTCTGGGCTTATGCCCTTGTGTGACACTGAGCCAGATTGTCTGTGTTAGCCTAATAATTCCTGGAAGTCTGCTCTCTCCTTGAGCCAGAACAGAAATATACATCAGGTGTGATTCCATACAGGGCTTATCCCAGAGCTCCAGCAGTGTTGACTAAAGGCAGCTTTGACCACTTCCTGCACCTCTCCGTGAAGCAGATGTGAAACGCTACTCTTCAAAAGAGGGGAGAACATTTCTTCTGCATAAATGATGGCACAAGGTGCAAAGGTGTGATAGATGAGGTCTCAAGTATACTAACTGCAGCAAACCTCCTCCATATTTTTTCCTGTATGTGCTTCTAAAGAGTAAGATGTGAATGCAAGAAATCAGAATGTTACCAGCAAACCAAAAGGACTACAGAAATAAGATTTACAAAAAGCAGAATTTAATGTAAAATCAGCTAAAGGAAGTTTAAATTAACCTATTAAATCTCATGAGAGCCTGCCTTGGTCACTGTGAATCCAAAATATTAATAACCAATCAACACTTATCTCCCCTCATCAAAAAGCAGCCCAGAAATCCCTATTTCCAAGCACATCCACCACTTTTATCTTCCTCCTTTCTTAGCCCACTGCACCCTACCTCCAAAGCCCTGTGGAAGCACAAGGGCTTGCACAGCCTTGGAGCAGTGGTGGAAACTGTGAGCCAACAGCTCCCACAGCAGCAACGGGTCATTTGCCACACAGAAGTGACTTTGGTGCAGGTCACTGCTTTATGGCACACGCAAAGTAAATCAAAATCATGCACTTCTCTAGCAGAAAGGTGTAAGATGCACACTGCATTTATTTTGGCAAGTGTCTACAAAGGGGTAGTCGCTAAGGTGCTGCTGGCCTACCATGAAATCATGGTGGAAGCACAAAGATATACAAGACACTACACAGACGTTCAGTGTATGTAAATAATTTTAAATTTATTTTCAACAAAGAACTTTGGTTTGAAGAAAACCTTTAGCACTATAAACTGAGTCTAACTCCATGTAAACTGATAAATCTATTTTCAAAGGTATGAGGTAAATTTGTTCCTTCCCACAATAAAATAGAAGTCTAATGTGCAAGAGTGGAGCAATAGCTTCTTACGTAGCTGGTCTTTTAACTTTGATCACAAGCCAGTGGTAGAGTCTTCGTTAACATCACAACCAGCCCTGGGCTCTCTAGGCCAGGCTTTCCCAGTATCAGGATTTTATCCTTAATATTTTAAACTTTGAAAGTTCACTTCATTTTGAGGAACAGATGGAGGCTAATGTATTTACTGACATTTTTACCCATATGTGATAACACAAGCAGGTTAGAGAATGGGTGGAACATAAACATAATGTATTAACAAATTTTTAACAAATGTTACTGAAGCTTCACAAACCAAATGCATAGATTTCGATGTGTATAATATTACTAAGAAATATTCATTAGTATAAGTCCAGAAAACAGTCCTATTTCAAGCAAACAATTCTGTGAAGAAAATTGTAATGCATACAAAACAAACCAACAAAAAACAAACAAGCAAACAAAACAAAAAACCCCATGATCCTCCTAAATTGAAGAATAAATACATGCTTAGAGGGGATTTGGGATTACACAAGGCTCGTTTCTAATTCAGCTGCGCATAAGATGCTGACAGTAGCTCCTTAGAAGGAGATAGCAGACTAAATCTAGTTAACTTTAGAAAATTATCTTGATTCTGCCCTGGTGCAACACACGGAGTGTATTCAGGGACAGCTGCTCTTGAGGAGACTAGAGGGAGAGAAAGCAATGGCAGAATCACCTCCACTGTGGTAAAGAAGCTTGATGTCTCCTCAGAGGCTGTTTAAGAGATGGATTGCTTCGGAGCATCAGCATCTTGGCTCTCCCTTGCCACTCGTGCCTGTTTCCCACCTGCCTGTGCCAAAATGCTATTCAGCTTGATGTCTGCAGAATAGTGGCTGAAGGAAGATTCATAATGTCATGACAGATTTTCTGTCACCAGCACACAGCTTGACTGTTGCTGTGGACAAAAAGAAGATACAAAAAACCCCTCAAACCAACCAAACAAACAAAACCACCACCAACAAACAAACAAACAAAACCAACAACAACAAGAGTGCAGAGGATGCCCAAGTCCAGTTTACACTGTGATTTTTGGTGGTTAGGAGTCTGCAGTCTTTTAAATCTCCCCCCGGTAGGGCTTAGGCTGCTTTTTTGTTTTCTTATTGCGAATTTGACAATTATGTATTTACACAAAGATGCATTAACTCGGAAGTCTGAGGAAAACCACAGAAATGGAGAAGTGTGTGAGAGGTTAAAATGAGTCTGAGGTCAAAATATAAGCTGAAGAAAGGTATGTTGATAGTGGTGTCATTTTAAAGGTGCCAAAGTGGCTTTGCAGATCCTCTGAACTTTATTAATTGAGGATTACAATAAAAACTTAAATATTTAACGAGCATGAACCAAACCAATGACAAAATCTTATCCAAATCAAACACACTAACTATGTCTATACTAGTAAATGAACCAGAGCCAGGGTCTAACATGGGCTCAAGCAATCAGCCATACAGCTAAATTGTTCGCAAATATTAACTCCCTGGCAGAGTTTTGGCCGGTGTCAAAGTGCATAGCCTAAGGCAATAACATGTCACAGGTGCAGAAACCCTGTTTAGGGCACAGGCTTTATGCACTGGGGCCGTGTGGTGCCAGTCAGCCTCAGGGCCAGAGAACTCTCCCAGTCTGTTTTATCTGCAAGAATAAATGCAGCCTGTAGTTACAAGCTGAAAAGGAAAAAAAAAAATAGGCTACTTAAATCTCTCAGCAGCAAAATTTCCATCTGATAAAGGTTTATTTTGTAACCATGTATCATTCCAAATCAGTTTAAAATGTCGATTAAAACAGGAATAAATGTCTAGTGCTTTTAAAAGAAAAAATGAGAGAACGTATCATGGAAATGAGTCTGTGCCCCTAGTAGATAACACTTATGAGACGGAGATCCTCTCACTAGAAAAGTGGGTCAGGCATTCATTATGTGAGGCAGAAAGCGAAGGATATGCAAATCTTGTCTAGTCACCCTTAATAATTCCATAGTACATATATTTGTCTAGATGGCAACTCTGGCTCTTCTGAAGTAGCTGATGAGGGCCCGATACCAGCAGATGCTGAGCATCCATTATGCAGCAATAGGTATCTTCTGTTCCTGTTGACATCCACGTTGAAAGAGCTTCCCAGCTCAGGACCTTGTCTAACAGAAAATCTGGAAACCAGTAGTTAACACCCATCTAGACAGAAGCCTGCCTGTGATACAGACAGACTGGCATGGCAGTTCTCAATCCTGTTTGTCCATTGGATAGATGTTAAGTGCAAGGTGCCCCATCTTATCTGATAGCAATGTGAATAAACGTAAACTTGTTTAGTCAGTACTAATTTTATAAAATATGGTGTTCATGAACACCATGGTAGGAATCATACTTTAGAAATACATATAGCCCTCTTTAAGTGAAGAACTTTACAACACTATGAAAAGAAAAAAAATGTGAATTTAGTATGAATGTTACCAGGCAGCTCTTCCCATTTGGAAAGTGCAACTAGATCCATGGAAGCACAGCAGTGACCTTAATCAGGCTCAATTCTTTACTGTTGCTGCTATTTTCATCTTTGCAAACCAAGAAAAATAAAAAAAAACATTATAGAAAATGGGGCTGGTCCCATTTATGAGAATTAGTTGAGACCATTAGGTTTGCTAGTTAGTGGATTAGGGGCTTCTATTCATCCAGTTACTCTTTCAAAGAATACAATTTCTATTTCTTTGAACACTAGACAACTGCCACTTTTAATTGTCCCAAATATATGAAGGAATTTCTTGCAAAATAGCTGTACCCAGGAGTAAAGACACTGTGGATTGTCTGGTAATTAGATGTACCCGTTGTACAAGATGGAATATGAATGGTAAAATTATTCTGAAGGAAAGAATGAAGCTGACAACCAGAGTGGTGATCTGTTCTGTGACCTGACAAGAGAAATACACCCTTGAGTTGAATCTTGCCTAAAGCAGAAACTGTCTGTACAGTAATGAAACAAAGCTAGAGTAACTCCATTAGGAATCATTGGCAAGTGAATTTTGGCAAGCCACGGATTTTTACCTATACAGAAATTACATTACACATCTTATAACTAAAACCTCAAAAATTTATCCTAGAAGGGACTAAAAGTTTCCAAAATTGTAATAGCATCTAGTATGGCTCTCATTGTGTAAAAGTAATACAATCTCTCTAAAGTAGAATCCAGCAGAGAGCATATTTTCTTACAGATTTTCAGAAGAACAAAATCCATCTGAGAAAGGAGGGTTTAGGAAAGTGAGATGACTTTAAATCACTAGTTATTTCCTCTCTTGCACAATTACAACTTTTACTTACTGCTAGTCTAATTTTGAGAGAGATACTGTCCTGTATCTTATAAGCTCAAGTACAGTGCACACTGGTAGCTTCCATCTGCCTTTGGATGCCTGCTGAGCTGCAGTATCTGTAGCTAGGTAGCTTAAATCAGTCACACAAGAACAGAGGAGAAAAGCAAGTCCAGTAAGGCTGTCCATTAGAAGGACTGGTCTCTTTTCGTGTATCTTTTAGCCTGCATTGACCTCGAGACCATTTCCCTCCTTCACCCCAAACTCATCCTGAAGTGTGAATGTTATTACATCTTTTTAAGCAGCCTCCAAAATTATTTTTCAATCACAGTCTTTCTTTAAATATGATTCTAGTAAATGAGTCAACTGTGGCACTGGTGGCCACACCTGGAGCACTGAGTCCAGTTCTGGGTTCTTTATTGCAAGAGACATGGACATACTGAAGAGAGACCAGCAAAGAACCACAAAGATGATGAAGGGCCTGGAGCACCTCTGCTATGAGGAAAGGCTGAAAGAGCTCAGGCTGTTCCACCTGGAGAAGAGAAGGCTCAGGGGGATCTTATCAATGCATATAAATACCTGAAGGAAGGGTACAAAGACGACAGAGCCAGGCTCCTCTTAGTGGTGCCCATTGACAGGACTAGATGCAATGGGCAAAAATTGAAACGCTGGAGGTTCCCTCTGAACATTAGGAAACACTTTCTTACTATGAGACTGACCAAGCACTGACACAGTTGCCCGGAGAGGCTGTGGGGTCTCCATCCTTGGAGATATTCAACACCCATCTCGACATGATCCTAAGCATTCTGCTCTAGGTGGCTCTGCTCAAGTGGGGAGGGTGGACAAGGTGACCTCCAGAGTTCTGTTTCTTCAAACCTCAACCATTCTGTGATTCCGTAGGAGAACAACTCATGGCTTTAAAAAGAGACTGTTAGTCTGACTGTCCCTCATGAACAGAAAAGGTTACCAGATTTTAGATCTATTCTATTTTAAATTGTTAAATATACAGGAAAGGGAATAGAGTGGAACATTGCAGATTTGCTACAACCTTTTTAGGTACTTACTTAACTGAGCACATCCCCCTATGACTTACTTTAGCTTAGCATTCATATTTCAGTAAGGATGATCCACCTTCACAGTGGCATGTGGGATGCAATTTAATAACCTTATATAATGATCTTATATAAACTCCAAAATCTTGGCCAAGACTTCCCATTAACAAAGAGATGATTATACTCTTAAGTACTAGTTCATTTGGGTTCAATTCTGCTTTTACTCAAGCTGAGGAATAGCACAAGATAAGTAAGACTATCAGGACAGAGCTAAATGTCTTAACTGACTAGACCTTAATAGCTTGAGATGCTCCAGATATCTTAAACCTTAATTTCCACCAATCTCCTTTTTCTTTTATGGTTAGTAGTTTAATCTGTAATGATTTGGACCACTTAGGCTGAAGCCAGCACAGTATTAAGAAAGCACTGCTATTGAAAAGCAGTAAGAAATTCAGCCTGCTCTCCCTCCAACCTTCAAAATTTGGCAAAAAAAACAAAACAAAACAAACTCAGATAAACTGAGAAGTTTCTTATTTCTCACAGGGAAGTTCACAATTTTGAACAATGATGGGCTGGCTTTACTATTAGCCTTTGAACAAAAGCATTCATGGACCTTAGTTCCAGGCTTTCACAAGGAAGAAAAGTAGGATCCTCTTCATCCATAGTGTTTTTAAGTGTATTTCCTTCTAAACTCCTAAATATCTCACAGGGCTAAAAGCTTCACACAGAAAAGTCTGCACAGCACTGCAAGAGCAGCACTATGGAACAAAGGAAAACTGGCAGCAATTTCTTCAGTCACCCCTGGATTGCTGGTACAGTTTAAGTGTCAGAAATAGAGAAGGGAACAGGCCAAGATGCTTCTGTGTAGGCACAGATGGGTTTGACCACACCTTTTTATTCCTATTTCCACACACTCCACAGCCATACTGTCAATGCCACTCTTCTACACATCTCAAAGCTGGTTTAGGGAAGTGAGCATACTTCAAAATAACCCAAAACAGAAATGCGAGTTTTGCTGTGCTTCAGGATTTTGACACTGTAAGGCATTGCTCTTCAAGCTTTTCTCCACAGTTCTTAGTATAAACATGATTCTGAGCGAAAGGTAGAGCTGCTGTTTGCTGGACTCCTAAGAGGTGAGATTCTAATAAACTCCAGGTATCATGAAGCTAAGAGTTATGTCTGCTGGTTATTCTGATGAAGTTTTCTCATTAGAAAATCTCTTTTCTTGTAATCTGAAAGCTTACTGGCAAAAACATCTCCTATAACAGAATATAATTTTTCTAAAGAGGTTTTTAAAGTTAAGCATAATATTTCCTTTAAATCCTTTATTGATTACATTAACTAGAATTACTTACAAAAGCCTACTTAGAATAACAGTTACTAACAATGAATGAAAGCAAGCCAATGGATTATTTCATTTTAAAATGTAATTATAATGATTTTTAAAACCATCAAAACAAATTACGAAATTTCATTAATCTTAAACTTTTCCACTAACACTATTTTGTGGAAAATCCAATTCAAAAGTGAATTATCTTTAACTGTCAAATTTGTGTGGAACACAAACTCAGTTCCAGTGAGCTGCAATCTCTGTAAAACCCCAGTGGAAGGTCCTGGTGACACAGCTTCTGCACCCATCCTGGGTAGCAAAAGTCAGACCAGAAAATTTCCACCTTGAGTTCCCCCTTGGCCCACAGGATTTATGCTATGCAGCAAGGTGCATATGGGAGCCAGAAGCTTGCCTGTATTTACTGTTACTGGATCCTGAGCAGACACTAAGCTTTTCAGTTGAAAGCACATTCACAGCACACACAAGTGCCCAGCCGTCTGTTACAGACTGTTGCTCAGTTGTATGGTCCTCAAAGAAAGAGAAAGAAAAAAGAGAAAAAATCTGAAGTACACCACACTACAACACAGCAAACTGAATCAAGGGGAAAAAATACCTCCCAGGAAAATCAGAAAGGAAGGAACTCAATGTTTTCTAGCCATTAGAAGAAGAAACATCTGTTTTTATCATTTGTTTCATTTTTATTTTACCTTTTGTGACCCATGACAAGAAAAAAAACCAAAAACAGCCAGTTATCACTGTGGCTTTTATGATTACAGGTCAAAATGATGGGACCACAGTGTAAGGTGAACAAAGAGCTGAGAGCTTTGTGACTATGCATTCTTTCCCCCATCTGAAGTTTGAAATATTGGAGGGGTTTTAGTTGTAATACAAAATCTTCAGGATGCTACCCTCGCACGTACTTGCATTATTTTTAAAAAACATATGAAGAAACAAATTAAAAATGAGAAAACAAGATATTTGCTTGTTTGTTTTTTTTTTTTTCTAACATGAGGTAAAGCTTGCAGAATCAGATGTCAAGTTTATAAATTCTCCTTGCAAACACATTTTTTTCACTCTAAACCAGCCAAGTCCAAGTTAGAGTCTATGTTTGTGTTTGTTTGTTTTAAATACAATTTGAATAATAATGTCTCTTGCACCATCTTTTCACCTAAGGCAAATGTAACTCTGGCACTCAAGAAGCTTAGCACCACAGGTACCTGGACTTTTTGAAAGGAGTTTACAGTTTCAGTGGATACTGCCAAGTAGCTGATTATAGCCTTATGGTACTTGTTGGCTTTTCCCCAACAGTTTCCTTTCCTTTGTCAGTCTGCTCAACACAATCTCCACCATTTAGTTTTAAGCACAAGATAATTAATTTCCTCAGAGAAGGATGTAGCTATTTTTCACTAGACTTCTGAATTGGATTCAGTATAAAATTTTACATCCTACATTTCTTTACTGAATTCAGTGAAGATCTGTAAATCTTATTTCGTTTAAATAACTAGGATGAACACTAAATTAAAAAAAAAATCCTTCACACTTTTTTGATCTGTTTCTTCTTTGGAACAAAACTTATAATGTTCTGCTGACTCAGTTAAGACCAGATTCTGATGAATTTAAGTAAATGTCTCCACAGGTTCCTGACGACTCTTGCCCTCCAAAGTTTCTCACAGACAACCAATGCAGACTCATGGAAACACCAAGTTTGTGATTTTTACACAACTTTCTGTGGATGAACTGCATGTCACTTATGGTGGCCTCGCAGACCTCGGGGGTCCACGCAAAACTGCACTCCAGAATTCACTTAGTGCCACTAATTTGGCTGAAGTTTGCTCTGCCCTTTTATGCTTTGCATAGACTGGTATTATTACAACAGTCTAAGTGCTTTAGTCTGTCTGTCTGTTCCTACAAGGAGATAAATTCTCAGAGGTCAGAGATAAGAGACCACAATGCATGGCTTTGATGGCTGATACATCCTCTTTCTTTCTAATAGAACCAGGGGTATGAAGGACATAATTCATGTTTACCTAAGCCTATGAAAATATCCAGTGCAAGGCATTACTCCTTCATAAAAATAATTACTCTACTTTTTCTCAGAATAATTGTTCTGGATGTTATTCATTTATTGTAACAAAAAGTAAGCTCTTTTCCTTACTTTGATAGAAGCATTTTTTATCATTTACTAACAAAAAAAAAAAAAAGACAATATTTTTCATGGAAAATTCCTTTCTCTTGGATGCCTATTTTTGTGACATTAAAAGAGAGATAGAATATAGCATTACTGACTAGTCTCTAAGTGATTTTGAGATTAACGTAGCTGTATTGCTCTTCATGAATGGATCATTATAATATTGCAGTCATTTTTCATTACTATACATTATCACACAATATAGCGAAATCATCATGCTCCTCTGTTCATAAACAAATACAGCCCTGACTAGTTTTCACTGCCATCAGGCTTAAGTCTTCCAGCTGTCAGAAAAACAAGATGTCAGAAAATAATTTTATCTTCATTTTCATAAAAGAAATTAAAGAGTGACAGTATTGTTGCCTGTTGCACTGCCATACAGCATAGGGGGACCACATCCACCTCTGGCTTTTACCAGAGCCCACCTCAGCTTGCAGGAGTGGACTCGTGAACAGAGCTGTGCAAACAGTTGTTTTTTCAACGACTGACTGCTGAACCACAGTACTGAAGACACTCTGATCAGACTGAATCACAATCAAAACAGAAAAATATGCTGGCATGCACTTTTTCTGCATCCAAATTAAAACCAGGAAAGGTATGTTTTATAGAATCATAGAATGTCCTGAGTTGGAAGGGACCCACAAGGACCATCGATTACAACTGCTGTCCCTGCATATGACAACCCCACAGTTCACACCATGGGTCTGAGAGCATTATCCAGTCTCTTCTTGAACACTGTCAGGCTTGAGGCCATGACACCTCCCTGGGGAGCCTGTTCCAGTGCTCCACCACCCTCTGGATGAAGAACCTTTTCCGTATGTCCGACCTAAACCTCCCCTGGCACATCTGCCTACCTTTCCCTCAGGTTCTGTCATTGGTTACCAAAGAGAAGATATTGGCTCCTACCCTTCCTCCTCCCCTTGCGAGGAAGCTGTAGCTGCAATGAGGTCTCCCCTTAGTCTCCTCCAGGCTGAACAAACCAAGTGACTTTAGCCGCTTCTCATACAGCTTCCCCTCCAAACCCTTCACCAACTTCGTAGCCTCTTCTGAACACTCTCCAGTAGCTTTATACCTTTTTTATCCTGTGTCTCCCAGCACTGCACACAGTGCTCCAGGTGAGGCCGCACCAGTGCAGAGCAGAGCAGAACAATCACCTCCCTGCCCGGCTGTCAATGCTGTGCTTGATGCATCCAGGACACGGGTGGCCCTCTTGGCTGCCAGGGACACTGTTCTCTCATGTTCAACTTGCCGTCAACCAGAACCCCCGGATCCCTCTCCACAGAGCTGCTTTCCAGCATCTCATCCTCCAGTCTGTATTACAGACAGGGTTGCCGTGTCCCAGGTGCAAAATCCGGCCCTTGTTCAACTTCATGTGGTTGGTGATTTCCCAGTTCTCCATACAGTTCCGTTCATACAGCATGCTTTACACCAGACACTTATAACTCAAGGAATCAAAGAGCTTGGAGACAGGCAGAGGCACATCACTTCGTGTTGAAGAGTGAAAGTATTATATTTACCCAGCTGGTGAATGATCTAGGGTTGGTGCCCATTTTTGTCTCAGAGTTTCCAAAACCTCTTTCCTCTCACTTCAGGAAAATGAACTGATCATATGGTCTTGTTTTCAAGCTCTTCCTTCAGTGATGTATACAATATTGTACTTTATATGAATGTGCTGCTTTTTGCTGGGTTAGAGTTAATTTTCTTCATAGCAGCTAGCATGGGGCTATGTTTTGGATTTGTGCTGAAAACAGTGTTGATAACACAGGGATGTTTTAGTTATTGCTGAGCAGGGCTTGCACTGAGTCAAGGCCTTTTCTGCTTCTCACACGACCCCACCAGTGAGTGGACTGGGGGTGCACAAGGAGCTGGAGGGGACAGAGCCAGGACAGCAGATCCCAACTGACCAAGGGGATATTCCACACCGTATGACATTACACTCAGAATGTAAAGCTAGGGGAAGAAGAAGGAAGGCGGGGATGTTCGGAGTGCTGGCATTTTTTCTTCCTGAGTAACCATTATGCGTGATGGAGCCCAGCTTTCCCGGACATAGCTGAACACCAGCCTGCCCATGGGAAGGAGTGAATGAATCCCTTGTTTCGCTTTACTTGCATGTGCAAAGCAAAAAAGTTAGAGTAATTTTATTTCAACCCAGGACTTTTCTCACTTTTACTCTTTGGATTCTCTCCCCCATCCCACTTGGTGGGGGAATGAGTGAGCAGCTTCATGGTGCTTAGTTGACAGCTGGGGTTAAACCATGACAATAATATACTTAAGGTTTCATTACAGAATGTCTTGCTATTAAGTTCAGAGTCTCTTGTTTCTGTCTTGTGTAATGAGTATTCTGTTATTTTTACCAAAGTGGAATAGCTTCAGCAGAACAGCTTGAAAGACATCTACCCTACCGCAGTCCCAGAGGAAGGTTGTTTCAAATCCTGAATGAGTGCACTAACCTGCTTGCTTAAAAGAGAGCTTTTCCTCCTCCGAACAACCCTGAAAATATATTTCTTAAATTAATATGTTTAGTAAATTCAATTTGTGTTTGTCAACATTTTAGGTGAATGGCCATTTTATGTCATCTACCAGTGGAATTTTAAAATCATGGTTAAATCTTGATCTCTTGTGCTTTTTTTTTTTTTTTTTTTTTCAGAAGAGGGAGTTGTGGGGTTTTTAAAGAAAGCCTCCACTACATCTACTAAATCACCATTATTTAAGCTTTGGCAGTCCTGCCTGTAGCTCACTGGACTCCAGCATCAAAACAATCCTTCTTGGCTTTTGGACCTATGACCTAAAAATATTTTGTCTCTCAATCTGATGATAGTAAAAACTCCTAGGAGTAGGATAGGGTGAAGAGTAGTGCCAGTGAGATATATACTCTTTCAAAGGGTAAATCAGTGAAAGAAACATGTCAGAATATCAGTTATCCAGAGACTCTTAACTGAATATTGATTTTCGTCTGAAAACCAAATTCTGCAACTGACTTCATGTGGCCTTTGGGCTGGAATAAGGGAAGTTTTTGTGTTACAGTGGTGGCTAGAAGGCTCGTGGCCCTACTGTGTCCCTTACACAGGTTCAGCATAAAATGTAACTGCACTAAAGAGCCTAGCATCTATAGACTTCAGCCAAGAAATATGAATTGAGAACAGATCTCCTGGATAGCAACCCAACACCCTACCAGCTTGTTCACAGCAACCCAGCTTGATTTCTACTCCTTATCTTCACAGCAGCACAAAAAAACACCACTAGGACAAGAGGTTTTAATTGTCATGTTGTCTTCAATGCCAGACATAATTGACAAATACTGTGATGATATACTGCATATGATATACATAACTGAGAAAATACGTGACTGAATGGTAACTTGTGTTAGCCATGCATAGGCAGAATATTAATCTTGGCACCTGTCACAATGGCATAGTTTTCTTGCCATAATGGTAACAGTAATTCACTAATTCACCAGATTTAGATTACTGGTACATCAAAATCTGACCCTGAGAAGCAATTAAAGACTATTTGTGTACTGGATTTACAGAGAATGAAAGATCAGGTCCAAGCTCTAAATTATTTTCAGTTTCTTAATGGCAGTAAAAGCTAAGAGCAGCAGTAGGAATGCTAAGCAACTTTTTAAAAAGGCTAAAACCACCAGCTGGAAACATCTGGAGGAAGAGTCAGTGAGATTTTTGCTCTTAAATTAGTCCAGCTCTCTTGATGATTTTATCCAATTAGTTTGGCTTTTTTACCTTACAATGCACCAGTGGCCTGCAATACTGATGTAGCAAAGTAATTACTCAACAGAACTACTATTTAATTGCTGAACATGAATATTAACAGCTGAATAATAGTAGCTAAATAAATAAACATTGGTCTTCTGAATCCCAGTAGTTCCTCCAAAAACACTTCAGCTAGGAACCTGAAGCAGTTTAACCTTATATGTGGTAATTTGTTCAATTTGTATACTTCTTTAAGTAGTCCCTGGTCATTAACATTTTTAGTTATAAAATTTGTGAAATTGCAAAATAGAAATGCACTCACTCAAAACAGAAATTACTTACAATAATACTGTTGCAGTAGTTAAAGAAACTGCTGTTTTTGTAGAAGTCAGGAACCCAAGATACATTTGAAAGGTAAATTGAGGTCAGGCCACTTGGGCTTACTGAAGTACTTTTTACGATACTCTCCAAAGCAAAAAAAATCAGCATAAAAATGGGCAGAACAAACCTTCCATAGGAACAGAAAACAAATCAGCACTTGTGCTTTCAACTTGAGTTCTGCCTTTAGACACCCCAAACTCTCTCTTTTTAAGGCGTTAGTAGTTTTGTTGTCCTTTTATCGTGTCTAGTTTACATCTCTGTATTTTTAAGATATCTGCTAGATATACTCTAACTAATAAATAATAATGGTACCATATATGTTAATTTACATCAGATATCTTGCTAGAACACCTGCCTTTCATTTAACTACATTTTAAAAAGGCATATCAGCAGTTTCCTCCTCTATTAACCCTCAATTAAAGTAATTTTGTTACTCTTTATCCTGTTACTTTTACTCTGTTTAGTTTTACACTATACAGCATAATTCTTTTGACATAAGCAGCTAGCTTCCATGATGGAATAATGTATCAAGGACACCAGCTTAAGGTATGCAGGGTGCCCTTGCTGCTAAGGACTATTTCAACTGAAGATAGCAACATAGCAATAGCAGTTCAGTGTTGTCATTTTGAGGTAAAAGGTAGCAATCTGTTATTGTGATCAGAGTTATTTAGAGGCTGCTTTCAAACTAGCTTTGCAGTCACAAATGTGTAAATATTTCATTTTTTTTCTAAGAAAACATGAACCAGTTCCTTGAGTGAAAACAGAACACATTTGAATTGAATGTACTTCTGTATAAAAATGATGGTTTCTTTCACAGGAAAAACATCGAAAGTAATGTATCCGATGGAACTTCAGGCTTGACAGATAGAGATAAATAAAAGTTAAAATGTAGTGCTAGTGTTTGTCACTGGAAACATAACACAGAATTTAGGCCAAGATGTATTACAAATTTAGTACAGCTTTAAATATAATACCTAAACTTGAGAAATTGTTCCAACCAAGTATTACACTTCTTTCTTTAGAGTCTTCACTTTTTTGCATCGGTGACTAATTTTAGCCATTGAACTCCAGCTAAGAATGGTGAGATGAAGGAATTAGGGAAAAGTATGTACTTTACATAGTCAGTCTGGTACAGATACCAGAAAACTGCACACTATATTCTGGGCCTATCATGTGAACTTTTTACCGAGATACAGTCACGTAGAAAATCAAAATGCATAGGGCCTATCTGTTACTCCTTTGATAAAAAAGTGCAATGAAGTCCCCATGGTTTTCTTGTCTGTTTTCCTATTTCTCTTTCTAACTCCCCACTTATTACCTGTATGCCACCTTCATCTGCCCATGTTGGTTTTCCTAAGTTTAGCAGAGATTTTGCGTGAGCAAAACAACAGTATTTGATCCCAGACATGAAATTAAATTAGCGGTGTTGATTAACTGCTCTCAGATGAGTCACCTTCTACTTCCAGTAAGACACTGCATCCAAAACTTGGAATAAGCCTATTGGCTGACGAATAAATTATCTCAGTACAGCTTAGCTGCTGCCCATGTGATGGAGGAAAGAAAATGAGCAGGTTCGTTCTCTTTTGGATGGACTTGGGTGAACATCCTGTTACATTCCCAACCTGCACAAGCTGTTTCCTCTTTCCATGGTGCTACTCTTCCACAGAACCAAAGAACACTCCTCTGCACCCAGCAGAGAATACAAATGCTGCTCTACCTATGGACTGCAAAGGAGGGAGGGAGAGAGGGAGACAACCTTTGTGCCTTCTCTGCTTCTCCCTCACCCCAACTTTGTGCTCCAGCCAGATGCAAGGTGACCCTAAGCAGTTACATGTGTAGACTTAAAGATTACAAGACAGAAAGTGTGTGGTCTCTTTTTTTTTTCTCCTCCTGGATATGGAGCTCCCATTGACTTTCCTGGGTGCTCCCTCTATAGACTGATAAGCAGCAGGTCAGAGGAGATGGAAAAGCTTTTTACCTGCCAACCCCAGAGTTCAGGATGTGTTGTTTCTCCTGCAGCAGCTGATGACAGCCTAACACCTTAGCAGCACTGGAGCTGCATTCCTACGCTGTAACAGGGGAAGCAGGACCAAGGGCCTGAACTAAGGTCTTGGCAGGTAAGTGAAGGAGAAACCAGTATCAAACAGCTTTGTTTGAAAGTGTACGTCTTTGTAATGTTTAAGTCTTAATATGTGCTCTGCTTTAGCTGGGAGCTTAAACTTCCGCTTTCCAGAAGAGTATTTGAGATCACCTATTAACTTTGCCAAACACTTGCAAAAGAGTTGATGAAACTCATAAATGCAGAAGGTCTGGAAAGAAAGTTTATTGGTGCTAAAAATGTCTCAAAGCTGGGATTTCTTCTTAGAGCTGAGCAGAAGTGAATACTCACTTGGTGAATTGGTGAATACTCAATATTCAAAATCTGAGCTCTGTTAAGATTGAGAGGAGGGTTTTTTGCTTGTTTTCTCTCAACTGGACATGCAAGGAACACCTGATGAAGGGAACTCTCCATATTCTTACTATGCTCCACTTTGTAAGCTTAATTATTAGAACTAGGTTTCCTATATGAGTACTTATGACATTCAAAATATGCTTTATTTCAGTAGTTATCAGGAATTGTGTTGTCAGTGTCTATACCATGTTCCAGAACATTCACAGAGAGAACACACAGAGGAAATTGCTACCACTAAAGCAAATCCAATTAAAAAGATATTTACAGAAAAAATATGTGATGCTAGTTAGCAGCTCAAAAGAGAAAAAACAAACAAAGAAGCAAACCAACCAACCACACATCCTTACATAAAGTCTTTATTTTCTTTGCTTCTGGTAATATGAGGGTAATGGATGTCTTTCTGTTGACAGGCCAGTAAGCTTTACTTTTTGGAATGAAAAACAAATTTGGGTCAGAGAAGGTAATCATAAGGAGCTGCAACATGCTAAATTCTGTATCTGAGCTATCTACTACCACCTTATCCTGGAAAGAAAAAAGGGAACGTTTATAAAGAATGAACAACCGTCCAGAACTGAAGGGGCACCAAAGCCTCATCAATGTCCATTTCAGATATTCTTATCCTGCCTGCCCTTATTGTTACTAATATTTTCAACTTACTAAGTAAGTCCAAAAGTGACCTCTAAGTTTATGTCCATCTTTCAGCAGATTAACTAGGAACTCGTAAAAAAATTACACATGCTAATAGCAACTGCTAATTAACATTCATCAGAATTAAGGGGAAAAGTCATCAAACATTTATCTCCAAAGTCTGGGTGTATCTTTTAGGGACAAGGGTAAAAATGACACTACACATAGATTTATATATTTTAAAAGTTTGCATTACTATAGCCATCGTTTTAAATTAACTTCCTCTAGACAAAATAAAGTGTTGTACTACATTGCAGCCTCACTGTTAGGAATGAAGATAGAGGAGACAATGTGGGAAGGCCAACACATACGACCAAAATGGAGAGTATCCAAGTCATAGAAGAATGGTAAGTTGGTCAAACTGTTGTCCAGTAAATGTTTACAATTTGCTTATAACTAATATCAAGATTTGCCTTGGCTTTTATTCTTTGGGAATGTCTTTTTAATTATTTTACCTCCAAAAATTTCTATGCAAAATGAAGCAATATCTGTCCTGACAATGAAAAGGCAACAGAGGTTTTCATAAGTTAGGTTTACTTATGGTTTCTTCTATGTGGAATGGTGAGGAGGAATGGGAGGTGTGTGCATGGTTCCATAGATCTATGGTCTCTATAAGAAGCCTCTTCTACCTGAGGGATCGTTTTTTTCTCTTTATCCAGACGAGAAAAAAAACTAACAGGCAAAAGTGTACTTCACAGTCAGATTTTTGATGTGGTTACCTTTCATAAAACAGCTTGGACTATGGTTCTACCTGAATCAACGAAGGAAACACATGCCTTGGAAGAAGGCTAACACACACTGAAAGTCTGAGCTTCTATTTCTGTTTAAAGCTTGGGTCCATATTTATTGTGCTGGGGAAAATGCTAACCTATCTGTGGCCTTGAGTTATCTAATCCCGTAAAAAGTAAATTGAAACTTAACTCTAGATGATATGATTGATAGTAAAAGAACCCAAACAACTCATTGTCTTCATTGCTACTTATGGTCATTTATGAGAGGACAATGATGGAAATTTCCACAAAATACTATAGTGAAGAGAGCTTCCCAAAAGACAATAAGGGTGCACAGGCTGCCTGCCAGCTCCATCTCCCTCAGCAGGGCCCTTTCACTCTCCTCAGAAAGAGTTTTCTCTTTCAAATCTGTGTGTTTTCACTTTTTGGTTCAGATTACAATGATTTTGCTAGATGGTTTAAATCTCAAACGCTTCCTCATTTATTAGACCTTTTGGACTGCCAAAAAGCTATCACAGATAGCTTCCCGTCGTCTGGTCTGCCTTGCACACAGAGTTGATAAATGGACTTGAAGAGGAATCATGTGGATAAATGTCACTTATTGTCCCACATGATTACACGCAAGCTATTAACAATGGATAGTAAAGTTCTTGTGTTGGATACTATCATGAGGGGGAGAGTGAGCACTCACAATTAAGTTGGAAACTGTATTTAATTGTTGTTAAGTGGCTTGGAGTATTACCTCCTCAAGCTATTCATTCATACATTAATGGATTAGTGACGCAAGTTAGTTTTCTGATCATTTATCCAGTGCGTCCACTGTTAAAAGCCACTAATAATTTCCTTTAGAAAAAGGGAATAAGGACATTTTCCCATTCCTTCTCTGTCCAGTTTTGCCAGCAACATCCATCACATCTCATGCCAATAGATCATCATTCAGGTCAATAGCACTAAACAGAGGGAATCTTAGCAACCCTCAGGTACAAGTACAGAGAAATATGCTAATTTAAAAGCTCTCTGAATTACTATTTTGTTGGGCCTCATTAGTATGCTCTTTGCTGCCAAGAGCCTTTTGTTTTTCTTGTCCTTCCTGAACCAAATCGTGTGGCCAAATCGATTGGCCAGTGATTGGCCAAACACCATAAGAAGCAGGCAGGGACATGAGGTGTCATCTAAACCCCTCATGAAAGAGAGTCTATTGTCAGCTCCCTGAAAACACATCTCTGTTATATGCAGAGGCAGGAATTCAATGCTGTTGTGGGATTTTGTCTTTGAGTCTGATGACTAAAAACAGCGGTAGAAAACTTGTAGAAAGCCAAATGCATGTCTCATAACATTAAACACGTTTAATGGGCTATTGAGATAATGAATGCACAAGTGAAGAATGAACAATATTCCCCTGTCATGGCTGAAGCCTTGTTGCTTCCAGTTTTAACTCTAGACTAAAGTGCAGTTGAAAGGATAATTTTTGAATAAATGTATGAAAACACTGGCACAAAAATAGAAGCATATTTGTAATGATACTTTGCTTTTGCAGCCAAAACCCTACTGCAGATGAAATTTTGTCTTGGGCTCAGAATTTTGACAAGATGATGAAAACACCAGCTGGGAGGAACCTTTTCAGAGAGTTTCTTCGAACGGAGTACAGTGAGGAGAACCTGCTTTTCTGGCTCGCATGTGAAGATCTGAAGAAGGAACAGAACAAGAAAGTTATTGAAGAAAAAGCAAGACTTATATATGAAGATTACATTTCTATACTATCACCAAAAGAGGTAAAGCTGTAAATGTCACATTTGCATTTTCTGTTATTCCAGAGCAGAAATGTTATACCCTGGATTGCCAGATGGAGGTCTGAAAGTCTGCCTAAATTGTCAGATGAAAGTCTTAGTACGGATGTTAAATCAGGAAAGGAAGGGACAGAAAAAGTAGACACCTGCCAAGCCACTTGGGCATCACTGGCCACAACACCTCAAAGCTCTCTATAAAAAGGGAGTAAAAGAGAAACTCCAGAAACAGAAGGGTCAGAAATACGTGTGCTTCTTTAATAACACCACATGCCTGCCAGAGAGGAAGTAAGCAATGCAAGTGTACTTCTGGAGAAAAGGCACCAAAATTACAGAATTTAAATCAGAATCATTATAGATCTGTCTACTGCAAGATCTGGCTGGGAGAAGAATCTAAATTTGCACTGGTTATTCCTCTGTGAGATCAACTAGTCTAGAAATAGAGATCACATGTTTTCTCTAATGAAAGGTACAATGTGAATTAATACAGCCTTTCTTTTTTTTTTTCACTCAGTAAATGCAAGTATTTTTTACTGTATTCAGTGGCCAAAGATAAAACCTCACCATCCTACCAAATTCAATATTTTAACCCAGCTGTTATATTTCATAATGAAGAAACAACTGGCTAGCTGCATAAAATGGTTTTGCTAAGATACATGCCTGTGTCTACGTGTGTGCATGTGTGTCAGGGGGAGAATTGCCTAAAGCATTAGCATGTCATTTCTGTGCTACAGAAGTGCAATGGTCTAAGATTGAAATCTATGCAAATAAATTCTGAAGACACATGGCTGCAACACTGCTTCTCAAAACTACCATAACACGACACTCCTGCATGCTCTTTTATCTAAAAGCTGGTAGCCACTGGCCGAGCAGCCTCCCCGGTCTGTTCGTTCCTGCTGTGCAGTCTGGCCTGCTCATACCGCTACACTGGACAACAAATTCCATCAGAAACAGTGCCTGAGTTGAGAAACAGCCCAGAAAAGGAATGCCACTTTCAGATGGATGGATTTCTTAACTCGGCTAGCGTGGGGCTGCCCAGACAGCCTTGCCAGCCCACGGGAGGGGGAAGCACGGGAGTAGGGAGTCAGGGAGGCTGTTGATGGTGGGCAAAGCAGGACAGCTGCCCATCCATATAGGAGGTGGACAGGGGGGACGCACACTGCACCCCGGGTGCTGGGCACAGGCCTGACCATCAGCACAGAGATGGAGAGTGTGCATCAAGCAGGCGCTATGGGTGTTCTGCACAGAGAGGGTACCTGAACAGTAGGTACAGTTTGTTAGCATGAGCAGGCAGCAGTTTACTCACGGCTGGGCTGTGTCGTAGTTGTGCCTTGTGACCAATAACCAAGTAACAGTGAATCTTGGAGGAGAAAGAGTTTGCCTGCTGTGGCAGTAACACACTCCAATGTGCCAACGAACGATAAATGCCAGATTCTATAATTGGTACTGAAGATGTAACAAAAATGTATATTTACTCCTCACTACCACACTACAGCATACCATGCCGTGCTATACCACTGTATTTCAAAGACTTTGTTTCACCACATATACAAATACACAAGTTCACACATCCACACATGTTCTGAGTTGTCACATCTGTGAGAATACTCCACAGAGCAAGCTATCTTGGTGCGTGGAGCTTTCTAGGGTTGAACTCAATCCTTCAGACAATACAATTGTCTATTTATATGTTTGCAGAGTTGTGCAGTCAGGCTGCAACCTGGTGTAAATCACAGCAGCTTAACTGATCTATACTTGGTATTTCTCTATTCAGTGTTTTGACCCTTTCCCTCTTAGCTGAATAAACCCTTGCTGGTCCCAGTGGGCTTCCCTGCTATTGCCATTTCGTTTAATCCAGAAGGCATTAATTTTACTGGTTTTAGACCGTGTTGTGGATAAGCTGTACATTCACTCAAACTTCTAAAAGATATTCTAAAATAATCTCTGAATTCATCCCAAGCATAATATGCCCTTTTCTGCCTAGGCACAGGAGTTTATTACAAATGGAAAGTAAATGAGAAGCTAAAATGGAAACCTTCTAACAACTTCAGTATGGACATAGGATATCCTGAAAATTGCCAGCTGTTAAAGGGTATTGAAAAGAAGAACAAATCTGAAATAGTATTAATGGGGGGAATAACATAATAAAAGTGATAAAAAACTCTGGGTAATTTGCAAGTAATAAGTGTAGCGTCTGAAAAAAAATTGAGGAAATATCTGTAGGGCAGCCAGATAAGAATCCTGAATGGAAATCTCCTAAAGATTTAACCACAAATGGCCAGAAAAACAAACGAACGAAAAAAAAAATCAGCTCTCTGAATGAGAGTAATTCAACATTCATTTGATGAAATAATTTTAAATAAGTAAAAATTATTAAGGTAAGACAACATACTTGGGGAAATCTGGGTTACTGAAGAACTTTATTTAGTTGCATTTTATTTATTCCATTATACAGCTGTGCTTCATCTGACAGATCTTAAGATGGATGCAAAGACCAAGTCAAAACTGAAATAGTTCATGGTCTTAGTCGTAATTGTCTGGTGGCTCTGAAAGAAGCACAGAGCATTTCTTGAACAAACTGATAAACTCAGCATGTTCTGTGGAGACCCATGAAATAAAGATACATATAACAGACTTTAGATATTACTGTTTAATATTAGTCTGTTCTCATCTTCTTCAGGTTAGTCTTGATTCCCGGGTGAGAGAAGTGATCAACAGAAATTTGTTGGATCCCAGCCCTCACATGTACGAAGATGCCCAGCTCCAGATATACACTCTAATGCACAGAGACTCTTTTCCAAGGTTTTTGAACTCTCAGATTTATAAGTCTTTTGTTGAAAGTATTACAGGCTCTACTTCTGAAACTTAGTTTTCATTTTCAAATAAAATAACTTGATTTTTTTGGGGGTGGTGGGATGGAAGAAAAGTAGTTTAATAACATCTGGAGCTGGGTTCCTGGAGAACTACAGTTTAGCACTACTCAGGCTACTGTGAAGAAAACAAATACATATTATGGTCTCTGTCTACATTTTTATCAAGGTCCTCCTTGCTCGAGATGGCATGGGAGGAGAACAATGGATTTGCCAAAATACATTTGTTTCACACTCCTTTCACCCTACTGCAGTCAGGATTGATGTATTTGTAGTTTTATGAACAGTCTCTTTGTGTATCCTCACAGTGCATGTGCAAGGTAAAACTGCTTCACTTACCACTTAGTTGTTGCAATATTTAATCCAATAACATAAATTATATCTGTATTTAAGAACTTTTTTTGTGCAATACAGTCTTATGGTACATAGAAACAATTGCAGCAAACCAGAAAGAGGCTTGCATTTTTTAACATCACTAACTGAAAAAAGCCAATTTTTAAGGTGTAGCATTACTCGACATGCTCTACTGAGTACAATACACTGACTTTTTGAAGCCAATATTTCTGTACAGAAAAAAGAGCTATTTATCACTGTTTATTTAAAATAAATCAAGTGGAGGATTCCTCTGGTTGTTCACTGCCAAAACTGTGGCATTTTCATTACAGAGTTTGCAATGTCAAAAAAAAAAAAGGGAAGAAAAAAAGCACAAACCACTTAAAGGGATCCATATCTGGGTGACACAATCTATGCGCTGATATTGTTTAATTGTTAAAAGAACAAAGATTTTCAATGTACATTTCAGATGTCAGATACTGTAATTGATTTATTAAAGACTGGCTATCCAGTTCTAACACTGTTGTATAATGTTATGTACTTCAGAAAAACAAAACAAAAACAAAACAAAAAAATACACAAAAAAATACACAAAAAACACTAAAACAAAAAAAAAANAAAAAAAAAAAACAAAACACAAAAAGCTTGATAATTTAGTTTTTTGAATAAAGAAATTTAATAAAAGATTGCCTACATGTAGCATTTTAGAGCATTTTAGAACATTTTGATGAACTGCATCTGTCCTGCAAGATTTTTTTTTTGAAAGCTAAATCCAGTAAAAATGTTTTTTAAACAAAGTAATGTTTTATGAGGTGGCGGGTTTAAGAAGTCTTAGCTTCTAGCCTCATTGATTTTGAGTAACTCCTTGAAAACAAGGAGTTTGGAGAGTAATATTAAACCAAACTTCAAGGGCTCCTAAACCTACAGTCCTTACCCAAGGAAACAGAAACACCTACAGAAACACAATGGGTGTCTTGCCTGGGTAAAGAATCATGTACTGAGCCCTTAATCAGAGCTAAGGCAGCATGGTACTCCCGTCACTTGGCTGCCATGGTGTTTTTAATAAGTGTTTGCTTGGTCTTTTTATCAAAAATTGTCCAATTTTAGGATGCATTTTGATGTGTAAAGAAACACTGACTCAGAACTTAAAAAGACCCATCTTCATAGCTATCATAGACAAGCAAAATTAGCATTAGCGTCCTCACAAACTGCTAAAAATATACCAAGAAACGGCTTTGAGTACTTGTTAAATATATATATATGTATGTATGTGTATATATATATTTAATACTGACCACTCTGGTCTTATACTTAGAGTTGAGAGGCAAGGTTCTTCTCACACAGGACGAAACACAGCATAAGCCTGTTGCTTTTGATGGGACTGGAAGGTCTGGCAGTCATGTCCTGGAGCAGAATCCAGCCCCAACAGACTTGGCTCCAACCACCCAGTTACTCCAGTGCCGGCTCCCACTGGAGCTGCCGCTGCTGAGGCGGGTCTGCTGCTATATAGCAACTGGTAGGACACAGGTCTTGGTTCATTTTCTGGGGCTTGTTTTTTTCCTTTGTTTTACTACCTCTCATTTTTTTAATTTATTGAACATGCTTCAAATAGCAAGTCTGGGGAATTTTTTAATCATTCTTTTTACTTGAAACCTGTGTGCTTTTTTTGGATATATATACAAACAATTTAATGAACTGTTTCTTAAACTCATTTGGTTTTGTAATTTATATAGAATTCAGGAGATGATTAAAAGGGCTATTCTCTATTCCCTATGCAAATATTTTAACTGTTGTAGTGTTTGACAAAATGGGATCTAAAAAAAAATCTGCAAAGTGGAAAATAAATCTGTTTACAGTGGCGTTGCTGACTATCCTACCATATTCAGCACTTTTAAATATTGTTATTTATGAAAATGTAGTTTAAAATGCAAGACAAAATATTTATAAAAGTTTCTTTTAATAAATACCTGTTTTGTCTGAAAGTGTTATTGTGTTATGATAACTTTATTCATGTTGGTTAGCTAATTACCATTATGAATAAAATATTCAATTGTTATAGAAAAATAACTATGATGTTTACAAATCCTGAGGGGGGAAGATTCAGTGAGAAAGGACCGCCTCCTTCTACTGTGAAATACTGTTAGAAAAATGCTTTTTTCTGGCTTTTTTTCTTAATTGGAATTTAACTATGGTCCTGCATATGTCTAGTATCATTCGATTACAGTTATATTTACTGTGGTACTAGGCATATACAGCATCATATATGTATATATTTACATAGCGTAATTTCAAGTTTGTTGGTGTTTGAGGCACAATACATTTAGCCCACACATCTAAACAATGTGTAAGAGACAAAACTGCATGCATAAGTCTTTACAAATGTAGACTTGAATATTCTTAATGTTACTATTTGATGGTGACCTGCTAGTCATAAGCTATCTTTATAAGATATTTCACACAGGTAGAAGTTCTTGTCAACATAGACAAGTCATCCTTTCAAGGACACTTTTAAAGCTAAAGGTGCAGGCCCTAAAATATTATCTTGATTTCTAGCATAAGATTCCAAAATCTGTATTTGGAAACTGTTATGTCATTTTGAAAAATATTACACAAATCTTCAGTGTAATACTGCAATGAAATCACGTTCAAAATTTCTTGTCTTAAATCCTCTATTTGGAGGGATTTAAAAATTGAACATAACATATGGAGTTTCTTTCTTGGAGGAAATGCTCATATTAAAATGATTAATCTACATTTTCTCTATCAATTTGGGTTTCACAATTTTTTTTAATTAAGAAATGGGTATGGTCCAAATGGACAACAAATCACACCATAACATGATCTCATTGCCTATCATCCTATTCTTTGAACACAATTTGTAAAACAGTCAAGCTATTAAACTGATTTATTGTGCATGCAGTGTACAATACACTTTGAAAAACTGCCTAAATACACTTATTCAATAGCCTGGAATAAAATAAGTATGTATTTAACTTGTATTTCAGTTTTTCATGAGAATGTATATAGCAAGTGCACTACAGAAAGTGAGTTATGTTTTTGTCACTTTTGACCAGTGTTTAATCTTTTCTGTCAAACAGAGCCTAAAGCTGAATAGCCACAAATAAGCACAGCACTTGGGTACACTCCTAAGACCTCTAGGTTTCAAAGAAATCCAATATATATTGTATTACGCACATGCTCAACTTAAGTGTTTACAGTCAACTGAAAGCTCTAAGTAATTTTGGACACCCAGGACAAAACAAATCAACAGTATTTCAATTAGACTGAAGGCATGTATGGTATGAAAGAGACTGAAGATATGATGGAGAAAAAACAGGTCGGTGACAGGGGTGGCTGTGCTGCAGGTTACCCAGCTGCATCCAGGCAGCTGTGGCAGCATGGCCGTAGCACAGCCAGGTCCACGGCCACCCCGCTGCTTGCTGGAGCACCTGTGGAGTCCACGGGATCCATTCACAGGACAACACAGAGTGGACACAAACCAGACTTAAGCTAGAAATAGCTCTGTTTTAAACTAAAAGTACACTGAAGTGTCTGCTAGGTTGTGGTCTAAACCAAGCAAATAGAGAAGACCTACATTCTACCTTAAATAGCCAGGTCTTAAGCTGTCACCTGATACCAGACTTGGTCCCCCAAGGAGCAAATTCAATCATAAGGAGCATCTGCCTGTGGAACCAGTACCTAAAACAGGTGGGAGGCTCTTTCAGTAAGAGCAGCTTGCTGGATTGACCACACTTGAGCCTGCTCAGGAATGGGCAGCTTCTGCGTGCAGTAAGTGCTTGTGAGAGACGTTTAGCATAAGTATTCTGCAAAGCCAATTCAAAAGCAATCAAAGCTGATGCAAGAAAGTCTTTTAACTTCAGCGAGACTCTACACCACAAGGAGTACAGCTCAAACCTCTGCAATGTCTGTGAGGCTGCTCCTGGCTGTATTAACCCAGCCAACAACAGCCCTAGTCCTTATCAAATCCAACAAAGCAAAAAATCAGGGTTCCACGTAGACAGACAGCTGCAATGTTTGCTCCAAGTTGATTTGAACCATGTCTAACCACCAACTTCAAACTAAGGTTTTTGTCAGCCCTCAATGCTGTTATTTTTGGGGAGACTCAAGAGCAGCACTGTAGCACGTCCTGGGACATGGCTTCAGTGACAAAGGTCCGGTCCTATTCACCTATAGCCTGAGTACATTTGCAGTGACAAAACATCAGCCCCATTCACATAAGTCCTGAATACTTCTGTCAGCAGTAGAAGTGACATTTGTGGGATGAAAGAAAAAAGCAATAATGGTGCCAAAATCAGCTGGGGAAAACAAACAAACAAAACCAAAAACAAATAAACGAACAAAACCAGACATTACTTCAATTTTACACCAAAAGCCAGATTTTGCCCCTTCCTTTATCCATAAACTCACTCTGTGGAAATTCATCCTTCTGATTTAAAACAGGGCTACAATTCAGGTGATTCAAAGGCTGCCCATCATTCATTGATTCACACTACATTTTTTTCTTCTCAAAAGCTTTACATTAAATCCTCCTTACTCTAAATGTCCTGAGTTCTGCATACTTCTCTCACCAGCAGAGTTTACACAGCTGTTAAGACTCTCATAATTTATTTCATTGTTACGGAACACCAAAAATACTTGGTCTATGAAATGCATGCATTTGATCATTTTTCTTTACCCTTCTGAAGGAAGGCTTCAGGGAGCTTCATGGGCAGGCAGCAGTGGGTGAGATTTCATAAGCCAATGGCCTGGGCTGTTTGTCACTGCCAGACTAGCCGCATAGACTGCACATTCTCCATAACACTCTTCAAGTGTGATTTCACTTGTAAGTCATTTTTACATTGTATTTTGCCAATAAACCTTATTCAAAGCGGTGCATTTACAATCATAGGAAAACATTTTTATCCAATCATTCATTTTAATGTTTAACATTGTGAATAACAAATTCTCACATTTAGTGTATTGCCTTCGGATTTCCACAATGGAATGAAACTTCCAAGTTTTCATTTGTGATTAGCAAAACTACTTAGGTGTGCAAGCATTACTCTTGCTTTTGATACTACATGCATGAAAATTATGATTTATTAATGTATCATATGGAAGTTACAGTTATTCCATCAGTGTAATTTAGTTGCAAAGTATGATTACCTAGTTCTGTTTAGACATGAACAAGGACAGAAAAACAACAGACCTGACTTCGACTCTTCCAATTACTGTGATATAAGATACTGCCTAATAAAGTTTTATGGATAGTTGCACATTTTTATAATAAAGTATCTTCTTCAAACTGTGTTGAGTTTAGCCAAGAATCTCATTAATGTCGTTATCTAAAACATGGTTACTATGCCACCCTGTCTGCCTGCCAGAGGGGATTTCTCAATATCATCCCACAACATCCGTCACATCGCATTTCCTAAGTGACTGCGTCTTCACTGCACCCCAGTTTAGAACTTGGACGTAAGACACTGTACTCAGATCTGTATTTTGTAAACAGGTAGTCTTTCACTCTCACCACCAGCCTCTTTCAATTGCCCTTTTTTTCTTCTTCTGACAATGCATTTCTTTTCCTCCAAATGGTTAATTTTGCACCTGTGTTTCCGTGGAGGTAACCTTCCACAAGTGTCTGCAGCTTCCCTCTTCTCCTCGGGGTATTTTTATTTTGAAATCTTCTGGAGCGGGAGGAAAAGACCCGTAAGAGTAACCTGGATATCCAAATCCCCGACTGACACCTCCCACGTCCCCTCCCGCATCAGCAGCCCCGGAGGTTGGCCGCAGGGCGTGAGGACACGGAGCCGCCCCAGCGACAACGGCAGCACCCGCGGGCTCCCATCCCAGCAGCCCCGCCTTAAACTTGTGCTATGGATGATCTGGCGAGATGTGGAGGCTTTGGGTCTTTTTTTTGTTGTTTTGTGAGAATAAAAACCACACCCAAATCCCATCTCATGTGCTGCAGCAGCAGCCCCTCTAGCGCCCGCCAGGGGGCGCAAGGCTCCAACCACAGTGTGCGACCCGCCCGCCCTTCCTGCGGCACCGTGGGCGAGCCCGGCTACCTCCGAGCCCCGCCCCTTTGCCCTGCCAGCGCTGGCCAATCAGAGCGCGCCGACCTAAGGGGACAGCCCCGTGAAACGAAGGGAGCCGAACGCCTTCGTCCATTTCCGCCAGCAGCGGCCCGATAATTTCCGACCGCTTCCGAAATCAGAGCCGAGCCTCTTCGGCAGCTGCCGGAAACCCGGAAGGGAGGCAGCCGAGCACGTTCGGCTGTCTCCGGCAGGGCGGGGAAGGCAGCGGGCCCAGCCGGGCATGCGGCTGCTCTCGCGAGCTCTCCGCGCGGCGCAAGGCTGCCGGGCCGCCGCGCTGCCCTCTCGGAGCCCCCGAGCAGCGCCGGTCGGGGGCGGCGCGGCGGGGTCATGCCCGAGACAGCCGCGCCGCGGGCGGAGCGCCCGGCCCTGCCTGGACGAGCTGTTCGCCGCCCCCTCCTTACGCCGCCTGCTGGAGGCTCGGGCGCGGGGCGAGGCGGGGCCGGAGCTGGAGCTGGCGGCGCGGATCCAGCGGCTGCGCGAGAAGGAGCAGGAGCTGCGCGACACGCGGGAGCTGGCGCGGCAAGGTGCGGGCCGCCGGGGGAGGCCGGGGGCGGAGGCGATGCCCCCTGGCCGGGGGCGGGCGGGGAGGAGGGCGGCGGTCGCACAGGCCGGCGCGATTG
>VWYH01001012.1:160936-190728 GCA_013399365.1 Pampusana beccarii
GGGGAAACGTCCCCAGGTGGCGGGCGGAGGCGGCCGCGCGGCGCCGCGCACCGGTGAGGCTGCGCGTGCGGTCGGCGCGGCACGCGCCCGTGAAGGGCGGGAGGGTCAAACACCAAACACAAACCCGTCAGCTGGGGGAAGCGTGAGGCGGTTTCCTGATGGCTTCCGTCACCGGAAACAGAAACCTCCAGAGCGGAGGGCGGGGAAGAGGGTCAGCCGGGGGGAGCTGGAAAGGCCGTTTGCCGGTCTGGGAGATGCTGGCAGTTGAAGGAAGAGCAGCGCGATGGCATCTGTTTAATATAAATTAAAGATAATTAATCAGGGATAGAAAACTCTCGGGGTTTTTGTGGATTTTTTTTCTTGTTGTCAAGACAGACCAGCATGCCAGCCTTCGTGCATCCGTTCCAGCAGCCGTAGACCTTAGTGCCTGTTTGTGCCTTAGTGCCCCTCACTGTGATTTATGGTGTTAGTAGCCGCACTCTTCCATTGTTGCCAAGTAGGAAATACTTTTTACTCTGAATCAAACTTTGTTTTCATGGCAGTTGGAAATCAAAATGCAGAAAATCAGTACTTTAAAATCAGTTAACATTCACTAGATCATTAAATAAATGTACCCTAGATAGTTTTATAGTTATTGTTTCTCTAAATACTGCTTAAATAAGTGTTAACTATAGTCAGTTATTTCAGCTGATGGAGATGACAAACACTGTTTGAAAGCAGATGGTGTTGTTTTTTGTTTTTTTGTTTTTTTTTCCTCTTCGTTTTCTCCCACCTTGGATTGAAAAAGGACATCTGGTACCTTTAGGACAATTTAATCAATGATCTAAACTAACTAAATGAAGTAAAATGGAGGAGGTTTTTTCCCCCTCCTTTCAGAACCTGCTGAAGAAGCCAGTGTCATCAAAACCAAGCTTAGAACTTCAGCAAAGTGAAGTGATTACAAGGGCTTGGTCAGTAACTTTGAACACCTCTATAGTTCATATTTTAAAATATTTATATATATTATTTTTAACTGATTTTAGGGCTTATGTTACATTTGTAACTTAGCTTATTCAACTATTGAATAGATAATTTCTTAATTGTTTAATAATTGAATTATTAATAGGTGGTTTGATTGTAGTCTGTTTATAATTCATTAATTCTTACCCTTCTTTCTGTTGGCCTTAATGATCAGTTGCTCAGTTAGTAGTTATTGTAAATAAATGTAGATAGTTGGAGATGATGAAGTTTACGTGTTTAAAGACTTGCAGTTAGTCAGCTAGTCAACCGTGCATGCTTTTAGCCAGCTGTAGGTGAAGCATGCTTGTTGTTTAAACCAATTTATGCATGATTGTCTTTATTTCCCTTTTACAGAAGTGATTAGGGAAGGGGGTTAAATTACCTATGTTAAACCTGAATTGTAAAGTCCAAAAGTGTCATTTAAAATTGTGGTAGGAGACAGTTACAGTGCTGAAAAGATGTGGCTTTATTGTAAGAATGCACTTCCCGTCTCAGGTGAATGGATTTTAAAACTTGCTTTCCACAGCAAGAAGTCTGTCATCTTTCTTTTCCTCCTATTGCTGCTGTTATGTGTCCCTGTGCCCAGCCCAGTTCCTCCTTTTTTACTGTGTGTACCATTTTCCCTCTTGGGGGTAATGTTTTTTTCTTCTGGGTGAGTGAGCTGAATCAGGGCGAATCAGAGGCTGCTTAAGATGTTGAAGTTTAGTTATTTATTTATTTTAAATTTAGGTTGGTTTTTTTTTGGGGGGGGGGGGGTATAGTTTGATATTGACCATAAAAAAAGAAGCAGGAACATTTTAATATATCAAAACTGTAGTATGGAAAAACAAGTCTGAGTTGTAAAGCATTACTGATTTGTTAGAAGTCTTGCAGCTGTTCTTGAATAAATTGACAGAGATAAAATTATTGAAATTACTATTACTGTCTTCAAAATTTTTGCATAGAATGATAGGAGTAATAGTCCTTGTAATGGAGAGTATCAATTGTGGAGCTGCTGTGCTCTTAAAATCCTTGATGTTTCTGTCACAGTAAAATACAGAGGGTAATTTCTTAGAATCACAGAATGGCTGAGGTGTGAAGGAACCTCTGGTGATCATCCAGTCAACCCCCTATTCAAACAGGGTCACCGTCACCAGGTCCCTCAGGCTTGTGTCCAGTCAGGGTTTGAATATCTCCAAGGACAGAGACTTGGAGACTCTGCAGCCTCTCTGGGCAACCTGTGCCACTGTTTGACCACCAGCACAGCAACTGCTGGGGTTTTTAGTTGGGTTGGTGTGTTGATTTTTTTTGTTTTGTTTTTAAGGGTTTTTTTCTGGTTGGTTGTTTGGGGTTTTTTTGATGTTGTTTGTTTGTTTTTAACATATAAGTGGAACTTCTTATATTTCAGATATTCCCATATCTCATATCTAAATAATATAATAAAACACTCTTGATGTTCATCTTTGATGGACACTCTGTTAATGTTTGTTACAGTTCATATTATTAATCAAATTTTCTGGTGGGTTTAGTGTGTTGGGGGGTTTTTGCGTGGTGGGTCATGGTTGGGGTTTTTTGTGTGGTGTTTTTTTGTTTGTAGAGTAAGTTCTTCATGTGGTTATTTTTTCAGAAGGTTTTCTGAGAGTGGCACTGATATAAGCCTGAGGATTAACCATACTCAAATATTCTAGATGAGAGCGAAGATTTCCAGAAGCTTGCAGAGAAGGAAATCACCTCCTGTGAAGATGAGATACTTGAACTGAAACACCAGGTTAGATCCCCTTTGAAACCCTCTATTTCCTTGCCATTCCTAAATTAACAAATCTACATTGTCTTCTCATCAAAATAAGATCTATATGATAAACTCTTCTCCTCTGCCCTTCACTGCCAATTATACTTCTCAACTAGTGTCTCTTATCTAAGGAAGATGAAAAATACAGATGATGTAGAGGCAGCCTGTAAGTAAGTGCCTACTTGTGTCTGAAATTCTTTGAATCAATAAATATTAATCAGTACTATAGTATCAGTGCTGTAGTTTGTCTTGTCTGGGTGTTCTTTTATGGATGTCCAGCTTTTTTATCTATTGGAAACATTGAACTTCTATAGTATCACACACACTAGTGTTTTTTTAAAAAAATAGTTTAATACTCTGTAACTACTTTAGACTGCTACCTCCTTTAGGTTCTACATAGTATCCATCTTATCAAAATAATTATATTTAGGTAAACAAACTGTTACATACTCCTAATGTTACTGGCGAAGTAGATGCTGGAGTTGTCAAATTCTTTATTTCTTCAACAACAATACAACAGTCACTTTATAAATATATTTGTAAATACTTATGATTTTGCCAAAATAAGTTTTTCTCTGTGAATAATACTGCTGAGTTGTTGTTGAAGTACTGTCCTGAACATCCATACCTTCCTAGCTCTGCAGCTGAGACCACATTAAAAGGGAATCTGATGGGAAGGGAGATACTCAGCTGTCTTGTAAGAACTGGCGTGTATCCTGTGGTGTGCAGGTGTCTCAGTGGTCCTGATGGGTGAAAATTTCCACAAAGTGCTGTAGGTCTTGACAGAGACTGACGTAGCTCCTGTGACTGTGGACGGACACAGGGAGCCTTCTGGCAGTGCAGCATCCCCCCACCTCTTCCTCAGTGCTGCCTCTTCACTGCAAGAGGCACAAGGAGCAACCAAGGAGTTAGTACAGAAGAATGCAGTTTTGATCGATTACAGACTGGTCTGGCATTTTATTACTGTCTCAGTTGCAGATAGCGGTGTCAGAGGAAAGTCTTAGCTGGTTGTTTTTGTATTCGCAGATAGTGTTGCTTTTGGTTCCTTCAGAAGAAACAGATGAGAGTGATCTTGTCATGGAAGTAACCGCTGGAGTTGGAGGGCAGGAAGCCATGCTGTTCACCTCGGAGATATTTGATATGTATCAACGATATGCTGCCTTTAAAAAGTGGAAATTTGAAATATTAGAATACTTTCCCAGTGAAATAGGTCAGTAATGACAATAATTAATCTTTGTAACTTTTTAATTTAAGTTGAAACACTCATTCATATGACACTTGAATTTCCTGACTACAGGAAGCTAATTTGCACTAACTTATTTTTAGAAGCGGAAGATTGTTTGAATGTCTGAGTACAATTTTCCTCAGCTTCTGTATTTGAGAATGAAATTACGTTTCAGAAGTACTATTAAAATACTAAAGTGATAAAAAATAAATTTGTCTTTCAGTAGTTTCAAAAAGTAGAAATGAAACTAAGTGTTTAGCGGAAGAAAATTCAGAAAGCTATGCAGATATGTTGGTTTAGCTTTATTTTTTTTACAAATACAGATTACACATACATTTTATTTGGATATGCTGTTCTACTTAGCTACTTAATGTTTCTTGTGTTTATACATCAGTTTGGTGGTAGGTTGAAAGTCCGTTTATTATGGAGCCCTTGGTAGAGAGGGATCAGTATAATTAAGACTATTCTTGAGGTTTAATCTAAAATGTCTTGAATTTATCTGAAATAATGTCACCTGAGGATTTGTATAAGAAAATGGGATGTTTGCATATAGCTCATTTATAACAATTAATGGATAAGCATAGTGGAGGAATTTTAAGACTTTGGAAGGAGAGATAAGAGGTCTAGTTATTTATCGAGGACTTCAACTAAAATTTCACAGGTTATCAGTTTGACAGCTTGATGCCAGTAAAAGGAGATGTTTTTCCTTTTTCTCCTCTTCCTTTCTGCCTGTCTGAGCAGTCCTACCCTTTTTTTTTTCTTGTCTGTTTTGATGACCTTTCACTTAAACTGGTAAAGACTTTGCTTTTTACAACTAGGGTAATTTTTTACCTAGATAATGTGTTAAGTCAATTCTCCTGAGCCTTAGAGCTAGCATAAAATAAGCAGCAACAGAGGCCTGAATGGAAGGAGGTGGGGAAACTGGATCTTCTGGTGATGATGAGCTGTGAAGTTGTTTCCCTGCATCTCATGGAACAGTGTCTTTGCAAAGATGGGGAGTGGTGGGTTTACATAACAAACTGAGGCTGTGGCATGTGTTAGTTAATTTTAGCTTAATCGAATTGCTGTGTGAAGTTGTTTCAAAAAGATCAGGCTGCTATCTTTTTGTTGCTGATGATTTTTTGCATTGGCAATTGTAATTGTGTCTTTGCAGAGTCACATCTGTTAATCCAACTGAAAAACAGCACAGAAAACCCCTCAGATTAGTTTTGAGGTAATCCAGCACAAGAGCAGAGAAATGCTCATGGTGGGGTGGAGGCAGAACCGTGTGGCTACTAGTGGTGGCAGTGAGAAAACCAGAACCTCTTTCCAGGAGCAAGAGGTTCAGTTCCCTTAAGCCACCTGTGAAACTGCAATCCAAAACATGGAGACATGCCCAACCACTGGCAGAGATTTTGGTTTTTGACCGACAGATCGCCAGCCACGGTTCTTCGTAGGCTAGATTTGCTAAGTCTGTCTATGTCAACAGGTGTGCAGGCTTACTGTTATCCATGCTGTTGTGAGTAAAGCTAGCATATTTTGCTGACCTATGTTTTGCTGTGGAGGTAATTTATATATTATGGTGCTTATAGATCAGTAGATTGGCACTTGTGCAGATTACTGCTCCTAGCTCAGATTACTTGTGAAATGTTACCCGTATTGATACTTTTTTCCGTATTTTTTTCTTAGTGAAAATTTGAAGTGGAAATGGGAAAAGTTAGGATGTTAGGATATGAAATCTGTCAGAAAAACTCTGATCTCTTTTCATTCAACAGTAACATTGCGGAGAGATTTTTAGCAAACTTTAAGAAATTTGATGCATCTTCTAATGCTTCTTCAGTTTACTGATGCCGTATTTTGCACTTAATGATATTTTCAGGTGTCTTGAACATTTTCAATTTCAATCATGTAGAAATTCACAAAAAAACGCCACAACCCACAACTCTCCTAATTGAGCTTCTCATGTCATTGAGCTACTTTACCCTCATTAGAATAATGAGGGTCTTTCTGTGCTTTAAGACCCTTTTTGCATAAATACAGTTTTTGATTCACTGTTATACATTGAGGAATTGAAAGGCAGTTCAAAAATTGGACTCCATGGATGAAAACAGTTGGACTTCACAAACTGGGAACTTGAAAATCTAGGTATATTGTTATCACTACAAATTTAAACTGTCCTGAACATGTCCCAGATGTGGCTGCAGCTCAAGTAGACAGGCTGCACCCATGGTATATGTATTAATGCCAGGAGAAGTGAAAGAGAGAAGACAGTACATTAGCTTTTGCAATGAACTGCTTATCACGTAATTAATACTTGTCAGTAGTGCCGTAGCCTTCTGGACATTCACATTATTTTTACTCCTGACATATCCTGGCTTCTTCCTCATGTGCAGAAGTTGCTTATGATTTTTTTTATTACTTGCTTTCAATGTAAAGGAGTAAGTTTTATTACTCAACTACGTTGATTATTTTAGGTTACATAACGTTCTTTAAGAGTAAAGAACTCTTTTGCTCATTTGAATAGTGTTTGCATAGCTGTAGAAAGATTTCACAGTACCTGTTTGAATGAAACTTACTGTTCTGAACTGAAGATTTTGAGAGATACTCTTATTTGTTAAATTACATGCTTTATGATCAGATGTATTTTAAACATGAGGAATTTGTCCCGCAGAACTGAGAGCAGATAATGGCTATAAGTTATACCAGTGAAGCACTAGGTATGTTGAACAGTGGGTTTGAATCAAAGTGGTACAGATTTGTTCAAGTAAGAGAAAAATTTTAAAGGCAGAAGGACAAAAATGAGATGAAAGAGAAAAGAAGTAGTTTAGGCTATTTGCCACAAACATGACTGTAAAAGGAAATATGTTTTAGTAAAGTTATAAAGGAATGTTAAATTTCTGCAGAATAGAAACATTTTGTAAACCTTCTCCGTGGAGGTGAAAAACCAGGCCTACATTCTGGATGATGATTTTTTTCTGGTCTACAGGGCGTTTTCTGATTCTGATTTCTGTCTTCATTTTCTTCTTCTAAAAAGCTGATATCTTGTCCCTATGGTTGATTTCCTTTGTCTAGAGATAGCCTAAAACAGTATTTTTGATAAGTATGTGACAGTTCTTTTCCTCAGCTGTGGTTTCATGTTGCAAGACTTCAATGGCAATACTCTTTCAAGGCCACCTACGTGCTCTCTAATCGTTCCCTCGGCACACCATCCACTGTGCTGGGTCTGGGAGCTGAGCTGGATTAAAAATGAAAATGCTTGAAAAATTACATGCATTTATAGTGCTGTCATTTCTCTGATCCTTCAAACAGTTGTACTGGCATGACTGAAGGGTTTGCACATGAGCAAAGAAGGAAGAGCAAGAATGCCATAAACTACTATTGCAACAAACTCTTTCTGTCACAAAACCATGATTGTATTTGGCTTCACTTCCAAGTTCCAAGCTGTTCAGTACTGGTTTTGAGTACGTTGCTGTCAAGTGTTTTGCTGGTTATCTTGGTAAGATGGGCAGGAGTTGGAGTTCTGCTTGCTCCAAGGGAGCAAAAGATGAAAACAAAATGAAAGAGCGAAGATGAGACATGGATAGGATGTGGGGAGAACTAATAGAAATAAGAGTGTGAATAATACTCATCCTTTAGGTAGAGTTGTTTTTTTCCTACTGAGTGATAAGGCTCTGAACTAACAATGGAAAAGTGATACAGTTTCTGAAGGTAGCTTTCAAAATTTGATCTTTGTGTAAACTTACTACTGGTTTTAGAGTTCTGCCATGGTTTATGAGTGTATGTGTCCATGTATGTACATGGTTTGTAGACAACCTCTTTATGTATATGAAAAAAAATAAATTTGACTCTAAAAAAAGAATTTCACAATTCTTTACTTGAGATAGTGTGTATGTATGTCTGGCTATATTTTTTGTAAGAGTTTTCTTTCATTTTTGGTGTAATTCTGACAAAGTCTTTAAATGTTAAATTCATAATTTTGAGAAACAAATGGCAATGGTGCCTAAATACACTGTTTGAAATAGAACAGCTCAGTACCAGCAGTTTTTCTTACAGCTTTAAAATTGCTCTTCTTCTGTGTTTAAGGTGGCCTAAGACATGCAGTTGCCAGTATAGCAGGTCTTGAGGCTTACAAGTACATGAAATTTGAAGGAGGAGTGCATCGTGTTCAGCGGGTGCCCAAGACAGAAAAACAAGGACGCATTCACACCAGCACAATGACTGTTGCAATATTACCCCAACCCACAGAGGTAATATTTGTCTTTTAGTGTAACAGACTTAAACATGAGCAATGTTTTTTACATGCCATGTTGCAGATATCCCAGTGTTTTCTGTCTCTCTTGTTATTCTCTCTTAATGACTTTTTTTTTTTAATCTTAGTTTTAAACTTAGTCATATTTGTTAGTTTGTTTTATTTTTGTCTAGGAGGGTGAAATGAAGAATTTCTGGATTTCCTCATGATCCTAATCTCAAAAAGTCACTGGCAGTTTACCTCACTATAACTTGAAAATTCACTGTGTCTTGCATGTTTTGCAGAAAACTTTACAATTTTTAAAAAGTGAAAAAAGACTGAATTAGTTTACAGAGCTCGTAGAGATTTCTTTTAGCACCTCCTCTTACCCATTTTTGTAGTGTCCTCACTTTCTCCTTCCAAAGTGTACGGGTTATAATTCATTCTTGCAGTATTTGCTTGGTTAAAAACAACTGGCTAAGAGTTAAAGCTTTGTTTTGATCTTTGTTACTTGTTGACCTAGCATATTGTCAAAGATGTTACTCCTTCCTGTTATCTCCTGAAGTCATCTCATTCCTTCCTCCCAGAGACCATCACCCCATTCCAGAGCCAGCCAAGGGAGTATGTTCCATTTTATCTAAAAAACATCTGGTCAAGTTCAAATATTGGTTAACTCTGCTGGAAGAGTGTGCAGAGCTTTCAGAAGAGGGGGGCGATTAGTGCCAAGGGATGGTTATGCTTTGAACTACTATTTGTCTTGATTTCCTGGCTTCCACCATGTTGTATTCCAATCTGGCTACAAGGAGTTGTTAATATGTTTGTAAGTGGATGCGAGCTGCCATTCATAAACATGAAAATTTTTGATCTTGCCTGAATGTGCTGTATAAAATAAACCAACTAGGCATATATGATATCTGTCTAGAAAGAAACAAGATAAATGTGTTGGGTTTGTTTTGTTTTTTCTCCTGTCTCCCCTGACAGATGAGGCTGCAAATTAATCCAAAAGATCTGCGGATAGAAACAAAGCGAGCTAGTGGAGCTGGAGGCCAGCATGTCAATACCACGGACAGCGCTGTACGGATAGTTCATATTCCAACAGGTGCTTCATTTTTTCCTTACTTTTGCAATGTAGACCTTGTACTGTTATCGGAATTTCTTTTGAAGATAAAACCACCATTTCAAATGTGGACAACAGTAGAGCAGAGTTTTCATGTAGTTTTCATGTGTGTTCGTAGTATTGTAAGTGCACCATCTTGTGCCCACTCCAATTTCAGTAGGTAAGCTGTCCATTGTGCCATTAAGCACAATACTCTAAAAGCATCCTCATCGGTTTCTATGGAAAAGTTTTATATTTAAGCTTTCAAATAATGGAGAAGAAACTGAAAAGCAGAGTGGGTTAAAATCTGATTATTTACCTTTTCTTGACCAGTCTTGGAAAGAGAGATTACTCCCATATTAAAATGTTGGTCTTAATTGCAGAGTCTACTCAGGGTGCCAGCTTCCATGTATCTGCTGGCTCCTTTCCCATAGATTACACATGTAATTAGGAGGCACATCCCCAGGGCTCAGATTAGGAAACGTAGGAGGGATAAGATACACCCTCAAACGCTACCTGATTTTAGCTATCGTATTGTTTCTTACTGCCATTCCTAAGCTTTTTACTTCCTTTTCAGCAATCCACAACAGCTGCCTTGACTTTCATTGCTTTTTAACTTTTCCTCTTCTCTACCACAAACATTAGTCAGGCTTTACAGCCTCAGGGTAATCCCGAGGGCTCTTTTATCTTCACGTATCCAGATTTTTGCCACACCTTTCTTCATGTTTATTGAAGACACTAATCCATTCTGCACTTGTTACATCACTTCAGCAAAGCAGAATGTAAACAGTGGAGAGGATAGAATTCTGTTCAAGATACAGTGACAAAGAGGTGTTCTAGATTCAAAAAGTTTTGGATTGCCTGCATGTTTGAGGAAAAAAAAAACACCACCAACTAAAACCAGTAGATAGTCTTGGCTTATGGCTTAAAGCACCTGTACAGCACAGCCTACATGTCTCTTCCAAAATGTATCATTAGACATCAATAAGCCTGGACTTTTACATTCCTAGTCCAAAATGCGTTTTGAAGAAAGAAACAGCTTATTGTAATGTAATAAAAATCTTCTAGAAAGTGTTAAACACTTCTGCTATGTATTACTGTAGAGTTAAATGTCATATTTTTGGCAGGGATTGTGTCTGAATGTCAGCAAGAAAGATCTCAAATTAGAAACAAAGAGAAGGCTATGCAAATGCTGTCTGCTAAACTGTACAACGCCAAACTGGAAGAAGAAACCAAAAAGAGAAACAGTGTTCGAAAGATTCAAGTAAGTGTGACTTAGTAAAGATACAATTCTGGATGAGTGTATGTTCTTGGGGTGACTCCTGTGTTTAACTGCAAGTAGTAAATGGAAGTATAGAAGAACAGGACCCCAGGCAGGACTTATACAAAGCAAAAAAAAAAAAAAANAGTCTTGGCTTATGGCTAAAGCACCTGTACAACACAGCCTACATGTCTCTTCCAAAATGTATCATTAGACATCAATAAGCCTGGACTTTTACATTCCTAGTCCAAAATGTGTTTTGAAGAAACAAACAGCTTATTGTAATGTAATAAAAATCTTCTAGAAAGTGTTAAACACTTCTGCTATGTATTACTGTAGAGTTAAATGTCATATTTTTGGCAGGGATTGTGTCTGAATGTCAGCAAGAAAGATCTCAAATTAGAAACAAAGAGAAGGCTATGCAAATGCTGTCTGCTAAACTGTACAACGCCAAACTGGAAGAAGAAACCAAAAAGAGAAACAGTGTTCGAAAGATTCAAGTAAGTGTGACTTAGTAAAGATACAATTCTGGATGAGTGTATGTTCTTGGGGTGACTCCTGTGTTGAACTGCAAGTAGTAAATGGAAATACAGAAGAACAGGACCCCAAGAAGGACTTATACAAAGCAAAAAAACCCAAAAAAAAACCCCAACAAACAAATATTCTATTTGAGCAATAAAGGTGGTATATTAGCCAGACTTAAAATTTCAGTAGTATGTAAATTCTAGAGGTCTAGTGAAACTGCATTAAACCATGAAGAACCAGAACAGTATTAGAAAAAGACCCAGTAAAATTGTTCTTTTACATTTGATAACAATTACTGCAACTACTGAACTAGTCTGAGCACTATATAGCAAATTTTGCATAATCATGGGAGAGAAAGCTTTGCTTTAGATGCTTAATCAATATTTCATCCTTTTTGTAAAAAGCTGAAGGTGATGTTGATAGCTCATTGCTGTTGTTTGACAGATTGGGACTAAAGGAAGATCAGAGAAGATCAGAACATACAACTTCCCGCAGGACCGGATTACTGACCACAGGATAAGCAGATCAGTGCATCATATTGAGTGTTTCATGCTAGGACAAGAAATGCTAGATGAAATGATACAAACTCTGAGAGAATACGCTGATTATGAATCTTTAATAGAAATTATTTCAGAAAATGAAAAAAATAATCTATCCTGAACATTGCTCTTTGTCAGACCATTACAACAGATTTAGACAGTTGTCTGCAAAGGAGCTTCTTGGAGCACCACCCAGAAAATGCAACCGCTTTTGAGATAATGAAAGATGCTACAGCTTGTTTCCTCATGACTGATAAAGAGTTTTCTCACTTGTTGAGTAGAAGACTTTATTACCTTTATATGAGACATCATTGCTGCAGCAGTCTACTTAAACAGTGAATTTGACTGGGCAAGAAATAACTGCAGTTTTTAACTTTTTCCTCTGAGAAGTGACCAATACACCAATTTTGAAAGGTATGCATTAAAAAAATTGCCTATTTCTAGTTCCAGTTTCCATTTAAACAATAGTTTAAATGTCAGTACGGTGTCAAGTAGCTTACTTGAGAGAATTTTAAAAAATCCTATTTCGTTTGAGTGCTTGGAAAAAAGTGATAAATAAATGACCCCACTACTAATCTGCGTATTTGTTAATTACACGTGGCGGAGGAGGAGTCAAGGTGTGTGTCCTTCATGTTTTCATGGCCTTCCGGCCCCTAATTAATAAACACAAAAGATGTTTAGGAATGTCCCTTTTTAAAAAAAACAAAAAACAACAACAACAACAACAAAAAAACGCTATGGAAACCAGATGACAAGTTATGAGAATTGTTTTTGAAAAGAACGTTTGTATTCTTGAGCCAAAAGTGAAAATAATCATTACAATATTGTTTGCCTGATATTTCAGTCTCCATCTGGCTTCAATTCAGTTTCTCCTTTATGTTTTGAATAGGCTCTCCGGTACGTTGACTTTCTAAAGGTTATGTAGTATGAACTGCATCTTATTGTTTTTGTCTATTTATTTACCAGCATCTTAAAAAAACTGATCTGTGAAAGCAAAATAAAACTTTTGCCTTTCTAATCTCTGATATGTGTGCTCTTATATCTGTGAGTGATGAAGACTTTTAACTTTTATTTTAGACTACAATGCCAAATACATATAGCAATACAAAACCTGCAGCTTCCATGCCACATTATCCCATCATGCATTATACTTATTTAAGTCTGCACACACAGAATGTATTTTAAATATAAATACCAGTAAATAAGAAATTGGAACCTAAGAAATACTGTTACCATGAAATAGGAGTGTTTACTTTCAGACTTCTAATGAAAATCAGTAGTAAGAAATTAGAATAGGAACAAAGTAAGTTTGCTACAGATAGCTTATAGAAATGCATTATTTAAACATTATTTAAAAAACGAACTGATTATCAGTTTATTACCTTCTTTTATAATTTTGAGACTGCAGTTTGAACCAATGCATGTCAAAACTGCATAGAATCATTTAACACCTTTATCAGCTTTGTTTTCTGTGAAAAACTGTAACTATTATTAAGTTCCAAATCTTCTAATGAAAGATGTGCACCTTAACTTCAGGCATAGGAGTGCCTGTGTGCATAAAGTGAGGCACTCATACTCCTTTCTGGTAATTGCGAGACCTAGGCCTAGATTTACTACCAAATTTATAACTTGCATGTAAGAAAGTAAAAATAAACATTATCTGATTATGTTACACACAATGCATCACCGATCAGGGCGGAAACTAGGACTGAAGTCTTTATTCCTACCACATCAGTACTGTAAGCAGAATACCACAGAGCACTTGTGACAGTTGTCTTGACTTAAAGCCAGCCTCTCTTCTACCAAGTGATGGATGGAGTGTGTGATTCCTTCTCCCTTAACTTCAGCTTTATACAACAAAGGCCTTCAGCCAAGTCTAAGCCCTGGACTACTGCATGAAACTTAAAAAAGCATTCAGGTCTTTGTCACTGTAGACCTTCCCTGATGTTCCAGCTGGTGGCCTGCTTGGCCAGATCTTGGTCATAATTGCAGCTCCCTGTTCTTGTCTGTCTCTGAACAGACACTAGATGTGTTGTTGTCTTGCAAGGGGCCAGCCTCTGATCAGCGTGAGAAAAGCCAGATGTCATATGGTTCTAGAAGGAGGCTTGCAGAGGTATTTCAAAACTGGTATCTGACATGCACCTGTCATGCAAGGTGGACTTCACTGTCATTGAGTGGTGCCTCCTTGGCCTGTCATGGCAAGCTTTACTCCATAAAGACCTGAAGTCCCTTTTTTTGCTCCATATTCATTTAGTGCCAGGTCCGTTGTCCCACCATGGCTGCAGCCTCCCGGAGCTGCAGGAAGGTTCATGTTCTCAGGGCGGTGGGATCCCTGTGCTGATGCCCAGCCTGCTCAGCTCCCAGTAGCACTCCCTCCCTCTGCCAACTACTGATAACGTTGATTAGACTTCAAAAGAAATACATTTCTTCCACGGGAGCAACCCAGGTGTAAGATCACCGCCAGGCCTATCAACCCCGTCCCGGGTGCTGCAGCTTTGCACGCTCGGAGGGTGCGGGAGTGATGGGAGGGTCCCAGGCGCATCCATTTACAGAAGCAAACGCAGGCGCTCGGGCGGGTGTCACCCCCGTTCCGCAGGAGCCGCTGGTTGGCCTGGGAGCGCGCCCTGGGGCCGCTCGGGTGCCGGACGGAGGAAGGGGCGCCCGGGCGTGAGACGCCGCCGGGCGGGAGGTGCTGGCGGCCCCGCCCCGAGCCCGGACTCCTACGCTCCTCCCCCTGCCCCGCCCCCTCCCCGCTCGGAGCGCGCGCGCGCCACCTCCCCGCCACTCGCTTCTCTCCTTGCCGGCCGAGGAGGGAAAATGTGAACGGGGCCGGCGCCGCCCTCGGCGCCTCTGATTGGTCCCCGCCTTCTGCCTGCCGCCCATTGGCCGCACTGCCGCCGCCGTCGGCGTTCGATTGGTCGGAGCGCTTTTGGATACCAAATTCAAAGTTTTTAAAAGTACCCGGGGAGGGAGGCGCGCACTCGCTGGCCGCGGCCGAGCAGCCCTGCAGGTGAGCGCGGGCGGGCAGCGGGGGCCCTATGGCAGGGCCGGTTTGGGGCAGCGGGGCTCTGTGGTGAGGGCTCCGTAGCAGCTCAGGTTTGCGGCAGCGGTGCTCCGAGGTGAGGGCTCCGTGGCCGGTACGGCGGAGGCTGCCGACGTACGTGGTGGCAGAACCGGGGGGCTGGGGGCACTGGCGGTGCTGGCTGCGCTGCGAGGAGCGGCAGGCGGACCGGGAATGGGGATCCCCGACGGCCTCCCGGCTCCGCCGCCCTCCCCAGACTCGCCCCGCAGCTCTCCCGCCGGCGGGACGGGGTGGGATGGAATGGGATGGAATGGAATGGAATGGGGCGGCAACGCATGGGCGGCCGTGGACCGTCTCGACCCCGCCACCGAGGATCGTGTGTGGCGCACCCCGCTCCAGTGTGGGTCCGAGCCGAGGTGGGGAGCGCAGCTCCCGCCGGCGGGCGGTGGTGGGCGGGGAGGCGCCGCGCCGCGCTGGCTCCCGCCGGACGGGCCACGCCGCCGGAGCTGGGCATCCTCCCGGCTGGCTCCTGCTCGCCCCGCCGCCACTATTTTAGAGGCAATTGCCCAACGCGGGGGAAAGTGGAGATCCCTAACGGTACAGCGTGCGGTTCCCGGGGCCGCGGGGCACGGAAGGGTCGGGACCCGGTCTACCTGCCGCCCACCCGGGCCATCTTGAGCTCTGGGCGGGAGCAGCATGACAGCGCCGCAGGGGCCCGCGGCTGAGCCCTCTCTGCTGGGGGGTCGGGGCCTGCCATGGGGCCCAGAAACACGGTAGCGAGAGGGCATTTCCCAGTTCTGCAGAATTTCAGGCCAAAAGCTCCTCTACTTACTCATGGCGCGCAAACGAGGGGGGGGAAGGGAAGGAGGGGGCTTAGAGAGGGCTTGCATCACTCTCCCAACTCACACTGTACAAAGCCGTAAGCACATTTGCTCCTTTTCTTTTTTTTCACCAAATGTAGGTAAGAAGAAAGAACTTTTTGTCTGAAACGTTCATGAAACACATTTTTCTAATATTTTTTTCCCAAAACTGCTGGAAGTGCTTTAATCCCTTAAAATACCTGCTCGAACAGGGGAGCATGTTTTTCATACGGATTTCAAATTGTGTTGAAAATTATATTTCCCCTTAGACTAAGACGGCAGAGATGGCTCCCTTCTCCACTTCAGCCCTCGCCCATCCCCCCGCAGTTGTTAATATAGATAGCACCACACTTTGGGGGAAGGGGGAAGAAAAAGAGCAAGAAAAGCTCTGTTTCCCTGTAATACCTATAGACTTCCCATCCTTTTAAAATCAAGCCTGTAAATAACCGTTATTTCACTTTGAGCATTGTTTAGGGGTTGCTGCTTTCCGTTGTAATTTACACATGCATGTGAGCACTCAGACTTTTCCTGTGCCACCCGGCCTCCTCCCCTTTTAAAAATTCCAGATACATGGCTGCATCTGCAGCATTGCCTCCGGCTTGCCTCTGCCCCTGCATGGGGCTGCTGTCACTCACAGACCCTCTGCCACTGGTGTCCCCACAGGGACCGCAAGTGTCTTGAGTGCATCACTGCATTGAAGGTGGTAAATGGGGGCACTGGTATGTCTAAAACTAATCTATACTGATGGAATGGTGATAAAGTAAATTATTCCGTTAATTTTTCTCACCCCAACTATATGCAGCGTAAAGCTCTAATATCGAGATTCCAAGTAGATTTATCAGATGACTGGTCAAATCCTTAGTTCCACTAGTTGTGATTCAGACACTAGAAGGTGAGTTAGATAAAAGCTTAAAATTCATAATGCAGAAGGAAGGCCTGATTGGTTCTTTATAAGAAAAAGAATTTGTGATGCAGTTTATGCTGCGTTGTAATATTATACTTTCCTTTTTGTTCCTTCTAGGATACAAAAAAAAAGAATGAAATCAAACCTTAACCGCTCTTTCAAAATGAAGTGTGATTTTGCTTACATGTCTCCTCGTGCTGGGTTTGCATCATTGAAGTCTGCTGTGGAGAAAACAAGACTGAAAGAATCCTGCCCCCTGAATTATGAGGAAGGCTTTTGTAAAAGCTGTGCTGAAGAGCATCAAAAAAGACTCCTTAGTGACTCATACCATGCGGCCACCAGAAATCTAGATCTTGAAGATGAAGGACGACCTGTACATAACAAAGAAAACAAACAAGTAACCCAGAAGCTTGATGAAGGTATCTATGAAGTGGAGGGACTAGAAAATAGTAAACTTAATGAGGACAGTGGTTATTCCTCTATGTTAAGTAGTCACTACACTGATGCAATAGAACATGAGGATAGTGTACCTTTGGCTGGGAATCTCTGTGGCACACCTGAGCATTGTCTCATGAAGAACCAAATCGAAGCACAGTTTTCAAAAAAGACTTTGTTGCCAGTAATCCATTATGAAGAAATGATTTGCTCGACTTTGAAAAAAAGTGGTAAAAGAAACCTCAAGTCTTGGGCTATGGTAGACAGAATTGTTTTTAGGGGAAACCTTGAACTTTGTAACCTAATTGGAAAGAAAATGGGATTAGATAAACTAGACATTCTTGCCGAACTCTTCCAAAAGAACCTGAAGCATATATTAGCAAACATTTTAAGGCATCTTGGCGAGATGGATTTAATAAAGTAAGTATATTGGTCTTATTAGGCTATTTACTTTCCCAATGAAATACAATAAGATGGCCTAAGAATGTTTTTATACAAGGGGCTTGTGACATTTACTCAAAGGTCGGTATTTTGTATCAATATATTAAAACATGAACTATCAATGCAAGCCATGGAGAACAGGTCTTTTAGAAGGCAAATTAAGTCTACAACTTTGAACACATCCTATCTTCTACATGAAAGAAGAAAATACATAGTTATTCCCACTATTAGATAAAAAGTTTTTCTCTTTCCTAGGATGTAACTGATACTTTTTTTGTCATTGCAGTTTTGCCAAAGTCAGCACAACATGGCAGAAGATTCTACAAGAAGATAAATGGATCTTCCAAATGTATAGTAAAGCTGTGAAAAACCTTGCTGTAAGTTTCTGCACTTCTCAGATATTTCAAGCCTAAACCAGCAGTGTCTATCTGCTATTTCAGGACTCTCCCCAGTCTTAAGAGATGGCAGAAGAATTTCCTGTTAGGAAATTGTCCTGTTAGGATGCCCTGCCTCAAGTGTGGCTGCACTGTCTTTGGAGCCCAAGGAAGGCTGACTGAGAAGGTTACCCACGGAGAGATGCAGATGTTCTTAAGAGCTTCCAGATGTCCTGTGTTACTGAGGAACGCAGGAAGGAGAGGGTCAGTTCCAGCCCTGCCTGCTGGGCAAGGCCTAGAGTTCCTCAGCAGAGGTTTGCTTATCTCAGCATCCTGCTGGTCCAGTGGGAGAGAGACTGAGAGAAACCACTCAGTTGACTGTGCCACACAGGTTCTCTGCTCGTACTTTCTAGCAACAGTCTCTGAGGTCTCTGAAAAACTTTTTGCACTGTGAACTATTCCTAATGCCTATTTGTCTTACGAAATAAAACAAAAAATATGAGATCCAGCCACACTGGCATTGCAGTTTATCAAGGCAGTACCCTCTTAAAACACTAGGGGTGTTTTTCTTCTGTGAGAGAGGGAGAGACAATGAAATAAGGCTTTAGGATAAGTCACAGAGTAAGGTAGTCAACTAGCCTGAATTTTATGTAGTATTTTACAGTGCTAGCCTGTTGGGCTGAACAGCTGGACACCACCGAATATTCATCCCATAAGGTCTGATTTCCTCCCTGCCATCGTATGCTTTTTTTTTAAACGGGAACTGTGAACTTAGAAAATTGCTGGGAGGAGTTTACTTCTTGGAAAGAAAACTTCAAGCATCCCTGTTCACCATAAAGAATTAGAAATATTGCTTTGTGCTTTAAAACATTGTGGTGACTAGTTTATGTGCTGCACCTAAATAGCTATGATGTGTTAATATGGAAGTTGCATCATGTAGTAGGAGATGGTTGGTCTTGATGGTCCAAACTAAGTCTGTTCTACGTATTTATAACAGTAGTGACTGAGAAAGCCAGGGTAAAATTAGTAGCATACTACTTGGTATGATGATTTATTATTGGAAACATTCTAGCTGGGAGGAAGGATCAAAACTAAGTTGTTTGCTTGTATTAAACAAAAAGTCACTCTCAAATAAGTCTCAAATTATATTCTTTTTTTTCCTTTCACTAGAATGGTACTAAGGCACCAGAGCATGCTGCAACAAGGGAGTATGTTCTCTACCGAACGGCTTTAGCTTCCATTCAGAAAGCAACCCCACCAAACAATTTGAATAAAAGAGGCACCAGATCCAAAGTATCCAACAATCACAGCAAGCTCATGATGTTTTCTGAGGTAACCGGTGACTTCTGTTCATCTTTAATTTCTCACTTATTGTTTGCCACATGATCAGCTTGTAAGTGTATTTCTGAAAGTAGTATTTACAGTTTGAAATGCTTATAACTCTTATTAGTATGGCTGCCAGATTTTGCTTATTAAGTCTATTTTAAGACAATGTCAGAAACTAAGTGGAGGATATTGATACACAGGGGTGTTCTACTTTTTTTTCCCCAACCCTGGGTATCTAGGTACCCTCAAAAAGGCTTAATGATTTAAGACCAAAGACTAAGTAGCTCCTGTTTTTAAAAAAATTAAACAAATTAGTATTTCTCCTGTTAATTCTATGATTTTTTCCCCCAACTGTTTTTCTGACGTTAAAATGCCTTTTTAAACTACGCATTTGTAGTGCATCTCACATTTGGAGTGTCAGCAACTGCCAACAGCCTGAACAATTGTTAATAAGCAACAGATTTTCCTAACAAGAAAAAGTTTCTATACTCAAGGTCATAAGTCTTATTCTGCAAGTTGGTGCAATAAGAGAAGAAGATATAATTGCACTGGAAACCATGATCAAACTGCTCTAACACTACTATATAACATTTTGTAGCTTTAGGAATCTGAAAGTTCAACTGCACGCTTAAGTAGCAGTGTAGAATTTTTTCCTTGATAACAAATCTATGATGTCTATACATATGCACTTAGATTATAAAAACATTTTACTTTTAACAATTGAGTGATATGAGGTGTTATACAGGTCTATAATTTTCTAATGCTGGATGGATTTGAATGGTCAATCTGGTTTTGTGCAAAAAAATAATTAATTGGAAAGAAGTAGAAATTGCTTCAATTTGTTATCTCCAGCCAGCTACCCCACAGCTGAGATTTCTGGACACATTGTTTGCCTTCCAAAAATGTTAATGATTTAAATGGAATTCAGATTTATTTTCGTGTTTTTTTTTTTTTTTAATTAAAGTTAGCTAAATCACCATCTTTGGATGAGGTTTGGAGGATTCAGAAGGGCTGTTTTTCTTACTACTTTGCATTTAATTTGTCTGTCCTTTAAAATTTAAAGAATTTTAAATTGGCTACCTTCATTGCAGTCTGAAGTAGCTGCTGCTATAGACTGTTTATTCCTGTTCGATCTCCAGCAGAATTTGATACAACCAGAGTTAGGCTAAATTTGTAATTTATCTCTCTAGAATAGGAGAAGTTAGAATATGTTTTGTGGCACTTAGATATCATCAGAGAATGTTTGGAGTGTGTTATTTGTCTTCCACTCATTATGTTCATTATGTGCTTTTCCCAACAGACTGCCAAAACCTTGAAAAACAATGAAAGCCTTAAAGTTTGCCACCGCTGTGGCTCACCTGCAAAGTATGACTCCTACCTACAAAGAGCAACGTGCAATCGTGAAAGCTGCGGCTTTGACTTCTGCACAAGGTGCATGTGCAGCTACCACAGCTCCAGTGACTGTATGAGTGGCAAACCAGTGAAACCCAGCTCCAAGCTGGGGCCGCTTCCTGGGACTAAGAAGAGCAAACAGAATCTACGGCGACTGTGATCTGTCCATCCCAATAGAGACTGTCAGATGTCCCGTAAAAGTTGTTTTAGGATGTGAAGTTATCCACAAAGAAAATGCTTTCTGCTATTCTATGTTAAAAAGGTTAATTTTATTACTCCTCTGTACTATTCGGTCTTTTTGATGATTCCTAGGAATTATCGCAAATATCCATTTTTAAAAGTCTTTCTAATCTATAAATTCAAAAGAAAATTCTGGGTATGGATTCTAATAACACTTTAGATATTGCGCTGATAATTTGGCTGTTGTGTTCCAGTCTTCAAAATACCTCACAATTATATTGAACAAGACAAAGTTTTGGCAAGTAGCCTTCTGCCTGTAACTCTAGCAATAATTGAATGCAGGGGAGAGGTGTAATATGTTTTATTTAAATGTTTACTCTTGTTCAAAAGTATTTTAAAAACATTCATAGTGAGACTGTCAAGTGAGGTAAGACCCTTTTAACATAAAATTATGAGGGGGCTAGATTTTATGGGTTTTGCTGCCTTTTTTTTGTTTCAAGGCTTTGCCATAATTTTAAAATGTGAAAGTTTATAATACCATTTTCTCTGATTTACTTTACCTGAATCTTCAATTTTTGCTATTCCTTCATTTCTTCATTCAGAAACTTCAGATTTTCCTTGAACTGAGGTGATACTCTTTCGAACTTTAAAAAAAAAGTACTGTATCTTGGCTATACTGCTAAAAATACTTTGCCTTTTTTTTCTAAATCATAAGATAATTTTTTAATATTTGTATATATTTGTAAATACTACTTTAAATATTATTCATGTTTGTCTTATAAATGTGAAAATAAATTACTGTTCTCAAAAACCTGGTTGGCAAATCCGGACTTCCTTTTTATCATTTTAAAAGATTACCTTCTGTCCTTGTTTCTCATGTTTTCTAGTATTTTCTTCTTAAAAATATTGATTTAACAAGGAGCAAATATCCTGGTTTTGTGTAAAATGCACTAAATCCACCCTCACGCTGTGTTCCTACTGCTAACTTAAAGGCTCTTTGCAGTAATTGCCAATAGTTTCTGAACCAACACATTCAGTGGAAAATATTTGTATTGGCTCAATGTATACTGCTATGGCAGAACTGGCTCACTGTCATCAAGTCCTTGTGGTCCCACAGCAAAGAAAGGCAAGCTTTCAAGAAAAGGACTGGTCATTTTTTGGAAATGTCTGGCATTCGGGTGTTGGTTTTCTTTTGTTTTGTTTTCCCTGTTAGTAAGTAGTTAACAGACTGAGAAGGCAGTGTTGCAGGTCCTGCTCCGTGAGCTGGGACAGCGGTTATAGACTGCATGGCAACTTTTCCTGCACTTGTTAAATCTGCATTTGTGAACAGCTGAGCGGAACTTCTAATGTTATGCTTTTATGTGGCGAAATTAATCTCTTAACCTAAACCTGAGACTTAAGAGGCTGCCTGAGTTCTATCAAGAACTTTTGTTCCATGTATCTTTTGTCTGTTTAAGTCCACTTACTGATATACCTCAGATCTAAGAATGGAAGGTCAAAGTCTTTCATCCTATTAAAACTTATGCTGGTGATTAGACCACACTGCCTTTACCAGCCAGTCCTGTACTGCAGGCCAGAAGATGGTGTTTGTGTAGGAAGTAACAGCCCCAAACCTCTGGATACTGGTGTCTCCAGTATTGTGAGATGTGGAAAAGGAAATAGTCAGGGGCAGCCACAATGAGCCTGTTAGCAAGTTGTAGGCTGTGCACAGATGGCTAAGAAATACAAGCTGAAGTTTGTTATAAAATTTTCGTCTGTGTCTACTGAAATTCCTGTGTCCTGAAGAGCATGGATCTCTTAACATGATATGGGCAAAACTGCTCTTTTTGTACATTGATTTTGAGGAATATGGCACAGTCATCCACACTCAAGACTGGTGTGGCAATATATGATACATCTTGAATTAAAGCCTGTGTTTGTTTTGGAGCTGAATGTGGAGAACTTTTCAACTTTTGAGTTTACGAAGAGGAACTATCTGCTCTAGTGGGCCTAATGATTTGTACATGGAGTGAATAACAGCTGTTTGTTTTTGTTTGTTTGTTCTTTCCCTGTGGTAATTGAGTTGCTCACACAGAATTTTGAGGAAATTTGAGCTAAGGGGGACGAATTGAATTACATTACTTCAGTGGTCACAACTAGAGATGAACAATATGAAGAAATGGACATTTCTAATTAACTTCTGACTGATAGGAGGCAACTACCTGCTATCTGAAACCTTGTTGGAACATCAGGTAATCTGAATTATAATGAAGCTTTGGGCAAACTGTAATGGGTCTGCTGCAAACCATTGTGGCTGTTTCTTTGCTCCTGCCCAACCATTTTTGTTTTATCCTGACCCTCAGATTCTTGCCTATCAGCTTTAGAATGTCTCAGAAGAGACATTCAAGATAGCAGCATTCAACAGGTGGATGGCAGTTCCTTGAGGACCTTGACCTCTTAACAATGCCTGCAATTTTCTTTGTGCAAAACTTCTAAAGAGAAGCGTGGGGAGCTGTGGTGGCCACACAGCTATTTCTTCCTTTATGGTAATTTTGCTCAACAGTTGAAACCTTGCCTGACAATGCCAAGCATTGGATTTGTATAAAAACTACGCATCTTCCTGAAAGCTGCGTGATTGTTGATCTCCTCACAAAGGGCTTCAGTGTACGGCAGAAGAAAGCCGAGTGGGCAGTCAGTCCCCACCCAGGCCTGCTGGCATCTCCTGCTGAGTGAGAAGACAAGTCCTCAGAGAGTGAAGGGATTGCACGTTAGCACTAGCTGGTGCTCCAGCCAGCGCTGAGGGGAGTGATTTATACACCGCAGGTGGGAACAAAGTAGTAGATGCAGATTGTTGTTGATGTCTATGCTGAGTCTATCTCAAACCTGCATTTGATATGTAATCAAGGTGAGAGGACCAAGCACAAGAGCAAGGCATAGCAGTTACCTTATGGAGATGAGTTGTCCCCAGCTACTACAGCTGTGTTGTCAAAACCACTTTCAGACTCTAGGATTGGCAGCCCCAGTGACATTGCAGGAAAGCGTTAAGCTTCTTACATTACGCAGGCCTTTGAGATCTCCAGAGGGTGATAATAACCTGCAGACTGACAGAGTCCCCTGCTGGGCTGGTGCCACAGAGTATGCATTTCTCCCTGTTACTTGCTTATCTCTAGGCATGGCTCTACATGGTGAGGAAGGGTGGGACATTGCGCTGTAAATTGCTGCAGCTGGTAGCCATTCCCCTTGGCCTGAGCAGATCTGGAGCCAGAATTTTCCACAACTTCATCCCTACTCTAGCTGGGAGACAGGCAGAGGCAGGGATTTAAGACTTTCTGGAATTGATATTGAATATCAATACTGAATATCCACATTTTGCAGCTCTTATCTCTTGCTCTTACGATGCTGTCCTGAAAAACACAAGGAGCTGCTCAGTTCCTACCTGAGATGTTTGAAGTAGTACATACGCTTTTTGAAAGACATTAAAAGCAATCTCAGCTGTCCCACTGCAGCAACCAGAGAAGCTGGAGAGAAGTGTAGATAACGATGATTAGTCTTATGATACAATCACTTGTAAAAACAGGGACAAGACTGTATGCACTTCCGAGTGTAATTTACACTTGAGCAAGCAGCCTTTGTGCTATTAGGACTGTGAGACATGGAAGAACCAAAACAAAAAAAAACACCTTACTTCAACTCTGCTACTGTTGGCACCTTAGCATAGGGCACAGCCTAGCTGCTAACCTCAGAGGCTGATTTCTAACATGTGGCAAAACTGCAGCATGTGTCAGATATGCTGTCATTAGCCAAAGGCCCCACTGCAAAGAAGCTACATTAGCTATATTTTAGTGTGTGTTGAAAGTTTTTTTGCAAAAATATTTAGAACCCGAAGTTCTGGCAGCACTCTCAAAAAACCTCAGAATATTTAATAGTAAAAATATAAAGTTTGCCCTAACTCACAGAAAATGAATCTAGATTAAGATTGTGATAAGAATTTGCTCCCCAGCTTCCCAAATATTTACTCCTAAAGCCAAGGGCTGACAACCACTTTGACGAAATTGTGCTGGAGCATAGAGATTTTTAAAAATAAAATATGTTCTGTAAAGAAAAAGCCACAAGATGGTGCTCTTGGAACACTACATGAAGCTGGATTCATTGCCTGCCGCCTTGCTGCGTTCGCGGACAGTCTGTTTCCTCCCCTTCTGCTGATTGCAGCTATCCATCTAGTTACTACTGTCACAGATAAATTGCATAAATTTGCGATGAAAAGAACAAACTGCAAACCTTCAGTTCAATTACTGATTTTAACGTTTGTTTCAAAAATATTTGTGTAGCATATGTCTGTGTTTGCTAAATTTTAAAAACAAACAAACAAACAAAACAATCAAACAAAAAAACCCCAACCAACTAAACCAAAACAAAACCCAAAAACCACAACAACAGGTGCCTTCCATAAAAGCTTTATTCTGCTCATAGATACATTTGCCTTCTTCAAGTAGTGGTAAGGTGCCCTAAAAACATAACATTTATTTTGCCTGCCTTGTGCCTTTGTAGTGACAAGTGGAGAGCAAAGCCACCTCTCCAAAGAAGAAGTGGGTATGAGCCATCCCATCAAGCCCTCAGCACAGGTCTGCAACAAGCAGTGAACTAAGCTTAGTCTGGGATCAGACATCATGTTCCCAATAGACTGAGGTTGGGTGAACACCTCAGCTGTGTGACTGCTGTGGCATGACCTGGACGTGTCTTCTGATAGAAGCTAATGGTGATGACTTGCAAGATATCTAAAAGGCATAGTGTGAATATGTAAGCAACTTCTCATTTAGTGCCTCCATTGTGGCTAGGAGGAGCTGGTGTCTTGAGCTGAAATGCCACTATCTGAATAAAAGGATGGACTGGGCAATTTCTGTGGTAGATGCTTGATTTTGGAATATACTTGCCATAGTAGCAACGATTCCCCCTCTGAAACACTTATACTTTGGAGGATGAGAAGTTACAGAGATGGAAAACTGCTGTAATGTGAGTCTTAACCTGAAGATGAAAAAAATGTTGTGTCAGGTCCACTCAACTTTAATGCTGCCCTGTTGGACAGGTTTCTCCTCTGAAGGAGTCTAGGGGAACACAGGAGGAGAAGGAAAAACATAGTACTGATATTCCTAGCACAAAATAAAAGCAGCTTGCTGGCACATACAGAAATAGTTGTGAAGTTCAAATAAAGGAACAGATGTTCTTTTAAAGGCCATTGAGATGGTTCAGCAGCTGAGGCTTTGGCCATTAAGGTTTGGTACTGCTCTGCTCTGTGTTCAGAACTGCTCTCACAGTACTTCAATCCAGCACTCAAACGAGCCCAGAACTTGGGAGGTATTTTGAGAAATCAAGATGCAAAAAAACGCAATCCCCTATGTTTGCTGATTGCTCTGTAGGTTTCATTTTGGCTCTGGGGGGATACAATGAGCCCTCCACAGCCCCCAGCTAGCTTCAGTGTCAGGGCCAATCCATTGCCCCAGGCCCTGAGGGTGTCCTCTGGCCAAGCAGGAGCCTGGCTGGGGAGAAGGAAGGAACCCTGCCCTTTCTCTGCCCTGTTTCCCATCTCCTAAGTGGTGGGCCAACTTTTGGGAGGTTGGGGAGGTCAACTGGGGTGGCTGTAGGGCCCATGGTGGTGAAAAGTCCTTGTGTAGGATATGGCCTTGCGGTAGCTAACACAGCATGTTGCATGTGTGTGTGTTTGTTGAAAAGCAAAGGCCTCTGGACATTTGATGCTACCTCGTAGCCAAACTGGGGTAGTGATGGTGAATACCAGTGTTGCTTTAAATGGCCTGGTTACTCTGGCTTCCTCAGCCCATGTAGGACCCGCACCAAGAGCATCATGAAGGTTGGAGTTGGCTCTAACCAAAAGTATTTCTGTAGGCATATAAAGTTCAGGCGATCCTCAGCTGCTGAGCAGAAGGACTGGGCTCAGAAGATGTTCCTGCATGTTTCATGAGGAGGCATAGCTCTTCCAGGGCTAATGCATGGTAGCTACAGCTTCACATGAAAGACTTAGGCTGGGTCTAACTATGGTGGTGTTCCACTGGTTGCCAGCTCCTGAAACTCCTGTGTCCTGCCCATGTCTCCTGTAGGGCCACCGGAGAGTGGGCTGTGCCTTTGCCCAGCAGAGATGAAGGCTCCTTCCTGGGCTTCACTAGTAGCTGGCTCAGGCGTGAATCATAATGCAAACACAATGATACCAGACATCTGAGACTTACCTTTTATGTTTACTGTCATTTTATGATGATCTACCTCAGTTCAATAAATTAAGTTGCACAACAGATTTTCCTTAGTCATATGTAGATCTAATTTTCAAGATTGTCCCTGGATACCAAATTAGTAGAGAAGACATCAATTGCAATTTGCTTACAAACATACTTTAAACACCAGCTGCTTGTAAAAAAGCACATAATGTTTTTAAATTAAAAACCTCTGTGTTGCCATAAAGATGCTCACAACAGGCAGCACAATAACACATTTACTCTCTGCAATGCATTTACTTATGTACCCCTAGATAAAAAAAAACCCTGAGTATGAAATCCACAAAGTTTGTGAATTACTCACATGTCCCTGTCATCCTTTATGGCACGTCACAGTTGTGCAATAAGTCATGAAGTTAAACTGCAGTAGGAAAAGCCCACTGAAGCAGGGTAAAAAGCCATGTAAGGTGTCATATGTTAAAGATAAATAAATCATTGAGAATACCACAGGACTTCCAGTTTCACTGTATGTATTTTTGAAAGAGTTTTGGAAAAGCATGCAGTTCATCTTTGTTCTAGTCTCTTCACCTCTATTAAACAGCAGTTATATCCTCTGTATTTTTATGTGATATATAGATGTAAAATACATAAATCAAGATGTCTTAGTGTCCTACATCACTACCACAATCCCAGCACTTTGGTGTGACTTAACCATGAAGTAAGGAGCACACTTTTTAATATTTATATTTATACACTCAACGTGTTAAAACAATACTCATTTCGTAGTCAATAGTCATAATATTCTGCAGTGTTCTCAACACTCTTAAACCTTGAAGAGTCACTTGTTTAACAAGGTGAAGACAACTCTTTTGCTGTGTTTTGCATATAAGAACGGAAGAAAGGTTCTCTTCCTCTGGAGTTTAAATCAAGAGCAAGACTTTCATTGTAAATACAGAACAGCTTTATCCTCACCATAGCAAGGTTTTCACAAAATTTCTGGAGTAGAGAGTAATGCAGCATGTTGATTTGTGTTTACATGCAAGTCTTGAATATGATTTAAATGTTTTCAGATTTCCTATCTATGCATATTGACACAGAAGCAAATTAAATGCCTGTAATTATTATTTTCCACATCAATTTTTTGAATTCTGATGACCAACATCGTAGGTACTGGTTGTTCATGTTTTAAGAAGTTAGAGCATATGTGCTCCTTTGTCTGGAAATAATCAAAGAAAAAGAAACAGTTACAATGTACTAAGTAATAATCATGTTGTTGAAAAACACTGACTTGTGAGGCAGCTAATGGTAATTCGCACTAAGAACAACTTGATATCCAGGTGATGTAGCTCTTTGACCTGAAGGCTCACTTTTTTGCCAATGTATGATGTGAGACAAATAGTATTCAGGGACTCCATGATCTTTTCTTGAAGGTGATAGCTGGATCTTCATGAAACGTTTTCTTTTTGAGCATTCACTCTAAGCAAAACAAATACATGAACAACACAACATTTTTCAGAAACAGTTTTTAGAATTATCTTGGCTTGTTGGAACATAAACCAGGCATAGAATAGGACATAACAATACCGAAATCATGTGTCATTCTCTTACACATGAGTTGCAAAGAGCATCACAAGTGAGACGAATGTTATTCTATTTTAAATGTTAAGCAAAAGAGATATGAAATGCTTGGTCCGTGGCCATACAGTGGTTCTGTTACCAATACAGCCTGTACTTTCTGACTCCAAATTCTGGTACTATGTTGTCTCCTACCCATACTGCTTTTCATAGTAATTAAAGTAGTAAGTCAAGAAACACTTTGTATTTTATTATACTTGTTGTTCAAATGAGCAATGAAACTTTTAGGAATGTGAGGGTTTTTCTACTTAAGAAAGATTACTAATTTAATTTGGTAATATTTGAAACCAGGTAACTTATACTGATGAAAAAATATATGCATATAAATCCGAAGAGGCGGTCTGAAATTATAAAACTAGGCTCAGCTTATGCCTCAAACTTTTAAGACCAAGTGAAAACCAGAAGTAACAAATGTCCTTATTTTTCTTTCTGAGAAAAGAATTTACCCTTTGAAGCCACTTGCTACTATAGGTAAGCTGTGTATACTTGTGTATCTCTTCTAAGTGTACATCACATATTCGTTGCTTATGCAGCTGATGAAAACAGAAGTTTATGCTCCTGTATAAAACCAGGATAAACTTTTATCACTGCTAATTAAACTGAAATGGTTGTCACTGAAAGTGAGAAAAAGGAAACCAACAGAATAAACACCTGTGACTTGACCTGTGGTTAGGCTTCCAAAGGAAAAAAGATGTTAATTATGTACAGGATGGTAGAGGGTAACTATAGCTTTTCTGGAATAAATTAAGTATATAATTTGGTATGGATTTACAAGGATTATAAACTAAAAAGAAAAAAAAAAATCAGCTATTTTACTATTTATTTATGTCCCTTTGGTTTTAAATTAGTAGATTTTTTTCAGAGAAATCATTAAATAAAATCGTAAAGTTCAAAAATATTCTGAATGTTTTCATTACTGTATGCACTGGAATTCTTTATTATAAACCAGCTAAATTTTTATTCAGGGAATAAGGTTAAATAATTTTCCTATTCCACAGTTATCTGTATATATAAATACAGTGTTTATCCACAGATAATTTAGTCAAATTTAAACCAAAGTATGTTAGACATAATATTTTTTTTGTTTTCATTTTTTATTGTCTGTAAACCATTGTGATACGAGCTAGTTGAAAGCAGGGAGATTTTTTTTCTTTTTTCTTTTTTTTAAGCTGTGAGTTTATTTTTAATTTGTAGAGTTTAAAACTCATGTTTTTGCTCCCCTTCTCATAATTTACAGTGTGTTTTATTAAAACATCTTTTAAATATATGACTTTATTAAAATATTTTCAAATATTTGTCTTGCTAACTTTAAAAATATATGAAAACCATGAGTGATAACTACAGGTATACATTTTTATTTCAGAAGTTTAACTTTTGAGGGTGATTTTAGTCTCTTTTTTTTTTTT
>VWYH01001013.1:0-79035 GCA_013399365.1 Pampusana beccarii
TTCTGTGATTCTGCGATTCTGTGGCGGCAGCTTCCCACAGCAGTGCTGTCTGTGACACCCGCATGTCTTGTTCTTCACCCCCTGGCCCAGTGGATAAGATGACATGTGAAAGGGTTGCAGGCAGGGCGGTGGGATGGGGTGGCTTTGGCGTTGACAACGTTCAGCTGTACATCTTTGTGGAATCCAGACTCCCGTGAAGAGACCTCAGGGGCTCTGGAAGGTGTCACGTTACAGTGAAATGGGTGCTTTGCTATGCCTTTGAAATAGACCGTTTTCTGGGGTGTTCATTCTGCTTTAGTGCTTCTAAAAATACAGAAGGAAGTAGTCAAAGTGCCATTTAGATGTTGCCTAAATTCATTCCTGTCTGTCCTGGGATTTGACATAGCCTGTTACATTAACTGTGGCAACCCTTAGAAACTTTGTGTGGCTCTTCGAGTTTTTGACAGTCTCCAAAGGGATGGTTGTAGGGTGGAGTGAAACTTCTGGTCTGATGTCATTAGCTAAATGCTGTATGATGGAAGTCAACAATATTTTCATAGCCTTTGGATGTGAATCCGCTGTACTGTTACCCAGTTCTAGCTCAGTGTCGTTATCAATGACTGATAACAAGTCATATTACCAGTCACTTACCATTTATGACTGGTTAATAATGAGTTATTGATGCTGTGTGAAGGAGTCTGTGAGGTGTTCTCGCTCCTTGTGACTCCTTAGAAGGATTGTTTGCAGCTATTTTAACTTTAAAGTGGTATGTCTTTATGGAGATACACAATCTTTGGAAAGCTATTGCATCTGACCAAATATCAGGCCTGCCATAAATATTGTACTTTTGCATTTTGCTAGTCTGGAATGTTTTTAAATCAGTTTGGCCTTGGAGATTTACGGCAGACATAGCTTATTACAAGGACCATGCCAGATGAAAATTTACAGAATAGCCCCATGATGTTTCACACCTTGTGAATATTCAAGCAAACAATCTACCCATTGATGTAGTCCAGCTAGGTTTAGTGTACGCCTAGTCTGGCAGAATGGCAGCAGTAGTAGGCAAATGACTGAATTTTATTGGAAACTTTTTATCCTGTCAGAAAAAAAAAAAAAGGTATTTCCAGCAGAGCATCAAACAAAACAAATCAAAACAAAATCAGTCAAAGAACAGTGGATTTGTTAACTCAGAAGCTACAGTAACTTCTGTTTGTTGTGTGTTCAGATTAGTGAATACAGAAGCAAAGCAGCTGGGATAACTAAACTCATTGAATGCCTCTGTCGATCGGATAAGGAAAACTGGCCGAAAAGCCTTCAGCTGGCACTAGATATTGCAGGATACTACAGTGCAAGTGAACTGTGGGATATTAAAGAAGGTAAACTGCAAATTGTTTTTATGATGCTCTTTCCCTATCCTCTTACCAGACAGTTTTGTTTATTTTTTTTTAGAATAAGTCTAATTTAAAAGCATACAATCAGACTGTATTGTCCATTGTTGCCTAAAAATAACCCCCCTTTTTAAAATTAAGATGTCTTTTATATAAAATGAAATACAGGTACTAGCCTACAAACTGTCAGAAATTTGAGTATTTTTGCTCCCATATGGTTATGAATAATGTCTTTTTTTTGATAAACAGAATCAGACAGTATACAAGGCTCTGAAGGTACAAAACTAACAGTGTGTTTATCTTCTTCCCTCCTTTCTACTGTAATTCTCCTTTTGCCATCTTTTTGGTTGCTAGAGTTGTGGTAGAAGCAATGTTTTCTTATAAAATCTAATTAGTAACTTAATATTCTAGAAAGTGATACACTTCTGTGATCCACAGAGCAGTTAGTATATGTTTTTCATTGAGAAATTGATAAGCAGCACTTACCAAGTGACTATGGTTTTGGTTTTGGTTTTGTTTTTTTGGTAAAAATGCAGAATTTCCCCTAATGAGGTTTTGCTTTTGGCACTGAATTTACCTTTTTGCATTTGAAAAATACCTATATGAATACTCTGCAGCATGGGAGAGAATTTTGAGCAGAATGCTTCACTGCAAAATAATTAAGAAATAATGAAGAAAGACAAGTGATTTTTAAATAAGCTGAATTATATTTCTTTATATCTACATTTGTTTTCTCCCAAACCCTAAGTGACAGTTTTAGTTGTTTTTAATTAGCAACTGGGGTAAGTGGCTTCTTAAACAATATTTCTTATTTTGAAATGTTTTTATTGCTGTAGTCGAATGTGTTTCGTTTCTGATCTGGAGATTTAATTATTATATATAGATAATTATGTATGTAGTTACTCAATTTATTAATAATTATATATAAAAATATATAATAATAATAGTTACGAGTATATAAGTTTATAAGTATATATATTTAACATCTTTGTGGGCAACATGGGCAGTGGGATCGAGTGCACACTCAGGGAGTTCGCCAATGACACCGAGCTGAGCGACGTGGTTGACAAACCTGAGGGACAAGATGTCATCCAGAGGGACATGGGCATGCTCGAGAAGTGGGCACAGGTCAATTTCAAAAGGCTCAACAAGGCCAAGTGCAAGGTCCTGTACATGGGTCAGGGCAGTCCCAAGCACAAATGCAGGCTGGGCAGAGAGTGGATTGAGAGCAGCCCTGAGGAGAAGGACTTGGGAGCGCTGGTTGATGAGAAGCTCAACATGAGCCGGCAATGTGCACTTGCAGCCCAAAAAGCTGAATGTATCCTGGGCTGTATCAGAAGCAGCGTGGCCAGCAGGTTGAGGGAGGTGATTCTGCCCCTTTACTCCACTCTAGTGAGACCCCACCTGGAGTCCTGTGTCCAGCTCTGGAGCCCTCAGTACAGGAAAGACATGGATCCGCTGGAGAGGGGACAGAGGAGGCCACCAAGATGATCATAGGGCTGGAACAGCTCTGCTGTGAGGACAGACTGAGAGAGTTGNTGGAAGTGTTCAAGGCCAGGCTGGATGGGGCTTTGAGCAACCTGGTCTAGTGGAAGGTGTCTTGGCCATGGCCAGGGGCTTGGACTAGGTGATCTTTAAGGTCCCTTCCAATCCAAACCATTCCATGATTCTATGATATAGTTATTATTTTACATGGCTGATGGCTACACATATTATTTGGTTAAGAGTTGTAAGTTAAAGATATCACTGTCTTTTGTGGCAGCTTCTGCTAACATGAAACTGAATAAAGCCAAAGCAACCCTACTGAAGAAAAGTTCCCCGTGTTGGAAGAATTTTAATGCCAGTAGTTAAGAAGAGTTGGTAGTAGAAGTTAATCACGGATACTTTGTGCTTTCTGGAACTGGATTAGGGTGCAAATGTACACTTTCTCCCTCTCCAAAAGCAGTGTTTTGTGGTATGTTCTGTTTTCAATGAGACTCTTCACACGAATCCCAGTGACAGTTGTTTGAGAAGGTAATAATTATGGAGCCAAAGAAAATTTTAGCAGGCATTGATTATCATGTAAAACAGAGGATGGAGATAGTATTAGAATTTCTAGGTCCTTCCAAAGGGTAGGGGGAAAGGAAAAACTCCGAAGTATTTTTACATGCTTGTGGTTAATGTCTGTGTTAAATCTGTAATCTTTTTACTAAACACATACACCTTTCCTCCAAATTTATTATCTCCCTTGATTTTTAAGGGGTAGACAAATGTGTGTTGAGTATGCACATCTTCTAAACCCAAGACTGTCAGAGCTATCCATGCTACTTGAAAGGGAGCCTGGATGCACCATCATTTTGGTCTTTGCATGGTCTTTGCATGCTAGCAACAAACTCCTTTACCTTGTCATCCCAGCAAACACATTTTAAGATCACAAGGATCAATAACACGCCTTTTTTTGGGATCGTACAGATCGTGGCAAAGATGTTGACGGTGAAGTGGCAGATGCCTCTGAGAGCAGCTTTGAAATCGTGATGACATTTTCTGAAGAAGCAGAACGTGACAATAATCTCAGTGAAAATCTCTGTTCAGCTTCAGGTGAGACTTAGCAACTTAGAATAGTTTGCGGCTGGAATTCTGTGCTTTCTTAGACTCCTGAAGGATGCAGATGCAGTGTGCCACAAAGGAAGATACTGAGGAGCTAGTGTGAGTCTCTGGCTTTATTTACCTGTCTTCTGGTTTAATGTTTAAAGAATCTCATGCTGGGCACCGCACTCGTTAGAGGTTGCCCCTCCTTTACCACATTTCTAGTGCGAAGTTCTGTCAGCACACTACCAAAAGGTCTCCAAAATACGGACTGTTGTTATATCTATCTCTGATATAACTAATTCACATGTGACCTGGTGTTAGCCCGTTTAGAGAGTTGAATGTGACTGTGAAGGATCTGTGCAGTGGCTGTCATGTCTTCTGCAGGAAATTTTGCTCCACCAGTGGTTTCTATTTCCTATTCCGTAAGTACAAACTCTCTGACAAGACCACAGTTCAAGAGAGTATTAACTTCCAAAGTCTGTAAAGCAGAAGGCTAAAAGGAATACTGTGCATATATTTTGGGGAAAATAAAACCTTTGTGTTTTCTTTCTGAGTTGAGAAAGACCAATTTAGGTGAGAGTTGTCAGCCAAGACCTTGAAATAAGTTCATTTTAGGAAGCATAGCCAAACAGTAACAAAAGTATTCCATCAAATCCACACAAAATTATTGTCTGGTGTGTATGTTCAGTTAAAATGCTTGTCTGTCAGAATGCTCTGGGCAGACTGAGAGGACTCTACCTCTATCATTTTAGATAGCAACTGTATGTGGCACAATATATTTTATGCATTACAACGTTTTCCACGAAAACGTGTTTCTCTCCTGAAAGGGACCTATCAATCTTCGCCTGTTTATGAACCAAAGAAGGCTTGGAGCTACCAGACTGAACTTGCACAGCCTGCTATCAATGGGAAGAACACACTGATATGTGCCCCCACAGGTAAGAAAACACACATTTCTTAGAAAAATTCTCTTCATGGAGAGGGCTATGAAGGATAGCAAATGGTAAAGGCTGAGTCAAACTTTTCCAGACGTTTATTTAGAAGTAGTCTTCCTTGCAGGAGTAGATCCAGATCTAGCCTGAAATTACAAGGGCAGCACAGAGACTGAGCAATACAGAATTAACTCTTGGCACTTCAGTGCTTGTATTCAGATCTCCACGTTTTCACCTCTGCTTTCTCACTCCCTTGTGTGGATTTCTGAGTTATAATCACTCACTGGTCTCTGTGGATCTCTGTGAAATTTGCCTTGGAAGCTGAAAGAAAAATAGGGTGAGACTCCCGTGTCTTCTGTACTGCAATGCCTACGACACCAAAACAATAAGGGAACTTTTGCAGTGGCTCAGGCCTGGATTAAGAGATCGAAGTTCAGCAGCAGAAGAGAGTTCAGTCGGCTTTTTCTCTCTGCCTGTGTTTTCAATGTAGCTATCCTGGTTCTCCCCGGGGCCCTGGAAAGAAAAGGCAGGTAGGGTGGCAGAGGCAGGGACGCAGAACTCTGGGTGGCCTGCACAGCGAGCCTGATGAGTGCTGAAGGAAAAGAAATGCAAGAGGAGCAAGGCTGCATGGGGTGGATGGAAGCTGGAAGTGCCTGGTGCCTGTGCCACAGTCTGATTTGGTGTGGGAGCACAGGCTAAGAGCAGACTCAGTGATTTCAAAGAACTTAAAACTGCACGTGGATTTTCCTCACCAGTGACTGCCACGTGGCCTTTACAAACTGAGACTGTGAGAGAGAAAGGGATGATTACCCACCCGAGTAAGCAGCCAGGTCTCTGTTCCCACAGAGTCTGGAACTGTACAGCTCCCTCGTCAGCTCCCCGTTGTTACAAGGCATCTATACCAGACAGGCTCCTGCTTACAAATATGGCCTTTCATATTTTACCTTTCCTATTCTTCGTTTAAAGGATCTGGAAAAACTTTTGTGGCGGTTCTGATTTGTGAACACCATTTCCAAAACATGCCTGCAGGACAAAAGGCAAAAGTTGTCTTTCTTGCAACGAAAGTGCCGGTGTATGAACAACAGAAGAATGTGTTCAAGCAGCATTTTGAAAGAAGTGGGTAAGTATAACTCCACAGAAAATAAACTGCCCTCTAGGCCAGCTGTGCCCAGGGCAGAATGTAATGGGTTTACTGGTGACAAGAGTGTTTGACATTGGCATGAGGATGATTCCTAGTGGTAAGAATGGCAAGTTACTATGGTAGACTTTGTTTTGGAGAGAATGAAGTCTGCTTTTGGAGAGTTTAAGCACTGGTTGTGCAGCACCTATGGACATGGCCAAGGTATACCTGTGCTTGCCACTGGTGTGTGTGTGCCACTGTGAAGTGTGTTCCCTCTTGAGACTCCTTTCAGCCACGCTTCCAAAAATGAGGCAGTTCCGGGAAGCAGCAGTGGGATTCTTCTTGCCATTCTCAAATGGCAGAACCTTCTCCAAATGGAAGGATCCAAACCTCTTTGGCTTTTCAACTTCTAGTCAGAAAATGACGGTCCCCCTCTTAGGCAGGACTGAAAATTTCTTAGGGGAGTATCAACAACCTACAGCTTCTGATTTTGAAGGAACTAACTACTGCATATCCACATATGAATCCTTATAGTTATGGGAAAATGAGGCTGCTGGACAGAAAACAGTCCCATGCCACCAGACATATACAGAAAAGGGATGAGGGACAGCATCCCCAAATACAGCTTTCATGTGAACCGAAAGATGCAGCTTAAATGTATAAATCCATTACCCTTCAAATCGAATATATTTTACTTAATGGGAATTGAAAATCCAGTTGGTTACTGTCAGCATTTTTCTCAACTTCTGTGGGTCAAACTGCCAGCTCCAAGAATTTGACATTTTGAACTTAGTAACTACTGTTCAAGTTTGCTGAAAAGTCCATCCTTCTAGCTTTTTTTTCCCTGCAAGGCATCATTTTTCATACCTTATCTTTTGCCTCTTCTTCCTAGATATTCTGTTCAAGGAATTTGTGGTGAAATAGTTGCAAATGTCTCTGTAGAAAAGGTTATACAAGACAGTGACATCGTTGTGCTAACACCCCAGATTCTTGTGAATACCATCAAGAAAGGAACCCTTAGGTCCCTCTCCATCTTCACTCTGATGATATTTGATGAATGCCACAACACTACGGGCAACCACCCTTACAATGTGTTAATGACCAAATACCTGGAACAAAAATTTGACTCCTCTGCAAACCAGCTGCCCCAGGTAAGGCCCAGCCTGTCAGTGGTGGAAACATTAGAGAAAAGTATTTCACAGTGCAGTCAGCAAAGCCTTTTGTGTTAATCCGGTTCGAATTTCTGTTTAAAAATGGCTGCAAATTGAAACGGTAGCATCTGGAACACCTTTTTCCTCTTCTCAGACACCTCCAGCCTGTTTTCCTATGTTGCATCTTCCCCCAGCTTCCAAGAAGGACGGATCAAGCATGACAGAGATCTGAGTCCTTGACAGCAAACAGGATTATTGGGCTGGGAAGAAAGCATGTTCCCCAGAATTTAGTAATCTCCTTATCAGCTCTCTGTTGCTGTCTTCTGCAACAACAAAATGGGGCCACCGCCTCTGCTGACAGGAGGTTTTGGTCCAGCTGAGAAGACGTCTTCTCTGAATGAATACAGAGGACAGTTCTGGGGGTGGATTTGCTGTTTCTGTGTATGATGAACACTGGCAAATACAGCTGGTTATGGATTTAAGTAGGTGGATAACTTATTTTCAGTTTGAATACTCTAAGCTTGAGTGCCTTAAAGGAGGCACAAGTGGGGACAAGGTTTGGGTCTCAAGATCTAGTCCTTGTACTCATGTTTACTTCAGCTGCCTGTTTTGTTTCCTTGTTTTTGAAGACAGTGACAACTTGGCAATTGGTAACAGCATCTTCTAGGGTTTTTGTTGTTGTTGTTTCTGACAAAGAAGCAATCCTTGCTATTTATGTGTGTATTCAGATCGTAGGTTTAACGGCTTCTGTTGGAGTTGGTAATGCCAAGGACATCACTGAAACCATAGAGCACATCTGTACCCTCTGCTCCTACCTTGACATACAGGTCATTTCCACTGTCCGAGAGAACAAAGAGGATCTGCAGCGATTCATAAACAAACCAGAAACATGTAAGCACGCTTCCTGGGTTTTTTTCCCCTCTGAGATGCAAAGCATCTTAAAGCAGCTATCCAATTCTCCCTTTGTCAGGTGAAGTTAAAAGTTTAAGACTAAACTGGAGCTTTGCTTCCTTCTGTATTGAACAGAGTTTGAGTGTGCACTTCACCGCTGCCCTGCAATGAGGTAGTGCCCATTTGGGCAATTTTTCTCTTTGCTGAGCTACACAGTCTCTGTTTTCTATTTATGAAGGCAGGAAAGCCAGTGCAGTTCTGCCAGTGAAGACTGGGGGCTGTTTCTTTCTGTGCAACTATAATGCTCATTAACTATAAACATCGTTATGATTGCATCGAGCACCATATGAAGACTTCGTTCTGTGCTGCCCAGGGAAATGTCTTACTTATTCAGGCTACTGACTTCCATTTCTTGTCTCTAGATGTCAGATGGATTAAAATGCGAGTTCAGAATCACTTTGCAGACGTTATCTCAGGTCTCATGTCTGAGACAGAGGCATTGATGAGGAAGATTTACTCGCTGGGTAAGATAATGTAATATGCCTGTAGCTGGGATTCAGTCTTTGATTACATCAGTCTGAAGCCTCATGGCTGCTAAAGCAATCACTCTTTTTCCACTTCCTTCCCCCTCCTTCCTTTTTGCTTACTATATTTGCTTACTATATTTCTTAAATAAGAGATTCCAGGTAGAAAAGTTGACTCTTTTCCTGTTATAGGTGATTATTTTGATAATCATAAATATTTTTTGCTTAGATTTCAACCTTCTTCCTGCAGCTAAGAATGGTGTCCTTTTGAGACTGTCGAATCTTTTTGAATGTTTAAAGAATCTGAAACAGAACTACCAAAGCACTTGCTCTCAAAATGAGCTGGATTTCATTGATAAGAGATACCTGTATGTTCTTATTTAAGCATTTTTCCAAATGCTTCATACCTAAATCTGTGTCTGTTAAGGAAAACAAAAAGGGTGTCAGTTATGGTGTTACTCTGAGTGTTGCAATTGTTTCCTTTCAGTGTAAGTTTACTTCCACTTTTGCTGCTCTGACACTTTTCATATTTTCTCTGGCCTGTCTGCATGCACTCAGTTAATTTTAGGTGTTCTCTGGCCACCTTTTCTGGTCAGCATTTTGTCCTCTTTATACTTCTTGGTACCCCTACTTTCACTGTTTGCCAGGTCTTCGTTATTTCCTGCTGAGAAGTATTTTACAGGTAATTTTACAGAGGAGGGTCTGTGGAACATGAGCACCACCAGGCAGAGGATACAGCTGCCTAAGAAAGGCAACACTTGTCTGTCGGTTTCCAGCCTCAGGAGCTGCCGCGGTGTGAAGGTTTGCAGGGAGGGAGACGCATGGCTGTGAGAAGAGAGAACAGATCTCATGGTCTTGAGACCTGATCCTGCAGCCCTGCAAAAATCAATTAACCTTTTCCGCTTTTGCAGTGTTCCTAGGTTTGTCTGTGCGTAGACTTGCTTTTTGCAAAATGACTAGGGTGCCTTAAGCCTGTCTGCCTCAGTTCTATACTTTCTTGATTTTTTTTCCTCTGAGTTTCCAGTTATTGGAGAAAGAACTATATTCTGGGGCAGGAAAGAAGAATTAAAAATAAAAATAAATAAACCAACACCCAAACAAAACAAACAAACAAACAAACAAAAAACACCCATCTGAAGCCAAACGAATAAACAAACCCCAACACAACTCCAAACCCAAGAAACCCCAGCAAAGAACAAATACAGTGGGAATTTCGAACTGTACACTAAATTAAGCAAGCACTTCCAAAGCTTATAGTTGTGTCACAGTTCCTCTTGCATGAATGCCATTGGCTTCTCTTCCGTGGACCCTCTGGTCACTGAAGTTTGTGAAGCATTTAATCATAGTATGTAAATGACAAAGAGGTACAGACTACTTCTGCCTCAAGAACCCACCTTTGGATAATATATGCCTTTAAGTACCATGGACATTTAGCAAATGAATACTTAACTACTGAGTAGCTGGTAATTCAAGGAGCAATGCACATGCAATGTCTTGAATACTGTAGGCTTCTTAGAGGATAAGTGAGCTCTAATTTTATTGCTAAAGACTCTGCAGATATGTATATGCAGACAGATCCTCAGGTGATTGTCCTGGGTTAATTTTAGCCTAACACCTGGGCACACATTGGAACACAGGGAGTGAAGAAGACAGAGCCACGCACCTCTCAGATGGTTCCCAGAGGCAGCACAAGAGGCAGTGGGTACAAACAGAAATACTTAAACAACAGAAAGCACTTATTTGCTGTAAGACTGGTCAAACACTAGAGACATTTACCCAGAGAAGTTGTGGACTCTCCATCCTTGGAAGTACTCAAAATCCATTTGGGCATGATCCTAAGCAACTGGCTCTAGGTCACCCTGCTTTGAGCAGAGGGTTGGACTAAAGACTTTCACAGGTGTCTTCCAGCCTCAGTGATTCCATACAGTGTTCTTCTGCATAGGCATTTTAGACTTGACAGTCATGGAAAATGTGTTATCTTCTAGCTATCTGTTCGGGCTATTTGTTAGCCAAGATGAACAAATGTTTGTTTCCTTTTTGTTTGCTAGATACTGTCTCTCAAATGAACAAGAATGATTTTGGAACGAAGAAATATGAACACTGGATAGTTAGCACACAGAGGAAATGCAGACTGTTGCAACTGGCAGACAAGGAGAAGGAGAGCAGCATTTGCAGAGATATTTTCATTTGCACTGAGCACTTGCGCGTAAGTGTTTATCTTCTTTCCTTCCACACAGAAGTGAAACCATCCTGTTCCTTCTGATCCAGGTATGTTCACCTAGGAGCAGTTGAACTTAATAATTTTATTTGACATAAGCTAAAGCATGGCATGTAGGAGTTGTGTCTTAAGATACTCAGTAAGAACTGTGTAGTGCAGAGGAGACTTTGTAATGCTTGCATCGTCTTGCAAATGGAAGAACAACACAAGTTCGTAATACTTCACTGAGCTAAATAAAATTTGCATTCATCCCCTGTCCCATGGCATATGAGGCTTAAATGTGTATGTCTCTTTCTCTGAGCAGAAATTCAATGATGCTCTCATCATCAGTGAAGATGCCCGTATTGAAGATGCGTTAGCCTACCTAACTGAATTTTTCACAAATGTCAAAAATGGACCGTTTACAGAATTAGAGAAGCAGCTGACAGCCAGATTTCAAGGTATTTCACACAGTACCTGTGACAGTTGCAGGGGAGAAAAAGGCTTGTGGTAGGATGATCCAAGTGCTTTCTTCAGAGTAAGTGTGGTTGTTTCTCCAGAAACTTTGCACTTTTCAGAAGATCCAGTGTCCATGTGGGTGTGAATGTATTGTTAGGGTAGACAGGGAGGAACTTACTTTCTGGGGCTTCAAGCTTCCAGTGCAGGAGCTGAGGATGTAGCAGTGATTTTAGCTAGATGCTGTAGTAGGTTCTTAAATACCTGTCTTGGAGGTAAGGCAGTGGTGTCCTTAAGGGTATGCCCCACAAGCAGGGGATGTTGGGGTTGTTCAGCCTGGAGAAGAGAAGGCTCCAGGAAGACCTTATTGCAGCTTTTCAGTACTTAAAAGAGGCTTATAGAGGCCTATAGGCTTAAAGAGGCCTATAAGAAAGACGGGGACAGACTTTTTCACAGGGCCTGTTGTAATAGAACAAGGCATAATGGTTTTAAACTGAAGGAGGAGAGACTCAGTCTGGACACAAGGAAGAAATTTTTTACAGTGAAGGCGGTAAAACACTGGCACAGGTTTCCCAGAGAGGTGGTGGATGCCCCATCCCTGGAGACATTCAAGGCCAGGCTGCACGGGGCTCTGAGCAAACTGGTCTGGTTGAAGATGTCCCTGCTCATTGCAGGGCGGTTGGACTAGATGGCCTTTGAAGGTCCCTTCCGACCCAGACTACTCTGTGATTCAGTTCTATGATTCTACAAGGGCAGCATTAGCCAAGGCAGCACACACTGCTCAGGGCGCTCCCTGGTCTCCCCGTGCCCGGTGCTCCTGCACGCATCCCAGGCTTCTGGGAAGAAGGAGGTGGCCCTTGTGCCCCCCTGATTAAAAGCTAGAGGTTGTGCTCTTCTCTAACTTCTGATTTAGTAGCAGTGTGCTGTAAACCAGCCTGTGGCCTGGTGTGTTGCAGCGCTGGCTGCAATTTTAAGTCGCTGGGCTGTGTGCCCTCTACTGTCAGTTGTTCCCTAGAAGAAATAGCACCACTCTTTACAAGAACCGAGTTTGTTTTCCTGCTGTCTTTTGATGCACAGTATGTCACAGAGCTTCTTCTGTCAGTTTGCTACAAAAGGTGAGAGATTCAGATTTTTTTTTTTCCTGAGGATTTTGTTTTGTTTAACCAATAGCTTTCTTTACTTGCATCTGAAAGAATGGTATAGAAAATAAAAACAGATGCTAAAGAGAATGTGGGTGGCATTTGACAGTAGATTTGGGTGAGAATCCTGTATTCTGCATTAAATAAAGTAAATTATTCAAGACACTGCTGTTTTCTTCCAGAGAAAGAACCAGAACTGACTGCCCTTTCAAAAAATGAATCAAATGAGAATCCCAAGCTGGAAGAGCTTGCTTGCATCCTAGATGAAGCATACCGCTACAACCCACAGACTCGCACTCTTCTCTTTGTTAAGACAAGAGCCTTAGTAGCTGTAAGACATTTATTTTTAAAGCTTCTAAAATGGGAAATGAGAAAATATAATGCCTTGTCTATTATGTTTCCCATTTTGATCTGGAAATAGAAAAATTTGCATGTATTTCATCTTCCTAAGAAAGTATTTATCTTTCTGTATCTGCCTAAGCACTGATGCTCTGAGAAAGGAAGAGGTGTTTTTTTGAATTTCTTTTTCTAAAAACGACAGTACAGGAGTGGTGTCCTTCATCATTTCTTCTTGCTATATGCCATAGTTAATCATTAAGCTGACAGATTTTCGCTTTAAGTCTGAAGTCAGTTTTAACAAGACGGTTTACAAGGTTTTTGGCTTTCTTGTGGAAGTGCTATAAACCAGCAGCTCTTCTCTATTACTGACTGCACATCAGGAGGTATTTACAGGTTTCCTGGAGGATTACTATGGGCCCAAAGGAGGTCTGTGCCCTAGTATGTGTTCTTGATCAATTAAATGATTTGTGGAGCAGATGTCTCTAGACATCTCTAATGCACTGGTCTATGTCACACTTGCCTAGGATCAAGGATCTAGGCTGTATGATATTTTGTTCTCCCTTCCAATACCTTGTTGCCAGAAAAAGTGCATACTTGAAGTAAGTGCACTGCTAATCATTAGCTTTGGTAGCTCTTAAACATTTACTGCAAGATATCGTAGTGTCTGGCTACTGTAAACAGATTCATTGACTGAGGGTACCAACCCCCATTTTATCCTTGGGTATAGACATGCTGGATAAATTGCAAACCAGAGAAAAATAAGAGGCAGCCTGAAGTCCAGACTAATAATACCAAGCATCTGCTGGCAATTTTCCATTACAGATGCAAAAGCCTCCTGTATCTTGACTGCATTTTGTTCTTATGTAAGAGCAGTTTAAAGGTACTACTTTAATTGCACAGTGAGAAAGTGCCATTTGTAAACAGCAACTCATTTCCTCTGCAGCCCGGAGATGTAGTATTCAGTGATCTGTTAGTTTATAAGAGAAAAAGACATACTTTTTAGCAGTGAAAGGCTGCTTGCTCTCTATCCAGCCTTTAAGTTGCAGGGGTGGGAAATGTGGAATTCAGTTGTGGCATGGTTGGATCTGGCATCATGGCTGTGGCTCTTGCTTTCTCACCTATTAACAGACGTTTCCTCCTGACCCATAAGTTGCACCTTCTCTTTTGCTTTTGGTTCTCAGAGGGATCGTCATGATAAATAGGCAAGCAGGGGCAGGATCTACCTGCCTATCCCAAACTGGCATTTCAGCTGGACAGGGACCTAACTCCCTGATTTGCTTTCCAGGCTTTGAAGAAGTGGATGGAAGCAAATCCACTGCTTAGCCACATAAAGCCAGATGTGTTGACAGGTCATGGAAGAAGAGATCACAAAACAGGTACACGTTTGCACTGAGGAATACCAGTTGCTAGACCTATGGTAGCTACAATGGTAAAATTGTTGTGGTCTTCCTGTGTTCATCGTCTGTGCTCTTACACACAGGAAGGTCATGCAAGGTCATGCTTTCTGCCATATCTAGAGAGACCTTCAACCAACCCCGAGCAGACACTTGCTTTTTCTGTCCAGAATCTTTGGTTAAAGCAGCAGTAACAGTGTCAGTGACCCTTTGCTGCAGAATTCTTTCGCTCGTTCAAAAGAAGTTTAGAAACTGTTCACTATCATGGCTTCTTGTGATTACTTCTAGTATTATTTTCCCTGTTCCTTTTACGGATCCCTCTCTTATTTTGTGTTTGGTGGCACAAAGGCATTTTAAGGTAGAATGGGACATACAGTCAAAATGATTTATGCATGGCTTAAGTTAAGAGTTAGCCTGGGCTTAAAATAACTAAGCTGTATTGGTCTCTCTAATTAAGATCATCCAGGTGTTGTGTCAGAAACATTGTTTCCCAGGATGACAATTCTTGTGGCACATCAACAGGAATTCCTGCTCATTGGTTAGAGCACACAGCCAGCTGGATGTGCAAATTTAAACTACTTTTCTAGATCAAAAGGACATGCTAGAGGAAATGCAGGTATCTTGTTCAAGGAACTCTTCAGTGTGTTTTCCTGACACAGCTTCTTTGTACTGTAGGTATGACCCTCCCAAAGCAGAAGGCTGTACTGGATGCATTCAAAACTGACCAGGACAGCAGACTGCTAATTGCTACATCTGTTGCTGATGAAGGCATCGATATTTCTGAGTGCAACCTTGTTGTGCTCTATGAATACTACGGTAACGTCACCAAAATGATCCAAGTCAGAGGTATGGACTTTCAGAGCTATTACTTTAGAAACCTGTTTTAGCCTAGAAATTGACCAAGCGCTACTCAATGTCAAGTTGGAAATACTACAGTAGTATGTGTGTGTCTTGCTGTTGTTCCTCTGTGCCTCTGAAACCACAAGAATGACGGCACCAGACATGACGAATTTGTTCACAGAACAGTGTCCTTGATGTTGTGTTACTTTTCTTTTGCCACACAAACGAGCAATGCTGCACAAGGTCATTGAACTGTTGAGAATTGATCCCCCGAGTGGACAATTCTACATATAAGCAGAAGAACAGCTAGAAGAGCTGTAGTCAGAAATAGCACAAATTGTTCTGACTGTGACAATTTACAAAGGACCGCTGCAATGGAGTTTCATGCATTTCCTTGGCTTCTGAAGAACTTCCCCTGCCCAATGGCTTATTCCTAACCCAGCTACTCACCAGTACCTGAAGCCTTCACATGTGCAGACTTCTAACATTCGAGAAAAAACGAAACCAAAACAAACCAAAACAAACCAAAAAGAAACCCTGTTTGTGTCTTGGCTTATCTAAATAAATCTGTCAAGACTTCAGTCTTTAATCTTGGTGATTTTACAATACGGCCAGTAGAGGGAACTGAAGAGCCACATAAAATACTTGTTTCAGTTCAACATTCCTACATGTCATGAAACTGCTTACGTTTTTCCAGGATGGATCTGCAATACTTTGTCATTTATCATTTATCATTATCATTTATCATGAGTAATTAACCTCATAATTGAATGGGAAGTGATCTCCATGGTACTTAGTCCTTTGCTTTCAGGTTTTGTGTCTTGTGATTTTCTTGGTTTTGTCTTATAATTAAATAATTGGCCCTGAATTAATATTTACGGGTGAAAGGATAGTGTTTATTTTTAACAAGCTATTAAAGATGCAAATAAAATAGGTTGGGTCAGTCTAAAAATCACATACAATCATGATTTGGGGGGAATGAGAGCTCAAAAGCAAACGTGATCATTTTTTCTAACTGAAATACTTCTAAACTGGTATGAGATGTCTGTAGTTCTTAGTTTGCCTTTGTCACAGCAGCAAAAAGCAGGCAGCCAGTAGGCACAGACAGGTAGAAGAGATGGTGCTTGCTCTTGCTGTCTCCTTTCTTGCCAGCACTGTATTTCCAGTTCCCCAGGGTTTTTTTTTGTGATAATTTTTTTTTTTAAACAAGATACCAATTAGCAGGGCAGAAAACCGGCAAGCAAGACCAAGACGAACTTTTCTCCTCTGGCTTTTGTTTCCACAAGAAGGCAGCGGGATAATGTACAGTAACTGAAGTGCCAAGCACGCCTGAGCTGAACTGAGGCAGGCCAGAGAAGGTCGCAACACAGCGCTGGCTGAGGGACGTCCATGCGGGTACCTGGAACGGGCATCTTGTTCTGGTTTGTGATCAAAGACAGAGCTGTTTAGAAGCACCATTATCTGAATCTGAACATGGGAAACAAAAGCAGCCACACAGAAAGTCCTTAATGCTCTTTTATGGCATAGCTGCTGATTTTGCACATGTTGTTAAGAGTAACTAAGGCGGATAAATGTGTTTCTGTGTAGGTCGTGGAAGGGCAAGAGACAGCAAGTGCATCCTTGTGACGAGCAAAGCAGAAGTGGTTGAGAATGAGAAATATAACCGTTATAAAGAAGAAATTATGAACAAAGCTATTGAAAAGCTACAGAATTGGGACGAAACAATATTCACAAGAAAGGTGTGTGCTTCTGTGGAATTTTCATACTCAACTCTAGAGGCATAATCTGTATTGGCCTTCATCTACCAGGGCTCTCTCTAGGACCAAGTAATAACGTGAGGGAAGCCTTTGCTGTGTTGGTTTCAGACCAAGGCTAGACCAGCAGAGAAGGGATAGGGTGTACAGCTAGCTTGCAGAATGTCATCTGCACTGTAACTTGAAAAAACTTAGAGGTTGAAGTAGAATTTATATAAACTTCTCAGGTTAGAAATAAAATATAAACTATTCTGTCCATTTGAAGAAAAATATTGCTGTGTTTGCTTGGGATAGTGGACAGGGAGATGAGAAACTATTAATATCGCGTTCTTTCATTGGTATGAGTTGCTAGAACAAGCAATGTTTTGTTTGCTTTTAAGTAATAGGTTCCTTGGTGTTATTATACATAGCTTGGGTCATGTTTAGACAGACACTGGGGATTCTCTTGAATTTCATAATGATGTTTTTATTTATTATTTTAATTTTAAAGATACAAGACCTGCAAATGAAGGAAAAGGCATTACGAGATTCCAGGAAGAAAGAAACAAGACCTAAGGTAGCGGAAGGGAAAAAAAATCTTCTGTGTAGAAAATGCAAAGCATATGCCTGCAGTACGGATGACATCAGAATTATAAAGGTATGTCTCTGTATGGAAACCTGCATCCATGAACACCGGGGAAGTCAGCATTATTGAATCAACAGCATTGTTTATCAGTGTGGAAAGTAGGCTTTTTTGTGCAAAGTGGAGCAGAAGAACAACTCCCGAGCAAACCAGTAAACCACAGGAGCAGTCATGACTACTTCTGTATCATGTTATGATGGTAGTTGATGGTGCCCAAGGTGTACAAATATGTGATATGACAGGAATCAGTTCCATTTTCCCAAACCCCCTTCTGTTACTGATGAATTTTGTGGAAAACCATGTGATCTTCAATGACATAACCTACCAGTGTAACTGCTGGGTATTTTCTTTCCTGATTAGCATAAGACTGGACATCTTCCTGCAGTTCAGAGATTTCTCCCACTGTTTCTGTTGACTGAAAATTATCTGTACAAACCACTGAGAACAGCTCACTGTTTAGCTCCTTAGCTTATGGGCCAGTTTTCTGTTTTGAAATGCAAGGCAAACCATGATTTTACAAGAACAGCCCTTTAATTCTTCAATATTTATTTTCCATTCTTTAGGTAGTTCACATTGCTTCTATGTGAACATTTTTATTGTACTCTTTCTGAACTTCAAGAATTTCTCTGCAGGCCCGAGAAGCCAATACTCTACATGTGGAAAGTGGTGACAACGAAAGAGAGCCTTTTCTGGGCACTCTGAGCCTTTTTTAGTTCTTAAATTTGTTATTTTGAAGCTTATTCTATTCATACTGCTCTGAAAAGCACAGTTGTGATGTGACAAGGGCTTCAGGCCACAGCTGAGCATTACAGAGTACCTGCCTTCAGGCAATTCCCTTTTTAATCAAGAAAATATCTTTTTTTCCCCATTTTTGGAATGTAGATATAATTTATTACCCCTCCACACAAGGAAGGTCTACAGGCAAGAAGTTGGGAATAGCTCAGCCTTGTGAAAAGCTAGTTTTATTTCTTTGACAAATAACAAGAGATACCTAACATGCACCTCTGTTACTCCATGTTCTGCTATTGCCTTGTCACCTATACCTGTGCAAATAGGTCTGAGAGTTCAGAAAACCCTTCAAAAAGAGTTTTTGCTACGTACTCTGCAAATAATCTCTTGGAACATTTCAAATAATCCCTATTAACTGAGTTCTGTTATAGTTCAGCCTATTTACTGAAAGTTGCATTTCCAGGAGGAACTACCACTTTCAGACTCCAGCTCGAATTGTACATATGCTTTCAACTTGTTAATTTTTTAAATCTTTGCTTATGTATGTTATAAATAACAACTGTAACTTGTTTACCTTGTTAGGGTTACTTTTGCTACCACTTGAAAGTAGTTGCATCACCCCTCATGGAAAGCTGGAGTCAGATAGTTAGAATAAGCAGGAAGCAGGAGTCTCTCAAGTTGTCTGTTGTCCAGATGACTCTGTTGGTTTTATGCACAAGGCTCAAATACTGCAAGCATTATTTTTAGAGAGGCTAAGTAAGTTCAAATACATTTAAGCTGGTGACTGGTGATATATAGAAATTTTGGGTTTGACAAGCCCAGGTCTGTGCCTTTCTTGTACCAAGTATTTAATGAATGGGGGGACAAGAGCGATGAGCCACGGGGGCTGGAAGGTGAGCCTCCCAAATGACAGGAGGCACCTTACCAGGGAAATGGTATTTACCAGGGGAAAGGGGAATGTCAGGAAAAGGGAGGAATGGTGTTTCAACTGTTAAGCACTTCTGGCACGTGTCGTTTCAGGAATCTCATCACACTGTCGTAGAAGATGCGTTCAAGGAGCGTTATATGACAAAGCCCCACCAGAAACCGGGCTGGTTTGATTGTTTTGAGAAAAAAAGCAAGATGCATTGCCAAAACGCTAATTGCCAGCATGACTGGGGAATCACAGTGAAGTACAAGACATTTGACAATCTACCAGTGATCAAAATCAAAAGCTTTGTAGTAGAGGATGTTGAAACTGGGACACAAATGGATTTTCAGAAATGGAAAGTTATTAATTTTTCTTTGAAGAATTTTGATGATGAAGAAACGTCCAGCTAAACTCAGCATCTTAGTGCATGTATCACCCTACTGCAATAAGGTGAAATAGCAGATGATACGTTTCCATGTATTAAAAAGCTATTTTTCTTTGTGCTGTCTGATATGCTAGGCCCCTCATCAGCATCTAGCTAGATTGAAAAAGGCCAGTAGAGCCACTAAAAGAGATCTGCTACATAATGAAACATTTCACTAGACTTTTTAATATAAGCATGGCCAAACATGTTCCTAAGCATCTAGATCCTCATCTTTGCTGCTATGAAAAAGTTGGTCTGAAAAAACAAAATCAACAAAACAAAATCATGGTTTATGCATGAAACGCTTCAAGCACTATTTTAGCTACTTGTAAAGCTTTTCAAAAATTAATTTAATGCTCTAGGCATTTCGGTATGTAGAAAATTAAGAGAAAATGTCCAGTAACTTTTCTGTAAGGAAGATGTTGCATCTTTTAAATCCATCTTTAATAGAGAATGCTTCTGCAACTGTCTGAGAAAAGCACTAGGGCTTCACAGACACTTCCTGGAGGAGGCATCTTCTGCATTGAAATGGTAGCAGCTTTCTTCTATCACTGCACATTTGTCACGTTGCAGTTCCTGCAGTTGTAGAATGGACACCTTTCTATGTGTTGCTTAACTGAACAAGCCCCAAGGGGGACAGGGCTGTGCCCTGTGAGATAGATGAAGGTTCAATTTAGATGGTGATTAGCATTTACCCCTATATCTTGTCTCATGAATTGGCATCTGAAATTTCTTAAGACGCAAATATTAATTCTGCAGATTTCTTGTCAGGGCTGATCTAGAACTGGAACAAGTGTCCCGACCCAGATGCCAGACTTACGTTAGAAAAACCAGAAATTGCTACAGACAGAGTTATGAAACATTGTTAAGCCTGTACACTTTAAAGCACTTGCTGATTTTTCATCTCTTCAACAAACTCGCTCTTCAATATTTCTGCAACCAGGATCAAACATATTTTTAGTTCACTTTATGCATTTGATAGCGTGGTAAGGTATGTATGTGGAAGAACTATGTGTTAGAAACACTTGAACTCTGAAGAAAATAAATCACCTTGAACAGGAACCTAACATGGAGTCAAAAAATTATTTTAAACTACCTAAACCCTAGTCAGTGAGACTTATGGTGTTCTTTTAAACAACAGCATTAAAAGCAAAACAACTTTTAAAGCACTGCTTCATATCCTATCCTGGTTCCTGCCTTTTACGGTGAGAGCTGTCTGCACTGCAGAGGAAGCCTGAGTATCAGTCTTAGGGTAACTTGCTCTGTGCTTACTTTTTTACCTAGTAAATTTGCTGTTCTAACAGCTGTTTCCAAAAATTAATCAGAGAAGAATGGATAAAGATGATGTATGGCTGGATAATGCCTCCTCTCCAAAAATATTAGGAAAAAATATTTTGAAAAAGGCTAGTTTAGTACTTTGAAAATTTTTATTGGAAAAATCACAGCCCTTGAGTATCAGTTGGCTGTGTGGAAGGGCCATCTACTTTGGGACTGTGGGCATAAAAAATAACCAGTCTGAACTTTCACGACTCATAGTAGTAACTACTGCAAAGTTAAGGGAATTGAGTTTTAGTCTTTTCCTGTTGTTTGAATGCAAGGTTTCCAGACCTTGCAGTTGAGCCTAAATGAGTATAATAAAGGCAGATGAGGTAACACATTAGTAAGAATTCAACTTGGTACAACAAAACTACCTCCAGTACACAGTGGAGATGGGAAGGTGGGGAAGAACACCAGCACTTGGCCTTTGAGAATATTTGAATTATTTCTGCAACTGGACCCAAAGTTGCAGATTTATTTCCAACTAGTGCTCAAGATTCTTGCCATATTAACAGCTCTCTGTTAAGATGTTTCACAGAATCAGAAAACAGCTGATGTTGGGAGAGGCCTCTAGAGGTCATCTTGTCATCTACCACAGTTTGCCAAGGGCCATGTCCAGACAGCATCTGAACATCTCCAAGGATGAAGATGCAACAACCTGTCTGGGGAATCTCTTCCAGTCAGTGCTCCATCACCCTTACAGCAAACAAGTGTCTCCTGATGTTCAGATGGAACCTCCTGTGTTTCAGTTTGCGCCCACTGCCTCTGGCCCTGTCACTGGGCACCACACAAGAGAACCTGGCTCCATCCTCTCTGTGCCCTCCATCCAGGTATTTGTACACAGACAGCAGAGAAGTCCCTGAGCCTTCACTGGGCTAAACAGACCTGGCTCTCTCGGCTTCTCCTCATATGAGAAATGCTTCAGACCCTGGAACACCTTAGCAGGACTCTACTGGACTTCCTAGAGGTGTTTGTTGTACTGAGCAAGAATAGCCTGTTGCAGGTACAGTGAAATCTCTATCCCCTCCTTAAGTCTCTTGACTTCTTTCAGGACTACTTTCATTGTTTTGCAGATACAGCTAGAGCTGACTGCACTAAAAATATATTAGGAGATTACTTTGAAATTATTTCTCTGCTATGTTCATTGTTGTGGCAGTTGCTCTAGAGTTAAGAGTTAGTATTATAACCTTGTTTATCTCTGAGTAAGAGGATATTTGTTATCACTGTAAACAGATTCATGTGGTATTTGGATTGGGCAGTCACTGACTTCAATGAATGCATTGCTGTAACAAGTGGTTGCTAAATGCCATAAAAGTTGTTGACAAGGATCTTGAAACTGTGGTAATTGTCTTCTTGAGATCACAAAACAGAAGGAAGTACATCACACCGGTATTCTGTTCGATCACAAAGGATTGTCAGTATCTGACAGTATTTGTATTCATCCTGTCTCACGCATATTATTTAAAGAAAGAATTAAAAGATTAGAAGTCAAGACTTGTATGACTCTGCTCCTACAGACACAATAAGAGAAGTTTAAAGTCAAAGCTTTGTTCTGGATCTTGGTACTGAGGATAAAATGACAAAAAACACCAAGCTTCTTAAAAATAAATTTAATTTTATCCATTAGAAATAGTATCCCCAATAGGTCCACCTTTCCACAAAGGCTTAGATTTTAAACAACAAAGTTCACATTTTTTAAAATTAATAAACAGCTAAATAATTAATTTCAGTGTTAGATGCAAATTCTGGTCAACTGAATAGGAAAGCAAGTCAGTATCAGGTAATCAGGAAGGAATAAACATTTTTATACTGTCGGTTAATTTTGGACCACTGATATAAGCATAGAATTTAACTTCAAACTAAATGGACCAAATAGATGAAATCAGCACATGATCTTCAACAGTTCCACAGATTCCAGCAGTATTTTAATGACTTTTGCACAGTATTCTAAGATAAGTCAAGCCAACCAGCATACAAAACAAATAAATGCTCTTTAACTCAGCAAGGATGTCCAGTTTCCTGATACACAGAATAATTCAGAATTGTAAACAAGCCTTCTAATATAATCCACAAAAAACCTGTTCTCTTCATGTTCACGCTTTCACATTTATGATTACCATGGTTTTATTGTGCTCACCAGAAGCAGGCTTGTACCTGGACGGTTTGCTTAATGTTTTTTATTAGGATGCCATTTTACGGATCATGTAGTTCAGGATGCCACCGTTGTGGAAGTAAGTGAGCTCCACGTCAGTGTCAAATCTCATAAGGGCCTGGAAGGTTTTCCCAGTATCCAGCTGTTGGGGTCAAAGAAAATCATTCAAGCAGCAGAACCACCCACATGTTACATGACATCATAGCGAAAATAAAGACTATTATGATAGTTTTGCCATCTGAAGAAACTCTGACAGAAAGCTAAATTGAACAAGCACTGGACATCAGTACTTCTTTCTATACTAGGCTACAGCCAACTGCTTAAGAGGAAAGTGGTTTAAAACAAACCATAATAAACACAGTGTGGAGTCTCCTTGCATTGCATTTGCTGCCTCATTTATATTTATGGTGGATATAAGCCTAAAGGCATGAAAGCTGACTATCCTTTCAAGTGGTTATACTAATCCTTGGTGTAGTCAGTCTATGTAGTCATTCTTCTGGCTGAGGTACAATAGCAATACTAATTTCATTAGCTTTCTTTGAGGCCTAGTATTTGGGAATCAGAAAAGCACAAAGGCAAGTAAGTGTATGATGTGAATAAAACCACTGTTTTACTGAAAACTCCTCTAGTCAGGTACTTCCAGACGAATGCACAATGTTCACCTGTGACTGATAAGCTGACCAGCTCCTTGTGATCTATATTTTCTCCATTTCAAGGCAGTTAATGAGGCACATGGAAAAAAACTATTGTTAGAAACTAATCCAAGGAGATCACTTGCACTAAATGAACATGCAATAAGCAGACTGTTTTGCTAACTGCAGTAAAAAAGTAGACTTTGATGCTATTAGGTTAAGTCGGTTTTATGGATGTTCCGATCAATAAACCAAATTTTTATAGCAGACACTAGTATTTTTCAAAAACAGGCACAGATTTGGAGTCAAAGCTAGACAGAAAGCACTCTTTCCAACACAGGGCCTGAAGCTTAACTAGATTTTATGTTGGGTATGTTTAGACTTCATTTTGAATGCTGCAGTATACAACATTCTGTCTGTTGAATTGCCAATGAATTGTTTAAAATTTATTTAAGTAAATTAGTTTTATTTATTTCATGCTTACAGTTCACTTTCTGTGGTGCTTCAAACACTTAACAGAAAAATTTATAGTGGACTTTGAAAGACTGGTCCAAAATACAGGACTACTTTGTGCAAAATGAAACAGTTTGGGCATGCTTTTTTTATATCCCATCATAGCAAATCCTTATTACAACGACTGTTTTCATCCCCTTCACTCCTCAACTCTCCCTTTTTCAAGTGACAGAGAATTATTTCCATATGAAAGGACATTGTTTGACACAGTTTATTTTGAGTTAAATTACGGTGATTCAGAAAATTCAGCATTTAGGTGTCTCATACCTTAATCTGGACGTTCATCTGTGGTTTTAGTTTTTCAGGAATGACAATTGTGTAACGTTCCCGTCCAGTGAGTCCTAAAGTCCCTGCATCCTCTCCAGGTAAATACTGCAGAGGAATCACTCCCATCCCTACAAGGTTGCTTCGATGAATTCTCTCATAGCTTTCAGCAAGCACAGCCTTGACACCCTAGAAAATACACAACAGCTATAGTTATATTCACAGTCATGGTAGCATTTACGTGCTTATAGGAAGGAAATTGGTACATTTGTGGTCCCCTCCATTCACCAGTTACTGGTAGATTCAGTGGGTCTGTCTGACAGCAGACTGTCTGGGATTACTTGATTATATGTTAACTTTCAAACATTTTTAAAGTAAGTCTGATGGTAAAAAAATTACGTATGCTTTCTCAGGAATCCTGCATACTTTAATGTGTCTTACATAGTGCGCCACTAGTCATTTCTGTAACTCTTGTTAATTCAGTGTTGCTCTCCTACACTACAAGTTCCAGGATGCAGTTTAATTAATTTCTAAATTTTTACCTGTTAATACAGTTAAGACAAAAAAAATCACCACTGGAAAAACAAACAAACAAAACCCACAAAACCACAACAATAACAAAAAACAAAATACAAAACACCACCAACAAAAAGAACAAACACAAAAGCACTCAAAACAACATCACACAAAAAAAACAACACACAAAAAACAACACAAAAAACCCACTACGTCAGCAACTTAAGACAAATCTAATCTTAAACACCAACTCTCCTAAAACTTTGTTTAATAATATACAGTATTGCCTTCACAAATTCCACAACAAGAAAGTTCAATCAGAGTTCAGGCTAGTAAATAGTGTAGGAGAGGACGGACAAAAATTGAAGCAAATATTTCACTGTGCCCGGATTTCTATCAGGCTCCTATAACAATACTGCTAAGCATCACAGCAATCCGCATGATGAAGCCATGCTAAATTTCATTTTCACTGATACTACTTTTCTCTTACACTTTCTGTCTTCCCTGCTGAGTGAGCTGAAGGAGGCAGATGGAAGCAGATCCAAAGTTTACTGGGTTATGGGAAGCAGAAGTAAAGAAACCAGCCCTTCTGGTGCTGCCTTGTGGATTTCTAGCTGAAGATCAGTCAAGGCTTCCAGCCTGAACAGAATCTATTAATATTCAGCTTTTGCAACTCTACTGTGGCTCTTGGAGGCAGCTGAGATTTCAAAATAGCTCTTGCTACCAAAAGTGAAAATGAGATACCCAGGATGAGCTAGCCTTCCTGACAAATGAATGCACTTTTGGGGTTGTCATATGCAGGGACAGGAGTTGGACTCGATGATCCTTGTGGGTCCCTTCCAACTCAGGACATTCTATGATTCTATGACTTTTAAGTACTGTTCTCCTTTTAGTTTGCTGTAGTCACTCACCAAGAGGAATGGTCCTTTAGCTGCCCAGTCTCTGGAGCTTCCTGCACCATATTCCTTCCCAGCTAGCACAATCAGAGGATGGCCAGCCTGCTTGTATCTTTCTGCAGCATCAAACACGTCCAGCTGGAATGAAAATGCCGAACACTTTATACACTTTTCGAGGGCGGAAGCACAGTTCCAGGGAAAGGGGAAAAAAGTGTCCCCACATGAACAGCTGATGCCCACACTTTCCACCAAGCAGCACGTCAAGATTATTAACCATACAGTGCTTTGTGGCTTCTAGCCTGATCTTACTCCCAATACAAACCTGCACCTTCCAATACCATTCTACAGTGGTTATACTCCCCACCAATGTGCCTGAGAGCACCGCTGTTTGGTAGGGATGTGTGACCTGCTTCCCTAGGGCAACATAGCTCCTGTCCCCTCATTAGTTTTACTTAAAAGGCACTTAAGTAAATTAACTGAACTGTAAGAACAAAAGCCAGTACTAATCTACTTTACTGTCAGTGAGCCTCAGTTTAGAGTATCATGTGTACTTACAGTTTCCCCAGAAGGGAAATGGACAGTCTGAGGTCCTTGTTTATCAATAAATTTGTTCACCAAGCGAATGTTCGCAAATGTTCCTCTGGCCATGACAGCATCGTTTCCTCTGCGGGAGCCATAAGAATTGAACTCTCGAGGAGTCAAGCTATTAAGGGAAAAGAAAGAAATACAGGAAATTGTGTTGGTTTTAAACTGAAGCACTCAGTGCTTTAAAAAAATAATGAACATGTATTTCTGAGGCAGGTATGTACACTGTTCCCATCATGGCAGAAGCATTCAGCTGGCTGATATTTCTACTTTTAAGACTCTTGGAAGGGGAAAAAAATAACTAAAAAAATAGAAGTCTGCCTACAGCTTCGTCACAGAAAGCAGCTTTCATAGTATTCTCATCCCTTGCCCCAGAAAACAATATCTGATAGTGATGCAAGGATATAGTTCATGTTAGGTCAGAAGATGCAATACAACTCTTTTCTTAATAGCTGGCTACTGAAAATCCTCGTTATTTATATTACCATAGCATCTAGAACACAGGTAAAGACACGGCTGTGCTAAGTGTCTAAAAGGCAGTGAGACACCCCCACTGCAAGTTCGAACTACTAAAGAAAATGTTCATTTGCAAACAGAGATACAGGAATGACAAGACACACCAGTAAATAGAAAATGTGCTGCAATGTGACAGAAAACTGGACTGTTTGGATTTGGCTTCATCCAAACAGCAGCTATTACATACAACTTGTGTTTTGTAATGTGTGTAGGACTATTCAGATTTCAAAGTGCCTGACAGCAGAGAGCCAGAGTCGAGAGCAGCTAGTTTTCAGTAGACCACACTGTTTTAATCAATTGCCTCTCCAGAATTGTTGTGGCTAGTAAAACTCCTTTGTAATGTCACTGCTGTTCCTCAAAATACCTCTGAAGTTGTAAGAAGAGCTAAACGAGAGAATAAAAGTATTATATTATCTGTGAAGTCCTAGTCTTGCCTTAAGTTGAACCCAGAGTACTAAACTGACATGCTGGCCATAGAAAAAGAGGAACATTTTATAGCAGTCTGAACTCCAACCACAATAGCTTTGCCAGTTTTTGCAGCTGTGCTGAAACCTAAACTTCTGGATATTCTGTAGCTCCTGATAGCCTATATCTGTGAAACAGTTGCACATGCTAGAAGAAGTGAGTACAAAATCAATGTTTGACACTAAGGACCACAGTAATTTTGCTTTGATAGGGAGACAAATCCTGATTCCCTTATTTATGAACAGACTTACTATAAAAAGTAGCCTGAAAGTTACCTTCTTCCCCTCTCCCCATAAAAAGGTCTTCAACTCTCCAGTGTAATAGACATGCACACCCTGTCCAAGCTCTTACGCTTGGTGAAAGCTGGTGAAATAGCAGAGAAATAAATGCTTCTCTTTCTTCTTTTATATATTCTCCAGATACCCATCAAGATACAGCAGCATATGTGAACACACAGCAAATAGGTGTGCTGGTAACATGGTAACTTGTGGCTTGTCTCTGCTTCCCAATTTATGACAAGAACAAGAAGTAGTGCTTACCCTCTGCTGGTCAAATAACGGGCTGCAGGACTATTTCTTGCTATATTCCCAGCTGGAGATATGTGGTCAGTTGTCACAGAATCCCCAAAATTCAACAGAACATAAGCATCTTCTATGGTTTTTGGGGTCTGAAGAGCCAGAGTCTAAACCGTCATAAATACAAACAAAATCATTAGAATATGACACAGAATTCCTTTACCTTTCTCAGAAGTGCAAATTGCAAAATAAAGCCTCCTTTTATACAAGAAAGAAAAAAACACACTATTAAAATTATAATCTTGAACAAAATATGACATCCTGGCTGGCTGTCAGCAAGTTCATGCATGAAAAATACATGAGGCAAAAAAATTAGCTGAGGCTTCCTGTGGTACACACAGGAACACAGATGAAAATCCAAGATTCCTAGACATCTGCATTTTCTTTTAAATGGTGCTGAAACAGCAATTCGAACACTGAACTATTTGGTGCAGAATTGCGGGGTGTGTTTCCTGGCTTTTTCACTTGCTTTGTGACTATTGTGACTATTTAAAAATATTCCAGCTTAAAAGGAAATGTAGACTTTTCAAAAGCCCTGAAGCGTCAGGGAATCCTTACAATTTTCAGACTGACTCATGCCTTTGTATTAAAATGAACGGAATAGTGTAATTCCAGCATTTGAGAACCAAGGCCTCAATAGGCTATGATGGATGCTCCCAGACCCCTTGAAGTGACTTTGCTTCACCTTTAACATTTGTCAAGGTTGATTTGGTTTGATTCAAAAGGAAAACATTCACGTACCAGACCATCAAAGAAAGGTGGAGACTTGATGTAAGTTGACTTGGGATTCCAACTATATAGTTTATCTGAAGGAGCATCTAAGGCATTCCAAGATTCGTTTACTGTCTGAAAAACACACAGAATCATCTCATTCACTTTCAGAAGCAAAGGAATTACTTCACAATCTGTGTAAAATTACAAATTTAACTTCAGCAAAAGCCTTGTGTATATCTTAAAGCAGTTTGGTCAATACTTATAACAATACACATTGTGTTTGGAGGGGTTTTTAATTACTCTATCTATTAAGAGTGTTACGAAAAGCCTCACTTCATTACCAAAGAGATGCTCATCCAGTTTTCTGACAACAATCTGTATTATGCACACAGATAACACTTAATAATTCTTAATTCAGTAATCTTAAGCTTTCCTAGCATGTAAACCTTAAGAATATTTTGTTTCAATACCTGAGAAAGGCTTGAAGGAAGACACCACTAAGTACAAATTCTTTTCTGATGTGAATGCTATTAAGTAATGCAAATTAACATTATTATGTCAACTAAAGAAAAACATCTGTGAAGCTGGAACATCTCACTTTCTAATATCAGCCTGAGATGACTGTTTAAAACACATCATCTATCTGCTACCTGAAAAAAAACATTACAGAGCAATTTTCAGGACATGACTGTAAGAACCAATTAAGTAACCAGAAGCCACACACACACACAAACACGCAAGCTCATTTGAATACTTGTCAGAATAGGAGCAACAGCAATAGAAATAAATGGTTTGTTTCCTTATCAAGACCAGCTTATTTAACATCTTCAGAATAGCACGGTACATTAAGCAAACTACTGTCTGGGGGATTAATTCACCTCTATTTTTTGGTAGACCTCCTTGAACATCCCAGGAATAACAAACTGACGCTCAACAGCCTGAATCTCATTTCTTGTTGGCCAGATATCTTTCAGGAAAATCTTCTCCCCTGAAGCATTTACTCCTGTAGAAAATGGTATTGTTACATTTGCTGCATAAATTTTCCATTGAGAAAGAACGAAAAAGTTTATCATGGTGTTCTTTAGCCACGTGTTCCTTCAAACTTTGTCAACATTCATGAAACACACTTCATTTCGCATACAAGGGTCTGACAGAAGAGGGCCTCATACACTTGGTGTTGCCTGTACATATGCCTTCTTCTGGGATTTCTAATTGCCTTCCAGAATAATTTAGGTTGGAAAGGATCTTTGAGGGTAGTCTGTCTGAACCACCTGCTCCAAGAAAGTCTACCAGATCTGGTTGTTCATGAGTGACTGCTACCCAGAGATGCCCCTGTGGAATTAGAATACTGGTGAGGGTTGGCTTTCCTCTGTCTCCATCATACAGACTCCTTGCTGCTCTGTTTCTTAACAACCGCATGCTTTGTACACCAGAGGTACTCGGTCATTTGAAGCATCTCCCTAGGACAAATGCTTCTGAAGAGCTTAATCCCAGTTTAGTTTATAAGCTGTGAAAAGAAGCATCCTGACACTGTCTTACCCAAAGGCTCTTTCTCAAAGTTGATCCGGACGGTCCCTGCAATTGCATAGGCTATTACCAGTGGCGGGGAGGCTAGGTAGTTAGCACGGGTGTTGGGATGGACACGTCCTTCGAAATTCCTATTGCCAGACAATACACCCACCGCTACGAGGTCTCCCTGCAAGACAGTTTGAGACAAAGGTAGCTGAGATGCTTGCAAACCTCGCACACCCAGCAGGTCTGCAGAACTACACCATGCTGTAGTATCAATGACTGGACAGTCACAGAACTGTCTCCTTCCAAACAATCCCAAAGAACTTCCCACAGAAAGCAGAATACAGACTGAATTCACTTGGCACACAGCTGAGAAGAGCCAGTGCACAGCATAACACCACTGAGAACAGCGCACAGCAGAGAACAGCTTACCTAAAGAAGCTGCACAGGAAAAGCTGCGTACCTGTGTGATGGCCTCAACAACAGACTCTGGTAGGGGTCCACTGTTGCCAATACACGTCATACAGCCATAACCCACCACATCAAACCTAGACAGAGCACAAAAATCATCAGTGAAGAAAAAGCTATTTTGGAGCAAAACATTTAACCCTTAGCAGTTGACTAGGGTTACTTTCAGAAGATACATTGTTTTAACAAATTCACTGCTGCTGAAAACAGCATTTTTGAGAAGTTCAATGTTTATCACTGCAGCGACTGTCTTTGAACACAGAATGAAGATCCGGAAAATGTGTTATCCAGCCAGATGAACAACAACATAGCATCTTTTATGCTATTTTAAAACCATTACTCTTGAAAAACAACTCATTTTCCTGCTTAAGAACATGAGTCTTCAAGAAGCTACAGCAGGGAACAGGACTTCTCCCTCATTGGCACAAAGCCAGCCAGCACAACAGCAGTGCTTTAACCCATGCAAGATCATGCCGTAGGGTACCTGTCATATCTTTTAAACTGTACAGAGAAATAGTTATTCCACCGCTTAGCTTGTTGTCAATGCTTTTACTTATGCAGCCATAGGAAAACGGTAAGAAAAGTACTCTTACCCTAGTTGGGAAAGGTAACTCATGACTCCACTCTCCCTTAGATAGTAAGTGACAACCCCGCTTCCTGGAGACAGGCTCGTTTTAATGTATGGCTTCACTGCCAAACCAGTTTCAACAGCTTTCTTAGCAAGCAATCCTGAAAAATGCAAAGGATGGTTACATTTTTTTCCTGGAAGTGGGACAGTTTGGTGGATCACCAGGTTAAGAGAAGTACCATCAAATAACTGGAAATCAGAAAAGGCTCCATTTCCAGCAAGGAAATGGTACAGTGACCCAACAGCACTAATCCCAGAATAAACAGCTGGAGCTCAGGCCCCCTGTTGAACTGTAGATCCAGTCTGCAACCTCTGCTCCAGTGGAAAGTTGCAGGAAGCTGCATTCAACAAGATGCACTCACACTGGGGCAACACGTAGCATTCAAAACTCAGACAGTTAAATAAACACTCCTCGTAAGACAAGTATCTCACAAAAAATGCAACGAAGAAGAGTTAACTTCTCACTTATGGTGGTCTAGTGACTCAGTGCTGAAACAACTGCCAACGTATGACCTGTTGCCCTCAGAAGCAGATGGCTATGAGAGCACTGCTCTGGCCCTTGTCACAAACAAGCTCTCTCACAATCTACAGCTTGTTGCAGGAGTGCTGCTGTATCACTCCTGGATTTGTAAAAAGCATAGAGATGTTTTAGTGAAGCGTATGTTACCAGAACCATATTTATCCTGAATTTCTTCCTTTTAAATGAATTGTCTGTACATAGATGAAAGTTCAGAAAACAAGCCCCCTCCAGCCCTTTCCCAGGTTGGTCATAAAAGCAGCAGCAGCTATGCAAACTACGCAAAACCCCATGTTCCCATGCCTCATTCTCCCTCTCACACATCCACTTAGATAAGAAAATACACACTAGCTCTGCTTCAATACAACATGATCTCCAACAGGAAGACACCATCAAATGGGTTTGGTTTAGCCAGCTGTTTGACAGCTCTGCTAGACAGGACCTCTACTTTTAAGTGTTGTGTGAGAAGGCCTACACTGATAAGATTTAGAGGTCTAAAGGTAGATACGTGAATTTTAAAAAACAGTCCTATTCCTGAAATTGCTGAGGCTCCTTAGCTGCCAGAGCAAGCTGTGGAAACTGGAGATTTTGACTACTTTTGAAAAGGTGACCATGAACAATTATCATCCTAGCACCTGAGAACCTGACAGCTCATCTGAAAGTGCTGACTTCTGCCTTCCTGCCAACACCAGTTCTGGAAAGAATGCAAAGTCAAACTCTAAAATCTGGTAATGAAATGTAAGAACTTAAATTGCTTTGTGCAACCTTATTCCAACACCTTCGTAAAGTTAGGTTAGGCTGTCAAGGTTAGTACAGCATGCACTCACTATCCCCACAGACACACAGTCCCTGCACATCATTTGGTGCATAGGATATACAGTGGTAGCTTGAAACAACTATTCATATTTTAGATTTCTTTTAGCTTGGTTACTTAGTGTGGAAGCACTGTATGTTTTATTTACTTCCCTTTAAACCTTATTCCGAAAGCCAAATTATCACTTTTCTTGTAGGTATCTCAGACATTCTCAACACTGTAGCGTACACTTACTGGAGACTGACAAAATTATTTTTCTTTCCTTGTCAAAGTCAAAGCATAGGCACCACTGTAAGGAAAGGCAGCAAATGAAGAGTACCCACTAAATCTGAGATCCTTAGGACTATGTGCTTCAGGCTACTGTGCATTAAGTAGAAGTGAATGCATTCAAGGTACCAAATTTACTTGTATCTGCAGAGCGTTCTACACTTTAAACCCACAGAGCTATTAAGCCAAGTAGGCTGAAAGATCAGCATCCCCCCTGCCACAGAGAGAGACAGAAACGCGTGCCATTAGCTTGGGAACCAAACACTCGAAACTATATCCTAAGCAGGTGGCACAACTGAGAGATACACCCACCTAGAACTAATGGAATAGGACAGAACTAGAACAGAACAGAATAGGTGGTCTGCCTGGAGGAAACCTACTTTTTGATACTTAGAAGAAATACATACAGCTCTATTTCTGTAATCACCATTAGGATAGACTAGAGGCAGGAAGTTAACAGCAAGGCTCTGAAAGATGGCAATCCCAGGGAACAGAGTTTTCGTCCTCTACTCACCCTTTACATGCCCTCAGACTCTTGCTGTTACAACTCCATACACCTCTAGCTAGCTCAGTGTTTCGTACTCTGCTGCCAGATCAGAGCACCTTCACACTTAAAACCATACACTGTTCTTCACTGTTCCTCTTCTTGTGGCTCTGACTTTCAATAGCCTCTTCTCAGCTATATCTAAGAGCTTCAGTGCGTTTGAACAAGCGTCAGAAGAGCTGCTTAACTCCAGCTTGCCCTGTTGATAAGTCAGTGTAGGAAAAATACATCTTCTTCAACCCATGTTTCTAGTTATAATTTCCATAACTCCTTCTGCTACCCTTAGGAACTAAGCTCAGTTTTAGCACTCCAAATGACACACACAGTACTGTGCATGTAGAATTAGATCAGTGTTGTATTTGTCTCTAGGACATACAGCCAGAGCCACAGAAAAACTACTGCACACTAAGCAAATAAACTTACCTGCTCCCAACATAACCGAGGGGTTACTCGTGTTTGTGCAGCTTGTAATGGCAGCAATCACTACTGAACCATGAGCAAGCTCAAAGTCACTGCCCTCAAAATTAAATTTGACTATGCTGTTGTGTCGGTCTGGGGCAATTTGGAATCCTTTGAATCCTTGCTGTAAGAGGACAAAGAAAGAAATGAAAGGATGTGATTAATGTAAATATTTTTACTGGAAATTAGTACGGGCTGGGAGTTTCCCAAATGAGAGCGTCTGTCAGTCACATTCATGCTTGCAGGCTTGCATCTCTGGCCAGGCAAAGTGGCAGACAAAAATTAATTTTCTGGGGTCTATCCTATTCTCTGTTTACTGATAAAAGAGGCAGACTTTGCAGCCAAATATATTTTATGTTTTCTTCCTGCATGAATATATCATTCAGGTTGCTTAGATGCTTCTTGCTCCCATGTATTCCAGATTCTTAACCATACATAGTCTTATTACATGATTTAGTCCTGAGATCTTAGCTGTAACACACAAGATTTTTAAGCTGTGAATATCAAATAGCTCAAACTTCTATTAAGAGCTGACAAGAGAAAAAGCCTGACAATCGAAAAAAAAATACAAGCAAAAACAAAGAGCAAAAAGGTACTGTTCACACCACGAAAAATTATGCTTGGAATTCTGAAAGCATAAGGTCATTTACTGGAATTTGGAACACGTAACAAAACAAGAAATATTGGGAATTGCTGTAGTTTAAGTTTTTTTATTTACATCACCAGGGCTCTGTAACACCTTTAACACAGACAGTTACCATATCAAGTAAGGATTCAAACTGATTTTGGAAACTTAAGTGTCTGGGCTTATTAATTCAAATTAACAATGACCATTTCTGACTGGATGATGTAGAGAGAAGTCTTTTGTCACAGAGACACATGCCAGTAGTGTATGTCAAAACCATGTTAGGCCTAAGACTGATCTAAAATCAGAAAAACTACTACTTCAATAGGACATGAACACCTTCCTGTGAAAACTACCCATTGCTGATGTTATCTTCTAAACTGCATTCAAAGATCATCATTTAACATCATCATTTACTTTTCAATGGGCAAACAAACAACACAGAATATAGTTCCTGAACACTACACAACTTTTAGAAGCGTGCATTATTTTGTATGCCCAAAAGCTTCTTTTCCCTACCTTGGCTCCCAGACAAGTCTCAAAGTCCTCCTTCATATCTGACACAGCAACTTTGTCCTGAGGTCTTTTTGGTCCACTGCAGCAAGGCACGACAGTATGGAGATCCAACTCAACAACCTGTTCAGCAAGAGGCACAGAGAGTGGTTCAGCACTGCATGACAAGTTGAAGCCAGTTAAGCCACAGGTATGCTTACCTCCACTGTTGAACCAAGGCTAAGTCTGCACATCTTTATGTTTGTTTGCAGAAATTATCAAAGTCGTATGAGAAGGGAAAGATCAAAAGAAAAGGAACAGTTCTACTTTCAGACTCTGCCAGCTCCCAGGTACGGCTCTCAAAAGTACCCAGTTATTGAAAACCCAATGTGTGACTAAAGCATCTAAACAATAAAGATTATTTTGAGAACTGTGTCCTTTTACATGCTAGCAGCAGGGTCCTCTTCAGAAAGCAATGATGTGAAGAAATCCTGGTACTGCTATAAACCAAAGCAGACTATTCATCTTCGCCTAATGAAAACATTCATTCTATTATGAAACAGAGATTGTCATATTTTTCTATTCCTCATCCATATTTCAACTTTGGTTTTATAGTGTGCCCATCTTTCCTTATTTACTAAGGTTTTTGAATAGTCATGCAAACCTGAACATAAGTTGCAAAACAAATCCCTACTGTAGAGAAAACCCAGAATATTCTTGAGTTTCCTGGACACAGATTAAGATCTTGATTTTCTTGCATAGAAAACTGCAAATCACAGAACAGTTTGGGTTGGAAGGGACCTTCAAAGGTCATCTAGTCCAATCCCCCTGCAGCGAGCAGGGACATCTTCAACCAGAACAGTTTGCTCAGAGCCTCATCCAGCCTGGCCTGGAATGCCTCCAGGGATGGGGCACCTACCACCTCTCTGGGCAACCTGTGCCAGTGTTTCACCACCCTCAGTGTAAAAAACGTCTTCCTCATGTTTAGCCTTATGTGGTCTGTGGTTACCACACAGAGCTTCTACGTGTCCTGACTCACACACTAAAATAAGTTGCTGGGTAAAAGTGGGACAGGGCTTACACAAACTAAACACCTGCCACTATCTTCATAGCTATGTTTGAGTCTGAACTGGACTTCTCAAAACTACTAATACATGGATTGAATTGCAGAATCTGCACCAGCCAGAGCTCAATTGAGAGTCAATCTGTAACTAAGCCCTAGTTTTCACACCTGAAGAGCCAGGTGACTCATTCAACTACACCCTAACTTAAGACAGCTGTGTGGACTGAGCCAAAGGATAAGGAGTCTCCTGACTGCTTCTTAGTTTCTGTGAAAAACAGGTAACTGTCACATTAAAATACGGTAGGGCATAAAGCAAGGAGCCAGAAGACAGCATAGTTTCTAACCTGTGTGAAGTCAGGATCTTGAGAGGAGCTCTTGAAATCTCTTAGCATTCCCACAGCCTCAAGATACTTTTTTGTCCACATAACTTTCTCTTTATCACGGCCTAAGGTGAAAGTCAGATACAGCAAAAACAAAATGCAAATGAAACTAAGGAACTACTACGTAATGTAAAAATAGAAAAAAAATGCATAACAGGCTATTTCACTGTTCGCACTGTACATCGCACTACAAGAGCCTTTCAGCAGCAATATTAGAGACTCACTAGAAACAATGCGATTGAGCAGACTTAGCGGCTTTTGCAGAACAAAAACTTAGCTTGTCCAGATGACAGAAACAGGAACCTATGTTCCAGGAGGGCTAAGCATGCAGTTAGCTGCAAAACAGTCTAAAACCTCCTAAACATAGACCATAAGAGCAAGAACCAGCCTGAATAAGCAAGTATGGAAAAAAAAGCACTCAAGCTCAGACAGCTCCACCTGATTCAACCCCATTGCTGACTACACCATATATACCCGGAATCCTTCCTTTCAAGTACACATTTAACTCATGGTCTCTTCTCACACTCACCAGTTTGTATCAGGTACCCAATGCTAATATCATCCACTGGGAAATAGGCAGCTGTTGCTCCGTACTCTGGACACATATTGGCAATGGTGGCTCGGTCAGCAATCGACAGCTGGGCTACACCAGGACCAAAAAACTCCACGAATTTACCCACGACTCCAACTTGGCGAAGGTGCTGTTACAAAAACACAGTGCCTATGTCACTGCTACATGTCAAATGACCTGAGCATGTACGTAACGAAATCCAGCTTTCAACTTCAGAGGAAGCTTTATCAAAGGTTTCTAATGCCATTTGAAACTAGGAAGCTTTGGTAAACTAAATCTCAAAGATGAGGACACAAAGATGTAAAGTTTCAATAACAACGTACAACACAGGAGTGCAGTCCTTCTAAACTTGGTCCTTCTCTCATTTAAACTAGAGTCTATCTTAGAACAGCTGTATTTTCCTCAATATGACATTCTAAGGAGAGGATAACAGTGTGTGGTCTTTAGCCAGCAAACCCAGAAAGATGGGGAAACAAGACGAACCAACTACACAAGCATATGAATCAAACGTAAATGACTGAACACACAAATCTGGGTAAACTCAGAAAAAAAAACATTGGCTTTTCCCAATTGGAAGTTCTCTCTAGAGACAGCATTCCACAGTGAACACGTATACCAGATTTTTACCTTCAACAACATAAATGTTAACCATACAATACTCTTAATTCAGTCACAATCCACAGAGTGAATAAACATATTATGAACACATGACATGTGAGCTAATCACCTGCAGATCAAAGAAGTCAGACTGCAGCACTTTATGTTTGTGATCAGATTCTACAGTGCCTTACTTTCTTACTTTAAGTGCAGACTTCAAAAAATAAAGTCATCATGCTCCTTTTGAGGTGGTAGAGAAACAAGATCCTTTTACGAGCACTGTTGTTCCAAAACAGGTCTGCACATGAAGATTTGAACAGGACATGAGGTATCAGACCTCTGTCCTAGTCTTTATGGCTTCTGTGAAACTGATGCCAACCCACACAGAGCAATAAAGCTTAAAAAAAGTCCAAAAAGACTACATGGAAGCACACACAGGGCTCCTAAGCATGCAGTACAGTAGCTCTGTCCTACAGAACACGCATAGCTTCTAGCAATAATGGCAAAACAATAGACGTGTTAATTACCTTGGTAATAGTGAGCACAATGTCAGTGGATGTCACCAACGGCTGGGGGTTTCCTAGCAGTTTATACCCAACCACCTCAGGAAGCACCATGCTGATCGGCTGGCCCAACATCACTGCTTCTGCCTCAATGCCCCCGACACCTGCACACAACAGCAGTATAAAATTCAACTACTGACAGAGATAGTACTGTGTCAAAGATAAACCCACAAAGTATAACTGACAGATGATTACTCTATTTAAGTTACAAAAGGGGAGAGAAGGCAGACAGCCTGAGGGCTAACCTTCTGTTAAGAGGCACTGCTCATCTTGCTTCAGTTTCTGCAAGGTTGGGCTTTTTAATTTCTTTCTCTTTCATACCTTCATCCTTATATCTCAGCCATTAGATAAGATATCAGTGAACAAGTAACTTAACTCTGAGGACGCTTGGCTTTTACAATAACAGATGTGAAGGTTTTATTTAATGACTTGAACATGCAATGCATAAACAAAGAATGACTGACAAGGCACTGAATGTGGTGTGCTGTGAGTGAAACGTATGCAGACCACGACTATTAGTCACAAAAAACTTAAAAGTTATTTTGAAGGAAAGGTTATTAGAGTCAACAATAGAGGCTGTTTAAAAATACTAACAGAAAAGCTACATGTTAAGACAGAAATATCTTCCTTACGTCTATTAAGTTGCAACAGGGCTTGGGCATGTACAGGTGGGAACCTTTGTGTAAGCACACCTTCAGTATTAGAGGAATGCAATTCAGGTGACTACTTCGTTTTGCTAATTTAATTAGGTAGAGTATCAAGATGCCAGAGTCATATGCAATCTAAACCACCATGATACAATTTGGCATCAGGCAGCAGTTTTTAAACTTTTTGCCTGTAGGAAGTCCCTCTCATGTTTATCTTCCACTTCCAAACCTTCTTCTACCTTCTGTTTAGCTTAATTAATACTGAGCTAGAACAAATTGCCTGTAATAGTTGTTTATGTATGCCAAACCTCCATTCCTATTATTTTTTCCGGTTTAATCGAATAATGGCTCTGAAAAATAATTTCCAATTTATTTTATGTAAAATGATATACCTATGTTAATTTAAAAGATAATTCTGTGAGAGATCCAATCATGTGATTCCTTTCACTAGGTGTTGAATAATTTTCAAACAGTCCAGTTAGTTGACATGACTGACGGGTTATCACAGACAGGCACGAAGCAAGTTCAGCATTACCAGCCACTAGCAAGAAATGCTGAAGCCAAGAGTGCACACCTTGAGCACGTATGGTATGGACTATGTCCAGCCATACTTTACAAATTCTGAAGAAAAATGAGGCTACGTTTACAGAAACACTCCTCCAAGCAGCTACTGGTGTTGCATCATATCTAAATGATGGCCCCACGTGTCAGGCGCAAACAAATACAAAATAGAAGAGACATCCCTTATCCCAAAGATGTCATGGTGATCCTAAATAAAGTGAACTTGTTTACATTTGTATTCCAAGCCAGAAGGAATTCTTCCACCCTTGACAGAAAGTCTTGATCGACAAATATTGCTGTACTAGTATAGATGGGGTAGAAAAAACACAATGTGCTACTTCTATCACATGTGGTACTCAGAACTTGACAAGCATCTTTGTGAAAAACTAGCAACTGCTGTTTAAAAACACAATGTCTTCTGTATTTGTATGATACCTATTTCAATAGGGGTCCTATCACAGGAAGATAGGAAGTGCAACTGAAATTCTTGCTACCATATGTGGGATGATTGCAAATACTTTCATTTCATACCTACTTATTTAGTCAATAATTCAAATACTGTAGTCAGCCACTACAAGCAAAAAAGGAATTATTCGTATTTATTTCTGTAACAAGTACTCTGCAGACTACTGGTATTAGAACATACTTCATAGTGCTGTTTTTCACAGTGACCTCTCTGGCCATATTCAACTCACTCAGATTCAACTCCAAGCATCTTCAATCTAAGGGGGCATTTACAGTGTTTTTTTATAAGGCAATACTTCAAAAGTGCCTAAGTGACTAAGGAACAAATGGATGTTCAGTGATGCTTCAACTCCCTTGCCTTCCCAAATTACTAAGATGATGTCAGAAGTCTTATTTAATATTCTCCTTGCCTGCCTTGTGATTTAAATGCAGAATAGAAAATATATAAAATAAATTAAAAACACACACACATGCACACAAAAAAACCCCAAACAAACAAACAAAAATAACCCAACACCACATGCACCGGAAATCATCTGAGGCTGTTATCAGAACAGGGAGCTCAGTTACAAAGTCTTAAATAAAGTCTGAGTTGTCAGGTTCCTTGAACTTGGGCTTAGTCTGTACACTGTGTCTGGCTGGCCGGGAGATAACTTTTCTTTACCACAGCCCATATAGTGCCATGTTTTAGATTTGTAACCAAACCAGTGTGGATAACAATGTTTTAGCTATTGCTGAGCAGTGTTTACAGTGTCAATGTCTCTTCTGTTTCTCACTCTGGTCCTCAGCAATTAAGCTGGGGTGGGCAAGACAGTGGGAGAGGACACAGCCAGGACAGATGACCTGAACTGAACAAAGAGATATACCATGCCATAAAACATCACGCTCAGCATTAAAACTGTGATGTGGGGAGTGGGGGGAATTTTTCCAAAGTAGCTGCTGCCCAGGGACTGGCTGGGCTTTGGTGTGCTAGTGGGACATGGTCACTGACTGCCTTTGCATCACTTGCTTTCCTTCCCACTCCCCCCATCCCTTCCACTTATTAAACTGCCTTTGCCTTGACCCATGAGTTTTTTCTTGCATTTGCCCTTCTGATTCTCTTCCTCCGTCCTGCTGACAGGAGGAGGGAACGAGCAACTGGGAGGGGGCTAACCTGCCAACCAGGGTCAGCTCACCAGAGTCTGAAACACAGCTCAGTCAGCCAACAGACTATTCATGATACACGAACACTCCAGCCAAGCACATACCCCAGCCAAGCACTCCCAAGCCATCTATCATGGTGGTGTGTGAGTCAGTGCCCACCACACTGTCTGGATAGTAGTAGCCGTCCTGATCCATCACCACTCTTGCCAAGTACTCCAAGTTCACTTGGTGAATGATCCCAGAGCCTGGCGGAATAATCCTCATGTTTTTAAAAGCCTGAGAGCCCCACTGAAAAAGAAGGAATTGGAGTAAAAAAAATGTCAACGCACAGGAGCACTGAAAGAACTTTTGTTCACTGCACTTTTCTCCATGCAAATAGGATTAATTCTTTCGGTACCTTTAAGAATTCAAACCTTTCTTTGTTCCTTTCAAATTCCAGGTCCTGATTTTTCTGCAAGCTGTCTGATCTGCAAGTGAAAATAATCAGCTGTCAGAACCAAAAGGACTCACCTGAAATTTACGTCTGGTCAGATACACACGAAGGTTAAAAGAAGAGTTATTAGCTAATGTTAGTGCTGATCAACCTCATCTTTTTAGTATCACTGTAGCTGTGAACTGCTGGCAACCAACAAAAAGGATTTAAGTAATCTTAAGAGATAATACCTCAAGTCTGGTTCAGTTGTGAGTGCTAATCTGCTTACTACATATGTGGCAGTCCTAAAACATGTAGCTTGGGAAAAGCTACACTACAAGTTAGAACAATGTGAAGTTTCCAACACCTAAATCAGAAGCAATCAGCACAGCACTAAAGGGAACTGGAACACAACTGCTCCGCAACTTCAGCTAAAAAGAGGTTATCACTGATGACAGAGCGCTGCCTGAGGCCCCTGTGCTTCAAACCAGACAGGGCTAACAAACTTGCGACTTGAATCAGCTGCCTAACTTAGGCCTGATGAGTTCGAAAGAACTGAAGCATAGGGCTGGGCAATGTTCTCTTCATATATACATGAGCCTAACAGGAATAAAATAAGGCTGTGACAAAAAAGTAATTATTATCAAAAATTATCTTCATGAAGTCCTGGATACAACTGATAACATAAAATGGACGTTAATGGATGGATAATACGGAGAAAGAACCATAATAGTTTATTTTGTCCTATGGTAAAGATGGAACCGTATCTTTTTCAGAAAGAAATACACTGTTTCTCGAACATCTTAAAAATGATGTGACGTAAATTAAAAAGAAAAAAAGGTTAGGCTTCTAGTTCAATAGATTAGTGCTAGAACACTCATTACCCCAGAGATCAATCTTTAGATTATTATTTCTAATTTTGCATTTGTTTCTAAACTCGTATTATGGTACAATATAGCATCTCTAGAAAAAAAAAAGCTGAAAGTGAGTTGATTTTCAACAGTTACGTTAAGTCCACATATTTTGGCCCTTTTTCTTCCCTGCCAACTCAGAAATGCTATCAGTGAGAATTTGTATCCTTACTAGTCTACAGTTTAAAAAAAAAAGTAGGAAAAAAGTTATATTTGAAAACTGTCCGGCAACATTCTTCTATGAAGCAGGCTTTGTAATACATTTCTGCTCAGAAGTTCAGTATTTTTATTCTAAAGAAGCTTCTAAATATTGGCATTGAGAAAGTCCTTCTTATGCTCTTTAATTTCCACCTTCTTGGAATTTTCTTCTTTGCAATGCTGTAACTTAAGCAGCCTGCTTCAAAACGACCTCCTATAGAGGACAATAAATACACAGAATATTTTAGCAGGCAAGGTAACTGCAGACCAAAAACCTTCAGGAGTTTGGAAGATGGAAGAAAATCACCAAGAAACATGTAACTGCAGGATCTGTTTGGAAGAGTAGTTCAGTAGGCCCATGTTTAGATACCATGGAGGTTAGAGGGACCCTTGTGCAGAGGTCTTGTATTTCATTGTGGGTGTAGTGAGTGCTCGTCTCCCTGTAGCATGCTGAGCACTGAACAGCATTATGCTACTTTCCTGTACTTATAGGGGCCATATATAATCAGTGTCTCGTGCTCTTCTGCATGGAGGCACTGAACCAGCAAACAGTTCCTCAGAGCTGAGCTAGGGCAGCTCAGGTCTCTTCTCAAATAAATAAGAAAGAAAGGAGACACTGCACTTATCCTTTCCAAAAAGCCCTACAGGGTCAAAAAAGTGCATGCAGAAAAACGCTATTTCTGAGCAACTAATAATAATGCAGTATTATTACGGAAAATTACGATCACCATAGGTATGGACCGAGTCTGTTTCTATTAACATTCAGCCCAAGCTTGTGCTGCTGCAAGATGCACCACAGAAAAAATAAAACTCCCCATCTAACTCACAGCAACTGATGCACCAGTCTAATTTAAACACTTCTTAGAGCTTTGGATGTTACAGTCCAAACGCCAAGAATATCACCTGTGGAACTACCTTATTATCAGTAACTGGATCCAGCTTACTACCATTAAGAAGTAAGAGTTATTTTTTATGCTTACCGCCTGTTAAAATCAACCTGGATAGAGTGATCTATCACTAGATCAGCAGGACAGATAGGATTGATTTTTTCAGGGTCCCCACCAAGTTTCTTCACAGCATCACGCATCGCAGCAAAGTCAACCACAGCAGGCACCCCACTAAAACAGAAGACAAATAGGCACAGTGAAACAATTTGGTAAAGAAAAACAACAACAAAGCAAACACAACTGAGATCCCGAGATGCAGGACAGACACGTATTATCCCATACAAAGCAAATCACAACCTCACCCTGAGCCTTGGGATCATCACTCAGACAGTACCCTTGCGAAGATAAAGTCAGAAAAACAGAAGGGACAGAACTGTATCTATATCCTGAGCACTGTAAGAATAAAAAGCTAAAAAAAAATATCCATCAAGTAACAGAAGCAGTTTAACATGCTTGGCTGGGGATCTGGAAACTTAGTCGTAGTCAGCATTCCGCTGGGACCTTGAACTGGTTTATCTTCTTTTGCTCTGTTCCTCTCTCTCCTCCCCCATCTGTTTAAAAAAAGTGGTGGGGGTGGGAGGGAACAACAATGTCTTTTCTTTGATTCTTTGCTATGTTTATTTAGCTGATTTTAAGGCAAGGGTCATTTCTCTCAAGCTGTGCAAAGCACAAGAGAATCTTCTCCACAAGCAGTGCTGTTCAGTATAACACCTTCCACACTTAGAGTGAAACTGGCAGAGCAGGGCATCAGATTTCTTAAATTACAAAGCACATGACTGCAAAAAACCTTTGCAGAATAACTGTGTTTTCAGAGGTGGATTTAACCTCTTGGCAGATCACTGCACAAACATGAAAGGCAGAAAAAAGGTGTACCATTAATCTTTACTAACAAATTCTTGTACGTACCACTGACAAAAGACCATGTATCACAAATGGCATTCAGATAGCACATTTTCGGGCTATGGGCCAACATTCACTTTTCTGCCTTCTCACATATCTCGTGACAATCCTGCAAGCCCTTGAACTCCAAGTGACGCAGAAAAAACTTAACAGGCTTTTTTCTCGATGTCTGTATGCCTCATTCATCCAAAACTATTTTTAAATCTCTAAATCAAGCCTTCTTTTCTAAGTGAGGGAGGTAAACTATACAGAGGGTCAAAGTAGTGCACAAGAGTCTTTTGTCCATACTCCGCTTCCAACCCAAGTTTAGTCATAAGCAAACAAGGAGTAGTAACCAGAAGTTCAGGCACTTCAACACCTGTCTTACCTAACAGATCACACACATTTCCATATCTATTTTAAGAAAGCTTCTTGTGTTTCTCAGCACATATATTCTCAGCTTCTACAGAGAAATGTACTGAGCATGACATTTTTCAATCAATTTGGGAAACCCTGTTGCGCACCAGCCTATCTGCCTTTGCTGGCTGCCGAGACAAAAAGTGCTGCCTGTGGTGTGCTCACCAGGATCTGTCATCACTCAGTAACCCACCGGGAACACTGCGCCTCTGCAAGAGCAGCCCAAAGCAGTGACAGTTTATGTTTTCAACTCTGATTATAAGGAAGCTATTAAAATTTTTAAACATACCGGAAGCAATACAAGAAGAGGAGAAAAGCCTTGGTAACTCCCACAGAATTTTACCTTGAAAATCTTCAGTGTTTACAAAAACAAACTGAAAAAAGGGCCTAACCTTGACACAATTAACTGATGTTGCTGAGCAGTTTGTTGTCCTAGGATATGCATATTCCAAGGAAAACAGTAAATGCTATGTTATGCTACCTAGATAGATCCCAGGGAGGGAAGGGGTGGGAGGGAGTAGAACAGTTACTTTCACAGCTTACAAACGTTACACAATTGAAAAGGAACAGACAACATCCATCTACAGTTTTAGAACTCAGGATAATTGCAGAATGACCAGATTGCGGAAATTTGATAATTCTAATCCAGGACGCATGAATGTAATTGTTGTATGGCTTCTGGAAAATTGCCAAAGCTGCCTTTTCCAACAGAGTCCACTCAGAAGCCTGTTCAAGAGCTCGTTTTTCATGAATGCAGCTGCTCTGCAGACTTACAGGCAAATTTTTAAAACCCAGCAGGAGAGTATGGGGCAAGACAGAAATGCAGTAGCAAAGGGAACACATTTGCTTGAGAGCTTGGCTTCCTCTCTGTTCCAGTTTATTAAAATGTTAACAGCCAGCAGGTAAAAAATACCTAGGAAATTAGCACTTTTTTCAACTGAGGCTTTGCCTGTTTTTCCTGATGTCTTTAGGAGTTGAGCTGTACTAGGTCTCTAGCACCTGGCCAACCTTTGGGAAAATGCAAACCAGAAGGTACAACTAAGATACTTCACGGTTCTGAGAAATAAAATAAACAGGTTAGCAGCATGAGGCTTACCAGGATGAACTAAGCTCTCTTACAAAGGCAGAGGACAAAGGTAAAAAGGACAGTGGACTAGGAAGTCAAATGCTGTATTAAAAACAATTAGAAGATACTGTTCCACCTGAAAATTGACTTTCCACATCCGCCAGGGACTACCACATGCTGACACATAGGGACTAAACTCCAAATTCCCTCATTTGGATGCAATTTATCCATCCCATTTTCTTCCGATCTGTTTTGAGAAGTGTCATAAAGATATTTATTTCTCCACCCCAGAAGCACTTCATTTAATGCTTTTATTAATATCATGAGTGTTTGTGTCTCCAAGCATTGTCTGTAGCCTCACATCCAGGAAAGCTGAAAAAGGTCTTTCCAAACATTTCACAGCCATTCTTTCCCTCAGCTCACCCCTGCACGCCCAGCTGAGCATTGCTGCCCTTTCAAGAGCCCCTCCTCCCAGCTTTGGAGAGCATCAGACTCACGTGAAGTCTTGCAGAATAACTCTTGCAGGCTTAAATGGCACTTCAACATTCTTGTGTTGCACCTCTTTCCAGTTGAGAATATTCTCAACATCTCCCTTCTTCACTAGGAACTCATCGCAGTTACGGATTGCTGCTTCCAAGAGAACTCGAATAGAAAACGGCAGGCGCGCTGCATGGGCAAGAGGCAAGAAACAAATTCAGTTTTTACCTTAGGGCATATGTCAGCAAGCGCAAAGTTCCACACCTGGGGCAGACGTGTCCACAAGCGCTGTCCTCATATTCTCACAAGGCTTTATGCCAAATTATCAGACTTCTTCTTTCTGGCCTCCAGCTTTCCCAGGAAGTCAATGATAACTGATCTGTCCCACTCAATTCTTTGAGCTGATTTATTATCTCAGTCCTTATGAGACAGCACACATCTTTGCTGAAGGGACTCTTTTCCACATCTCTTCCATCCTCCACGGCAATACTATTAATACACTGAAAACATGCTCTGCTCACCTTGTTTCTCTGCAGTTTTCTCTCACTCTTCACACTGAACACAGCCACATAAATGCACCAGAAAAACATAATTTTCTACCTGACATTTTAGAAAGCACAGCTTTAGTGGTCATGGCAGTCTCTTGCCCAGAGGTGGAGAATGAAACTGAACAACAGTAAGACTGTGCATCTGCTGATCTTCTACTTCAAGGCAAAATACTTACAGAAGATGACACAAAATATTAGACCAGTCCTGACAGCTTTACTATAAGCAATGGGTGTGAAGAAAAAAATGAAAGTTTCACTCTCCTTCCTCCCCTGGTCCACTGTAATAATAGCTGTTTGGTTTCTCCTCAGAATATTCATATTCAAAAACCTCTTAAGTTTGTCCCAACTTTCTACACAGGACCTCCAAGACACAAAAGTCACTTAATCACAGTGAGACCTCATTACTTCTATCATTAAAAAAACCCAAACTATTACTCAGGACACAGTCATTCAGAATCATTTGGGGGTTTTTGGTTGGTTTTTGGTTTTGGGTATTACAAATCTTCTCCCCCTGCTCCCTGCCCCATTCTTCTGTTGTTAAGTTACTCAATTTTTTAGGTAGATAGTGTTCATTGTATCCTTTTTTCTTGAAAGAATCTGTAGTTTATCGATCCTGGAATGGATCAACTGACAATACCATACATGTATTTCTCTACTTCTTAAGACTCATCTCTGCTTTTCACAATTAATTGATTTCTTGATTACATGCTACCTGAGTTCGCAACGTGTCACTGACATTCAGAGAAAATGCTCCTCCTCTTGCTTCCTGAACTCTTCTTGATCATCTGTTTCCTTTTTGAAAGAGGAAAAATATCCAACACAGACAGCTCTAAGCTATAGATACTCACTCACTGAGTCAGCGGCACAGATTGTAAGATTTTTACCAGTGCCACATAAAAGATGCCTAAGTACATTCAGGAAGTATCAGAGGAACTAAAGAAAAAGCCTCATCAGAAAGGATTTTCTACCTACTACTCTTTTTAAAGCTGAGCAATCTTTCTGGATGTTTCAGTCATACCACCGTTAAGTACTTTCCAGCCTTTCACAGTAGCATGGCAGTATGAGAGAAAACTTGTGCTCTTGGTTTTGTCTAGTCCTCCTCATCCACTCAGGAAAAACAAGACTGATCTGTGTACAGCATATTGAGAAAATACTACTGTGATCTTGCCAGTATTTCTGTAGTCCTAAATTCCCAGAATTAAATTTTGCTAACATTTTAACAACCACCTTTTGAATTTACAGTTCCCTCCAGAGATGGAGTATCATCTAATGTTGCAATGTCTCTTCAGGTTCTGTTCACCAATTAAATGCTTTCCTTATGCTGTCAACATACCATATCTCTCATCTTCCAATTTGGTCAGATTGAAGAACTTCTTCAGAGGCTCTTTAGGGTCAAGTGGCTCCACAATGCGTACAAAAGGGTTGCTCATGGTTATTTGAGAACCTTAATTTCCCTAAAACACAAAAGAAAAGACATTTTCATGACATCTTCTTTCCCACATACAAAGTACGTCCCACAACGTATCTGTCACAGATACCAGACAAAAAGGTATAGCACAGTCTGTGTTAGTCATGCCCTTTCCCCTACAAATCCAGTTGTAACAAGTTCTCAGAGATAAAAGGTCTGCGGGAAGATAAGAGCATTGTGAAAAATAGAGGTACACTACATGGTTTTGAAAGAAAGTTCAATGTCTGCACTATTCTCTTCTTTATGCTGCTTATAGACAGTTCCTTGAGCCTCTGTGATCCACGAACCACCGTGACAACGAGGTCTCATTTCTTAAGTGGTATCAGTCTAAAGCTAAACAGACAGGCACTCATGTTCAAAATTAAAAGCAATTCAACCAAACCAGAAAATACAATAGTTTCACTTGAGCCAGAAAGTGTTACAGACTAAGATTACAAACCCTGACTGTCAAGAGACACAAGGAACCCTCCTGATTTCAGAAAGATTCATTGTGGCCACCACCAAACAAAAATTAAAGTGGACTCTACTGTAAACATCATTTTAGTCTGAGATCTGTTGTGGTGGTTGTTGCTATCCTAAGGTTTTACTGGACAGAGCATTCTACTGGGACCTAGGACTTTTAGGGTTCACTTATACAAGTTAAAGTACCCTGAGATATTCCCAGTATCAAGGCCAGCTAGCATAGAGGGGCCTAAATTCACTCTAGAAACATTTCTCAATGTCCAGAAAAGGTTAACTGCATGCAAACTGCCTAATGGAACAGTTCCTAGGACGCTCTTAAGACCTGAACTCTGCCCAGGGCTCTTTTGGGAGCACTTGCTTAGGCCAACACATGCCAAGGAACAAGCTAACTATTTAACAGTAAGGACAATACTCTTCCAGAGCCTGGCAACATTCCCAGTCATGATCAAAATTTTTTTAGAACAGAGATAATCACAGGTCTAACTTCCAGATCTGTTGTTTTCCCACAGCACTGTTCCTGTCTTCACTCAAGTAACATCATCTTCCCTTCCCCCAGTTTTTCAAACAAAAAAACCCAGCAAGCTATGAGATGCACATCCTTTGACAGGCCTTGGCAACTGTTTGGTGCGAAGGGTTGCACAAAGTCCAGTATTTGTTAAAAGCAGTTAATGCGAGGCTAAAGAGTTACTTAACAGATCTCACCTGTCATTCGCATTGACTGTTCAGGGAATACTATTATGTGGAATACATTTATGGGGGATTTTTAAAGTATTCCAGCATAGATCACGTTTCACATATTTTGAAGATAGCAACCAAATTAGAAATTAGACTGAAATGGAGAGACAGCAGAAATGGTGACAAACGAAGGCCCAGGGTTAAAGCAGCAAGATACTGTAAAAGTATGAAAAAATTCCAAAATTCTGTCAAGCAAAACAACGAAAGTTTGTAGATAAAAAGTTGAACGCCCAAGGAAGGCAGAAAGGTTGGCAAATGAACAGACTTCCAATACCATCCTGCACCTCCCTGCCCAAATACATCACCTCTCACATTCCCAACACAAGTTATCACCTCTCATGTTCCCAACACCACAAGTTATTTTCTGAGATTCCCCTTCCCAGCTCTGCAGACACACATCCTGCACATAAGCCCATCTAGTTTCACGTGTCACCTTCTTTAAACAGCAGGAACTACTCAGCTGTTCCTCTTCTAAGCAAACTCTGTGCTTCTGCGATTAAGCATGATCAAAACAAACTGCTTCCTTCCTCTCCTTTCCAGCTATGCTGCTCATGAGCTTTATTTTCTGCCTTCCAAGCTGTGAACTTTATTTTATGCATATTCACTTGTCATGGGAAAGCCTAGGGCTAGCTGAAGATAGAAAATACCAGGATATCCCCTCCAAGAGAAAGCAGGGGATCATTACTTTGATATGACCATAGTGAGTCCACTGTACTCAGTTCACATATTCTCATCTAAGTAAAAACTGCATCTGTAACATTTCCTATGGAAATCAGTGTCTTGGCAAACCACAGCAGCAATTCAAGATGCTATGACATGTTATCTACTTGTTACCATTGCTCTGCCAGGCATCACCCTCTTCCGTGAACAGTTTTTTTTAGTTCACAGTATGAGATATTTCAGTACAACCTGCTTTCACCAGTGAGTTACACAAATATGCCAAACTGTGGGTGACCAAGGCCTAAACACGTCCTTTTCACCTGCCTGCTCACGCTAATATATACAGCTCTGTCACAACCTTGCAAGCCATCTAGAAATCCTCACAAAAGGGTGAGGTATCTAGAAAAAAAACCAACTTCCAGCATTGCTGTAGCAAATTTCACAGAGCCGGAGAAGCCTCAGTCATACCAACTACTATTTCCAGACAGTAAATTATAAACCAAGTGGCTACAGTGCAGAACTCAAGATAGCGATCTGCCAAAAAGACGCGAGGGAACAATACTCTGCAGACTGAGTACACTGAAATTTTTTAAGTAATCACTGCGATAAATACAGATTAACTTGTGATTGCAGCACAGAATATTTATTCACGTTTTCCAGGCACTGGAATGTAAATAGGCAAGCAGGCTAGCAGGCAGGGTAGCCAAAATCTGTCCGCCTGGGACGGGCACAGCCTGCAGAGTCACACAGGTTGCCCACGGCCAACGCCACAGGACCACGGCGGTAGCCCATCACATGTACCAAAGAGGGCACTCACTCTTCTGCCTGACAACCTCAAAACTGTCTGCACGGAGAAATGGGAAATGGGATTCCACACAGTGGCCCTCAAGAAGACGGAAGTACAGATTAAGAGGTTTCTAATGGCAGCAGCCACCAGCCACCCACACAAACAGTGCTCATCCTGGCCTTGGAAAACAGCAGCAGCACCAGCCCAAGCTACTCCCCCTCTCCCGTTATCCAGACACATGTTCTTGGTGTTTGTGCAACCCTGGACCCAGACATAGGACTCCATGGGTTTCAGCTGACTGAAATGTATAAAAATGATTCAACTTGGGAGTTTAAAAAAAAAAAAAAAAGCAGAACCTTATCACTGGAACCTTCTCAAAGAGTTGCATGACTTGTATAAAGTCTACCAAAAAAGAGCTTTATTTTAGCCCTTCCAGTGCCTACTACTACAGTTCTGCGAACACTGATAATCTGGCTCAGGCTAATGTTGATCATTAAATCTACACTCCCTAACTATCAACACTGTTTTAGCCTCACCTTGTTACATCAGTGCTTAGCACTGTGCCACCTAGCTCCACGTCTTATCAGGGTATGCTCTGAATTCACCACAGCACATCACAGAACGTCTGATTTCTGGCTTTTTCTCTCTCACAGCTCTACTTCTCTCTCCCCCAGAGACACGAAAGTGCAGAACAATTCTAACTATAAATACCAGGAGAGGCGAATTTATTTGGACAAGGTCATAACTTTCCAAATATAAAAAAATGAAGCTGCTTTCTGTGTATGCAACATTCAGAGCAGAGAATGAACCCTTCCTTAGCTGCAACAGCTGTTTCATACTGTCTGTATCCACAGGTATTACACTGGAGGGTTCAGATTTCTCTGGCAAGTTTTACATTATGATACTCTAATTCTTCATCTGTATTGAGTGGCTCTGCGAACTCAGCTTTTACCATGAGAGCTCAGATGTTTACTAGCAACAAAACATCAGTGCAAAAATGCACACTGGCTGTAGTGTGTGTGTGGATCTCTACCCCAGCCTGAAGACCACGCCATTTGATGATCATTACATAGGAATTATGCACAAACCCAAAGGACAGAGGAAAAACGTGTCTGTACCCTTGTCTTTCCTTGTCTTCTCTTGAAAGTTAAACAACTAAATCAAACATATTGAAAGCACGTTAAAGTCTCATGTGGATCTCCACAGAAAGTATGTAACTTAAAATCACTCCATACAACAGCAACAAAAATTACAGGAACTCTAAACATATGTGGAATGTGTTGATTTAAAATCTTACGTCGATGTAACTTTTCTGAGTATCTAACTTTTACACAGTACTAGTCACATTGCAACACCATCTACTGGAAAAGTACTCAGTTCAGTACCTGAGGTATTATTTGAAGCATGTTCCTGATTGACTGTGGGTCCTGGACTCTACTTTAAACCCCTTTAAAAGCAGCAGTGTGACTTGGAACAGTTTCAACATGCTGAAATTTTACCAAAATGAATGGAATTGGGAAAGCATCCTGATATATCCTGTAGCTTAGCGCTTGCAGAAATAATCTCATGCAGAGGCTAGAGATGGAAAAGGTGTGCTGTTTAGCCTCCCACTCTACTTAAGAGGGAATCTGAAGACACGAGAGCTGTTTGAGACTGCACTTTAATATATTATTCAACAGCCTTAAAAGCTACAGGAGAGCCTGAAGGTGAAAATGAATACAGCTATCAGGCCAGAAGCAACAATCCCTTTCATATCACTAAAAAAAAAATTCCTAAAAACATAACATTTGTTGTACTAGATCAATACCAGCAGTAATATGATTTTGGGGTTTTTTAGGGATCTCAGGGGATCCCACTTATCTCTCACTAACCAGAACAAGAGAAAATCTTAGAACACAGAGTGGTTTTCTGTTAAAATACATGCTGATAGTAAGTCATGCTCTTTCTGTGGTACACAACATGAGTGTTGACAAAATAACCCTGATTACTAATAATGATACTACTACAGAAATGCCTGGGGTCAAACCAAGGACACATTTATTTTGTTTGACCTGCAGAAAGGAAAAGAAGAAAAAAAACCTCTGGGTGAGACAACTTTTGTCTGAGCTTCAGGCCATAAAGTAGGAACAGAACAGGCGTAGTCATTTCAGCATTTTAGTACAGACATATTCATCTCACTCAGGGATAGGGAACATGTTTCCATCACTGTCTTTCTATTCTATCTTTGGTTTCTTAGTTGTCCTTCAAATAACATGAGGGTGCCTACATCATTAACAAGAGGTTCATTTTAAGCATCTGTTCAATAAAACGGAACACCTAATAGCTTAAGTAAAACAGATTTCAAATAGTAAAAGCTCTTTTTCCAGGAAAGTGGGTAAATTCCCAGCCACCACTGGAAAGCACATACTCAGCAAAGAAGTAGTTTAATTTGAACACTACCAGAAGCCAGAAACACTCAAAAAGGTAACACTCAGCCAAATCAATTACAATATTTTATCAGGCATCAAGGAAAGGTGGAAGGCTCAGACTTGCTGGTACTTGCAGGAATCTGTGAAGAAACTTCCAACTGTAAACTGGGAAAAGGAGAGATGAGCTGGCAAGAATGCTACAGTGAAAGCCCTCTCTGGTTATAAGGCAGAGGACACCAGGAACACTCACGGACGGCTTGCTTGGAAAATACATTTTCCACCTGTGCCAAACCTGATCTTACCACCTTCCGTTGCAATTATAAATCATCCTCGTACTCTCTCACCTTATTTCCCTTAGTTTTGTCCAGTCAACTGACACTGTGTATTTGTACTTAGTTGCTAAATACGTGCCAAATATCTCTCAGCAGGTCCAGCATGTAGGAACTTCTGTCCTATTAGAACTGCAGCTTGCTCTGTGTATGCCTACCCTTCTGAAATATAGGGAAGGAAAATATCCATGTTAAGCATCTGGCCAGAAGTCTGCATTTTTTATACGGAAAGACAACTCCTCCTACATTAGTTGGGTGACTGCAGTAGTAAAACTTGGGTAAGTAAATCCATTCATACTCCCAGTCAGTCTAGAAAAAAAAAAAATACAGGTGTTCGTGTGGTAGGAAAAAAATAGTTTAAATATCCAAGTTGCCTAAGAAAAACATTTTTGTTACTCTGACAGAAATAAAAATAATTTAAAAATAAACAAACAAAAAGCATCAACAAAAAACAAATACCCACCAAAAAAATGGCCAAAAAAAAAAAAAGTGTGGTAGGAAAAAAATAGTTTAAATATCCAAGTTGCCTAAGAAAAACATTTTTGTTACTCTGACAGAAATAAAAATAATTTAAAAATAAACAAACAAAAAGCATCAACAAAAAATAAATACCCACCAAAAAAATGGCCAAAAAAAAAAAAAATCGCAAATGCCCCCAGCATTTGGATAGAGTTCAACACCACTACTGGAACAAGTGGAGTCTTGTTTTATAATGTATCTAGCTATAATTACTTTTGGATGTGCACAGAACAGATGAGTACAACTACTGTTGCAATAAACACAGGTTTCTTGTTTTGCTCAATAGGAGCTCTTAGTATTTAAATTACCTGTGACAGATAACACCAGTCTATAAAAAATATACAGTGCTGCATTGCTGTAAAGCAGTCAGTGATGATATTTCAGTGCTAACAGAGACTGGGGAAATAATCTTTTGTTTCGTCATTACACAGGGGAGTACGTTGCTCCATATAGATCCTTAATGAGAAGTCAATGAACAATTTGACGACTGAGCAGCTATTCTGCTGGTATGAACTACACCATTATCCCACACTGGAAGAAAATGCAGTAATACATAAAACAGGTCGTTTTTTTTAAACACTCTCTAAGCAAAGCTTCAGGGAGCCCCTTTCAACTTTAACACTCAAGAAGAACTTCGTACTGGAACACAAACAGGACTCTGGATTGCAGACTTCACTGCTTTCTCCTGACATTTAAAACTTTGACTGCAATGTTAAAATATTTATTTATTCAGAGCCATAATGTGCTACACTTCCAGCGCACTGGACAGGTTACTTTGTGCGTATTCCTGTAATCTGTGTATTTCACCCACTGTCACGAGCATACTGACCATTGCACTTTGTCAGCAGAACTGTACTGCACATATAGGAACTGAAGATTTAGTTCAGAGATCAAGCTTGTGAAACCAAACCTTTAGCTCTTAAAGTTACTCCAGCTCCAAGCGTGCTGAAAGTTCAGATGCATCGCCTGTTCCAAGATGTGGATATTAAACTCCCTCAAGTCACCCCTCTGGAAAGTGAAACACTCTCTCCTCCCTTGCTGCAACAGTCAGCTCACTTAACTGCTTAAGGGACAGTCAAAACACTTCTCTTTCATAGATCTTGCCAGTTTTGGGTGGCCCAGGCAAGCACATGTATCTAGTATCCTCAGACAGCCTCTGGAATGCAATCTAGCCTTGCAGTTAACAAAATCTAGATCCTAATTAAGCAGGCACACACGTTAAGGGAATGCTGTGTCAGCAACCTCACCACTGAGTGTCCTAGTTAAAAAGTAGAGATTAATTTTCTTTATGCTGCAGGAAAATGAGCAGTATTATGCCTGAGAATACAGAGAAGCTTACTTGGAGGCTGCAGAACACTGGAAAATGAAGCCTTGATTTTTTTTTTCCCTGAAAAAGCAACTCTGAACTTTAACCTACTTCATAGCTCTGTACAAACTTGCTGCTCATTTCCCCTGTGTTAGCTGTCTCAGAACGTTCAATAAAAATACACAGCATAGACCAGTTTTAACAAAGAACCACCTTTGAGCGTTGGTAAGAAAAAAAAAAAAAAATCCAGTGTAACACACAGAAACACGTTTCCACTGGTAACATGGAAGCCCTGCAAGAAGTCCTGACCACAGAGAGTGCTCTAACTGTGTACAAAGGTTTGGCCTGAAATTTGGTTTCAATTTCAACAGGCAGGATTAAAAGACATCTCGGTATTGGTCTGTTTGTTTCCAAAGGCTCACGTGAAGAGGGGAAGGAACGTTGCAGATGTGCATGGGAAGGGGAAATAGAATGGGAGTATTGTGAATCAGCCTTCTACTCACGCCACTACCATTGTGCCAGCTCTTCAAACTGCTGCCTCTGCACCCCTGAAACTTCTTTTGTTCAACCTGCCATCTGAACCATTTCAGAGCTCTCAAAGATATGTAGGTGGAAGCAGTCCTTTCAAGGATGAAGAAATGAGAGGGTTACTACTATTGTGAAATAAATCTAGCATAGTAGGGGAAAAGTCCTAACCTTTCATGCCATTTCAAGACAAACCCTGAAATTGTGTTCTGGAAATAATAAAAGATAATCTTCTCACAGCAAAAATCGCTGCCTACAATCCCAGCAGCTATTCAATTGCTTATGTCGATGAATCCAGCTTTCAAACACCCCTGGCTTCAGTCTGCAAGCAGAACAAGTCCATATCTGATAAGATTTCCTTAGTTCCAACTAGCTTTTACCAGAGTTTACTAGCCAAGCTCTCTGGGGAGGCAAATTAAATTTCCACAAAACATTTTAAATTCAGCTAGCTTTTTCAGAACAGTTTTCCACATAAAGGCTAGGAAAAAAACACACCAACACGAATAAACAAGAACAGCCCAACCAAAGCTAAACACCCTCTTTCACGAGCTCCTGAGGCCTGACCCTAGAACTATGGGATATCCCAATTCCTGTGAGGAAGTGCCAAACACCTAGAGGAAATCTTCTGAACTAGCCACTCCCTAAGTCAGCACTCAAGACAAGAACCCTGAAAAATCCTTACCTCCTATTACACAAACAGAACAGTCTGCAAATTGAGACTCCTCTCTACCTTCTCTCTGTTTCAAAAGAAAGAAAAGGACCCCTCTTCAATTCTTATCCTTCCAGTGATCTTAAGTGGATCATTACTCCAGGAAAGGAGAAAATTTCCAGCTATTATGCGGTGAAATCCTACAGTGAGAGATTTCCAGTTATTCCTACTATTTAAACAGCAATACTACTCCTTCTGTGGTTTTCCGCAATCATTGTTTCAACTTTTCCACCGTTCCTATGAGAACTTCATTGAATAATATTAAAGTGGGAGTGCATTATCCTATGGCCAAAGGGAACCAAAGAGAAAGAAAGCTGCCAAACTGCAAATGAGATATGTCAAAAAAAGCAGTTTGAAAGCTCTACAGTCTTCAGTTCAGCAGCAGTTTACAAGATACACTGTGCAAAGCACTGCCACGTGATCAGGCTCCTTCATACACAAAAAACTTCTTGAGGAATTTCCAATATCTCATAAAGTCAAGGATAAGTAAAGTATTAACAAATTTCTGAATAACTCCTCACACACACCACAGATACTGGAGGGCACAAGAGTCAGCTGCACTTCCTACTCTATGCGCATTAAATTCCTCTTACTTTCTTTGAAGAAGTAACAATCCCCAGAAGTTTATTAGGACATTCTGATGGAGCACAATCGCTTTTAAGCAACAGCAATACTAAGTAAACATTCCGGTGTTAATATTTCTCTAGGGTGGTCTTCCTTTACTTCAGTATTACGGATTGATAATGAGCCAGTCTGAACAACAGCAACACCACAGAGTGCTCAGAGATATTAATTTATTTCCAACTGTTTGCAGAGAGAATCCTCTGGTTTAGACCAAGTTTCCTGCTGATATTAAAGAATAATGAAGTCCAGACCTCTCCACCTTTTCTCCCCCTCACACCTATGGTAGATTTAGAGCTGGAAACCAGATATCAAAGTACAACCTCCAGTTAAAAAATAAGAGGGAACTGTGGTTATGAAACACGGCAATGTGCTGAATAGATATACAGTGACTAATCCGAATATATACCTAATCCATATTCTGAAACTGGGCATCTCCACAGCCACAGTCCTCAGCCAGGTTAGACTACAAGGCAAACCTGTTCATCTGTGCTACAGCCTCCATGACTGTCACTGTTACAGAGCATGTGCACCTGCTCTCTGTGCCATGCAAGCAAAGCCGACGATTTTATCACCCAAAAGGCCAAAGCTATTAAACCCTGTCACTATACCTTAATACAGGATTCACCTTCTAATGCTTTTATTACATCCCTTCTCTGTCTTACCTACTCATGCTGCAGTTTTATTGGGGTTTTTTTGCAACACAGCAGGGTTGCTGTGCGCTTGATATGTACACTGTGCACTACCCTCTACTACTTAGATACTACTGAAATACCAATCAACAAAGCTGGAGCTATTCCAGTAGGAAAATTAATGAAAAACCTAGACGAGAACAGGGCAGCACAACTTATCTTTCCCGTCCCGCCCATCTCCTCCAGCCAACTCCGTTCTTCTTCCTCAGCTCTGGAGAAGGTGACTCCGGCACCCGGAGCGAGCAGGTTCACAGCCGAGCACACCGGGTTCCAGGCAGCCGGGGCCTGGCGGCCGCTCCGCTCCCTGCCCCTGGCAGCGCGGCCGCTGCCGCTGGGCGATGGTGNCCGGCAACCCGCAACCCGCCACCCGCCTCCGCGGCCGGCAGCGCCCCGCGCCACGGCGGGGAAGCGGCTTCAAGGCGGCCGAGCTGCCGCCATCGGGAGGGGGAAAGCTGGGCGGTCGCGCCCAGGCGGGGCCCGCACTCACCGGAGAGCGAGCAGGAACCGACCGCCAGTAGCGCTGCTGCTGGTAACAGCCAGGGGCCGCCGGGCGCAGGGAGCGAAGCGGTGGGGGCGGGCTGGCTCCGCCCCACCGCCCTCAAGGTCGGCCACGGCGGCATGGCGGGCGGGGGGAGGCGCCAGGCGGTCGGGCAGGCGGTCGGGCAGTCGGTCGGGCAGGCGGTCGGGCAGGCAGACAGACGGCCGGCCGGGCTTTTCCTTTCTGCCGCAGCCCTGGCCGGGGCTCGCCCCTCAGGGAGCCGCTGTTTTTCTGGGGCGGCGCTTCTGTCTGGGGGGCGAAGCGAGGGAGCTGTGCTCCGCGCAGGGGCGGCCCCCGGGCCGGGGTGAGCAGCGCGGTTCACCGGGGCCGGGGCCGGAGAGGCCGGGGTCTGTGCTGCGGGCCGAGGCAGGGACAGGAGCTGTAAAAAGAGCAGCGGGGCCGAGGCCATGGTGGGCTTTGCAAATAGAACCATAGAATAGTTTGGGATGGAAGGGACTTTAAAATCTCATCTAGTCCAACCCCTGCAACGAGCAGGGACATCTTTAACTAGATCAGGTTGCTCAGAGCCCTGTCCAGCCTGGCCTTGGATGTCTCCAGGGATGGGGCATCCACCACCTCTCTGGGCAACCTGGGCCAGTGTTTTCACCACCCTCACTGTAAAAAATTTCTTCCTGGTGTCCAGCCTGAATCTCTCCTCCTTCTCTCCTTTAGTTTAAAACCATTATTCCCACTAAAGAGTCTGTCCCCATCTTTCTTATCAGTTCCCATTAGGTACTGATGGGCTGCCACGGGTCTCCCCAGAGCCTTCTCCAGGCTAAACAACCCCAAGTCTCTCAGCCTGTCCTCACGGGAGAGCTGTTCCAGCCCTCTTATAGTTTTTGTGGCCTCCTCTGGCCCCTCTCCAACAGGTCCATGCCATGAGGGCTCCATGCCCTCCCAACCTGCACACTTGCTCGGACTTTGCAAGAGGCGCATCACTGAGTCCAGGACCTGGAACTGAACGGTTCTCTGTCTTTCAGGGCACCGTCTAACACACAGGAATGCTTCCTCATGGCAGCGTGACAGGAGAGGGACCTCAGGTTGACCCTCTGGGCCTGTGGGAGAGCTCGGCGGCCTGGCTGTCAACAAGAAGAGCCTGTTACTTGTAAATTGGTCAAGATCAGTATCAAGATGCCAATATTGAAGAACAGTGTCGGAGTACAGGGTATCCTAGAGGACCTGATTAAAATCACCCCCAGAGCCAAGTGCTATGGGGTGTTTTTCAGTGTCCAGCATGCCCACAATAGAGCAGTGTACCATTTGGGTCTGAATAAAGTAAGTTGAAAAACGTCTAATTCTAGGAAAATCATTAGACAAATAGGAAAGGGGAGTTGTGTGGACTATAGATGTGTCTTACAAGTCTGGAGAAGGTCATGGAGAGCAATGGCTATGAGACCTGCTAACCAGCGAACAGGCCTATTTGCTGGGTTTGCTGCAGAGGAGTGGGTCTCAGATGAGTAAGCTGATGCGAAGAGCAAAAATTCAAGTGCTTTGCTCTGCTCAGAAAGAAGGTTGAAATGAGAAAATGCCCAGGATGGCTCTCATTATTGTTGCAGATTGGATTCCTGCACACTGACCTGTGCTGGCAGGTCCTCCCGCCTACACACTGTCCAGCTGGAACTTGCAGACCAGGGAAAATCAGTGGTAGGATCTCAGGGTCTAGTAAACAAGATATGTTGTGCAGGTTGTTGTTTTGGTTTGGTTTGGGTTTTTTAACTAAATAGTGAAATCTTGGCTTTGGCACACCTGCTACTGATTTTTCTGGTACAGCTTCTAGAGCCCCTCTGCAGTTAAACCTACTATTCTCTGGCTTGATACCTCGAAATGTCCTGTCAACTACAAAATATAGTATTTTTGAGTTATCATTCAAATTATTTTCCAGGTTGATCAGTTTTCAGCATAAATATCTCATGGCATAATTCATATGCACAAAGTTCTCTTTTTAGAGACTCAAAATCTCTTTTGAATGAGTTTTTAGAACATATTATTTGTTTTAACAAATGGTTAACTTGGACATGAAGCTGGACATTCATTCTACTCAAACCTTTGGCCAGAGAAGTTAATGAGACTGAGATTGTCACAACAAAGTCATATTTGTATTTTTGCAGTGAAAGGAGAAGGCCTGTGTTTTCCTCAAAACACCACAAAATAGTAGATTACTCTGTTGGTATAAGAATCCAGATAATTTCTAAAACCGCAGTGTTTTCTTTAGACCTCTAGATGTTTCATTAATTGGTAGAATTTTTTAATTTTGCATATGTTTAGTTAACAGTAATGAAAGCATTTCAGTGTGTTCCTCTTGGTGAGATAAAGTCCTGCAATAACTCGTTGGGACATTTCCTTTTAAAATAAAATTGTGATTTTGTTGTTGTTTCTAACAACAGACTTCCAAGGCCTGCGTGTGTCCCTGAGTTTTGAATCATTGATAAAATCCTTTGTACCTAGCTACCTAAGCTATTGCTGCAACATCTGATTGACCTAAAATCTGTTGGGCAAAGAGCAAAGACTGGTGAAACAGCAACAGAAATGGCAAATCCATTCGTCAGCTCTGACTTCTCCCAGTGAGTATCTGAGTATTTTCTGTTCCATGTTGAGGGGAGGCCCCTGAGGCTGGGGGGTGGGAGGGGAGATTTCTTTCCGCAGAAAGAGTGGCAGCACTGCTGCAACATCTGCTGGTGTATGTAAGGACACAGAGGCCACGATGGGATTGGAAGATAGACTATTCATTCAGGGGTTTATGGTAATGCTCTCTGAAGGTTATCATAGGCTGGCACTTGCAGCATGAGTATTTGAGGCTGTTATTCTTCTCAGTGGGGTTGAGTTTACAGTAGTGTGGCTACTTTAGCAGATTAAAAGTTTGGGGGTTTGTCTCTCCCAATACTGCTAGGAGCTGAGTACTACATTAGATCTGTTGTTTGTAAGGAGGGATGTTTACTGCAATGGGTTCTTGGTTTTAATGTCAGACTGCAAAGATGTCCAATAGTTTTCTTGGGCAATCATGTGTTGTGCTGAATCAGGGTTAAAGGAAATGACTTGCAGTTCCCGCACCAAAGATGGACACAAATAGGAATAACAATGCCTTTCATGTTGCAGTCATGAGCATCCCAGTGCTTGTGACTTCCTGTTTTTTAGGGTTTTTCATTAAATTATTTCACAGCAGATGAGGAACTGTGTGTCAGTCCTTTGTCCTTTCTATCTTACTGGGGAATCCATTTACAAGAGTCTTGGCCTAACCCCAGATTCCTTCTAGAGTGTTCTTTGAGGTTATTCACCAAGCAGTGTTCTAGAGGTCCAGGGAGGGTATCATGTCTGTTTAATCCCTAGCTGACTTTGCTGTTATGCCTTTCAACATAATTCACTCATTCTGATCCTACCAAGAAGTTACAAATATGTGGGATTCCCAGGGGGCTGCTTTCAGATCATTACAGCCAATAAAGTCTTACTGTACAGCAGTGTTGTGGTAATCCTCCATGAAGTCTCAGCTGATCACTGAGGTTGCAGCAATCACAGGATTGCTTTCACTAGTATCAAACTGGGCTAGGACTGGGATGATGAGGAGACAATAACCTAGAGCTGTCAGCCTAGGGGGCCCAGAGCTGTTCGCCCATTGAAGTAATCATCCCTAAGAAGTGTCCCTCAGTAGCACAATCTGCAGGTGTCCCCTTGCTTTTCCTGCCTGTCTGCAGTATAATGAAGTCACCTGAGAGGGTTTGCTCTGCAGTGCTGTGTCCCCACAAGCAGCACCTAAGGGTACGTCCTACAACATACAATGTTCTGCAGAGCGTGATGTGAACTAATATTTTCAAATGAATCCTGGAACTCAGCGGAAGTGTTTCACTCCAGCAAGCCATCTGTGAACGAGTTTGGGAATTGGCGAAGTGGTAGCTTGCAGATTATGGCTGACAGCTTGTCCTGAGTATGGGAAATTGCATTTGTTTGACAGCTCACAAAGGAGATCATGCTCAGATTTCATCATCAGTCATATTCACCCTGCTGTTTTAAGCTGTTAGAATTGTCACTATGCAACAGTAGTACATGTCTGAAAAGAAAATCTAGCATCTTTCAGAAGGCCAGTTAGAAATACCAAAGTGGGTTCTGGTTATTTAAATAAGTGAGGGCTTGCTGCTTCTCTACTTTTAATTAGGTAATTGTGAATCTCCCAAAGGAAATTCTGTGGTCAGCATATTATAATAAATATATTGTAATTTGCCTCTGGCCTTAGCATTGATTTACTTCAATGTCTTTCCTTAAATGAGTCTTCAATTCATATAATTGCAGTAATGCTTACTGACCTTCATAGTCTAGATTCAGTATCAAACCGAAGATTTAAGTCTTGCCATCTACTGGTTACATGTGGTTTAGCAGACACTTGATGTCATTCACTACCCAGTGAGAGGGCATTGACTTGGGAGTTCAGATCCCGATTTTGCTCCTAGGTTGAAATTCACAGGGGTGTTCTGTCAAGGAACCGTACAGTTCTCTTGCAGAATAGAAGCACTTGTTTGACTCTGCCTCGTGAACTGAATGAAAGGGAGATCGAAACAGGTTTATGTACACAAAATCGAGGCATAGATTGAGACTGAGACAAGTAAAAGTGCTGTCACTGGACTGTCAGCACTGTGCCTTCAGCACCAGACTATGTAAACACTTTTGCAGAACTTCTTCAGAAGTGGACAATCTCAGATCAGCTTATATTTGTTGTACTGAGCATCAGAAAGAAAAGCTGTGTGCACCACAGCAGTGGGAGTTCCTGTGCCCATTAAGAGTAATGATAAAACTTGCAGTAAATGCAGTTGTTGTTAGCCACCAGTATATTTCACCACATAACCGGAATGTTGTAGAGGACTTTAAACTGGACTAGGTTCTTGGGCATGCTCACCCTAAAACAACCCATACTCAAAGTATTCTTTAAAGTGTTTGTGTATATACAACGTACAATACCCTTGCACACAGGCTGGATATGTGCTGTTCATAGTTTGTATTGCAGTTGCACTAACACTCCCTACTGAGCTCAGGACTCTGACAGAAAATGTTATTCATCTGATACAGCTGAAAGCCGATGAAGGGAGCAGTAAACTAACGCAGAGAGTTGGTAGAAGAAACAAACTCTGGAGCCCAGGCTGCTGTACTGTATACCACATGGCCAGTCTAAGCTGCCTGTTTGCACTTTGCAGCAGTACCAGCCTCAAGAACTTGACACAGTATCCAAACCCTACCTGAGAGGCATCTGTTTCCTGCTACATGCTTGCTGTTGTATGTTTGGTGACAGGTCAATGCACAGCCTTGAGCATTCACTACAGCACTATCCTTCCATCCTCTGCACTGACCAGTAATTACTTGTAGTTGCCCTGACATCTAGAACTTGGTTTACATACTTTCTGTGGGGCCTATTCCAGTGAGTTCTCTCACTTCTAAGAAGTAAGTTGATGGTGAATTTCCTTTTCGTAGCTCACAATTCAGGAGTTACTCCGCTTGAATGGTAGGAATATTTCTTACAAGAACAAGAAGGATAAACAATAACGCTGTCTTTGCTTTAATTTACATTTTACTGTGATGTGGGAACAACTTCACATTCAAAATCCTGATTTGATAATGGTGTGTGCATACAAGCAAATTCTGGGTTAGGTCTAACTGGTATTTAAGAACAGCTTACAAGAGCTGCGTAAGTGTGCGGACTTTGCTGAAGTGATGTGCTGTTTTCACAAGTGAATAAAAGCATACAAACTGGAAAACTCCCGTGTGTTTTCCTCTTAAGAAACAGTAGTTTGCAAGCATCAGTTACTCTCAGAGAAAAGAGGGAACCTTTGTGACCTACCTTTAGCCATGCAGCTGAAATCACTGTGGTCTCTAGTCTCAAACACTGCAGCAACCCAGGTTGGTGGAGGCCTAGCTGTTTCATTAAATGTGCCTTTCTGCAGCTCCAGGTAGAGATAAACAATTGCTGAGTCTGCTCTTCTGAGTTCCATGAAGCCTTTTGTGAGCTGAAATGTGGAGCAAATTGTCATTTTTATGCTGACTTGAGTGTTTTTCCAAGAAATGTTAATATAAAATATAAATTTGCATACATTAAATATCACATGCAGTGTTCTAAATCAACTGGGTTGGAAGTTTTAAAGCTGTCACTGGTAGAAATTATGTAAAAGCAGTTTGACATAAAGTTTGAAGGCATTAGGTAGAACACAAGTGTGATGTCAGAACAGTTGTGGTCATTTGCAGTCCAAATTAGATAATTTTGAAGTCAATTGCAATAGGATTTTTTAGAAAAATGAACTTCGTGTAATGATCCTCCAAATGAAGAGTGTGAGAACAAATCACAAGGAATGCTTTGAGAATAAAAGCAGGTTAGAAAAAGAGGAAACTGGGCCAGAAAGAAAATGTGTTGACATTCAAGATACGCACTGTTAGTAAAATGAGTAGGAAACTATTAATAACTAAAGAATACTATTATCGTAAAAATAGGGGTTAACTTCTGGATAGATTCTCCAAGGGTTAATATACTAGCCATAAATGATGGAAAAGGTTCAGCGTAATTCTTTCAGCAAATATTGAAGTATTTTTGTGCTGGCTAAAAACTCAAAAGTCTTGAGTTCAACTTGATCAGACCTGAGCTGTTGTAGCTGCTCAGCTTGTTGTGACTTACACCAGCCAAGGCATTATGTCACTTTTCACTTCTATAGACTGCTCAGACAACACTTTAGCCCTGCACTGAGGGACTCAATGTGCAAAATAATGTGCAAAACTTAACTGTAAGGCCCTGGGAGAACAGTGCCTGGCCTCTAAATCAGGCGTCACAGAGCCATCTTTCCCACTGCCTCTGCACAGCAGCAGTGCTCAAACAGCACAAGACTTTGGTAAGTGTTCTTCTTCTGTATCTAATTTCTGAGACGTGTCTTATTACCTTAGCAAAAGCTCTACATTAATGTATGTCCTCTGAAGTCCCTGTCAATAATAATTGTACTTAAATGGAGTCTTGCTCTGATAATAAAGAAAAGCTACTACATTACTAATGAAAGTTAAAAGAAGAGCAGCAGGAAATATTTCACTTTCGTTAGGTGTCATTCATTTATGTGCATATTTAATCCACGGGTTGATATTAATTTCAGTGCTTATTTAGGCTTTATTGCAAGACACCATTTTTATCCTTAGACAGCTCATTCAGTCATAGGTTGTGTCAAACTTCTTCTTCCAGAATGGAGACGAAAGCAGAGCCAGATTAAGCACTAAAGCTGACATCTGAGGCTCACTATTCTTTTCTGCTTCCTGCATATATGGAGATGGAGGAGGAGAAGGACAAAGAAGCATCTGGAAATAAATCACACTAATCTCTCTAAAGTATGGGAGGGTGACAGAAAAACTTGGTTTCAACCTGAAATTTGTAACTGCCAGTCTTTCTTTCTCTCCTGTTATTACCCATTCCCGTATTCATGACAGAACTTCTGATGTAAGTTATAATACTTTCTCCAAAGTGTGAAAATGGGAACATTCTTCTGTCACTTTGAAATTAACTATTTGACACCCATATCAAAAGCAGACACTTAATCGTAACTAAAGAACAGCTGGCACATTATAGAAAGCAAGGGAAAATGTGCTTCTTGAAAAGAGGGCTGTATTTTCTACTGCCTATACATGTTTGATTTGCTCAAGGATCATTAAAGTTGCAGAGAAAAGCAGTAGAAATTCATTTGCTGCACCCTAATGGTAGGCTGTGTTTGTTCATAACATTTCACTTATCTTTACATCTGAACATGACTGATTAACTGTTCTTAACTACTTTTCAATGAAAAGTAGGTTATTGCCTATTTTTTCCCCAAAATGCTTGTACTAGTACTTTGCTTTTTTATTTCTCATATGTCCTGCAGAAAGTTAACATTCTGAACAAAAGCAGCAGTCAGAAATCAAGAATCTTCCACTAAGTTTCTTCCAAGGCTTCCTGACCAAACCAAGTCACTTATGGTATGGCACAGTCAGGTTGAATGTTTCTCTGACGTATTTTCCTGTCTCTAAGGGCAGAGAATAGTGCATCATGAAGGATATACCCTGACCCCTAGCAAAAGTGAGAAAATTGAGCTAAAAACATCTCATACCAAGCACTGCAATACTATTCCTGTTTAAAAAGTGTTTTTTGCCCCTTTGCAAGCAGTCCAAATCTTCCCACACAATTAAGCCTTCATTAAGATCTACTTTAGTGGTTGCGCTACACAAGACACCCGCTGAACATAGCAGCTGAGGATAACACAGTGAAGGAGACAGAGGTTGGTGTTTCTCTTTATCCTGTTTCTTAACACGACATTTAGATGCCAAGAGGGTGGGCAATCTGCTGCTACTGCTCAGTGTGCAAATAGCACGTCCATTGTTTGTCTCTCTCTCAGTGAACAGACTGCCTCGTTCTCCACAGACCTTAGTCAAAACCTGTGGTTGTGCCAAGAACAATCTACCCTACGGGACTTAGTATGGAATGTTAATTCGAATGGTACCAGGCTCTTGATGCTTCATTTCCATTAGTGAAATCCCATTCACCTTGTTTTTTCTGAGCAGTATCTTAAATGACTACAACCAATGAAACTCAATTTACTGAAAAGTGATGAGCTGTGTTCTCTATGCAAGCAGCTCCACAACAGACAGGTTTAATTCTGTGGTGCTTTCAACATATACCAGGGCTAAGCCTCTTTTTGAACATCCACCTCCTAAGAGCATCTAGTATTGGCCTGATGCAGCTCTTATTATAGTTTTGCATTTTAGGAGATTTTGTAAATATGCTGTTTGGAGGGTCATGACTCAAAAGCACTATTCCACACTGGAGTCCTATCTGTTTGGATGATCTTGTTCCACACTAAAAATTACACTGGCAGTCCTCAGTTTAGTCCATTTGCATTACCTAGGCTACAGAATAGTTTGGGAGTAAGCATTCACATGGAGGTTAACAGAGGAGTATCTGCTGTTCTTTGACATTACACTCTGTTATTTCACATTCTCTTTCCTCTGGCTACAGTACCAGGCAAATGCAAGCTGTCCTAAAATCCCACCCTGAAGTCTGCCTTCTCAACCTGAACATAATGCTAACACACAAGAAGGAAATGTTGAAGGCTGCTTTTTTTTCCATATGAAACTAATTTAGGATTAAATTGCAAAACCTCAGCAACTATTTGATGTGTCTCTGATCTTTGAAACTCTTGTTAATGAATAATTGTGATGACGCATTCAAGTATTTGTTGGTAAATCGAGCTTCTTAAACTTTCAGAAGCAAGCATAAATTACTATATTCTGGTGTTCTAAGTGGGGATCTGGGAGTAGAGGAGCCTTCCAGGAAGATGCAATATGCTGCTTTATTTAAAAAACAAACAAGATCACAAACAAAACAAACAGACAAACAAAACCCTACAGTTATTGTGCTTTTTAAGTGAAGATGGAGTGTAGCATAAGTGCTTTGGAATGTGATGATTAAAAAAAGGTTAGGAAAAAAAGAAAACAGGACTTAATTTTCAAGAGTAACATTTTACTCTTATGTGTGGGTTAAAACCTCTTTGTAGATACCCTTTATTTAGATTAAATCAATTAAGCATACAGAGCAATGTAACAGTTACTGCTGTTAGGGCTTGAGACCCAACAAATCCCAAGGGCCTGCAATGGCACTGTCTGGGGATTGAAGTATTTTTGGAGTCCGACTTACAGAAATACCCAAGCTGAACTGATTCTCTCGTCAGCTGAGCAAGGCTTACGGAAGGGGAAGAGGCTGACATGGAGCCTGGGAGTCCACCAAAGCCAGAGCTATTGCCAGGAACAGCATCCTGGGCCAGTGCAGTGGTTTGTAAGGAAACTCCTGGGCTGAAAGCCAGTGCTTGGTTTTGGTGGCCTCTGAGGGAAAGCCAGGTTGGGCTTCAGTGCTTAGACTTTCTTGGTGCCAGTGATCTGTGGTGGGATGCTGTTCGGTTCATGGCTTTTCTGTCCTGTAAGCAGCCTTGCACCGACTGGCACCTGTAGGCTGGTGCCTGGGTTGGGGCTGGGCAGACGAGCCCTTGGCTTCTCTCCCAGGGGTTGCTTCCAGGTTCATCACAGCTTTTGGTGCTAGGGGTGCTGGTGCCTGTCCCTGTGGTGCGATGTGCAGGTGCAGGATCTCTGTTAACGTAGCTGTGGACTGCATTTTGAAGTTGGGTGCTCATTTCCTTTGGCCCCTAGGGAATTTAAGGACATGTCCCACTGCTGCGGTAAGTGCCACTGCCACATTGCCTTTCCTGCTTGACCTTCCAGGATGTCACGCTGCTGCCCGAGACACTGGCTGCACTGCACAGCTTGAAAGTCTCTATTATACATCCACGACCACCTGCTGGTCCTGTCCAGGTCTGTCACAGAGCACACAAAAAGATTTTTAATTGTTTTATTTGCAGCATAGATTCCCTAAATCTTGAGCTGACTTACACATTGTAAAGTTTTGCTTGCATAACCTGGTGTTAGAGCAGGTCAGCAGCCCTACTGGGAGAAAGCATTAGCACTGGAGCTGGACCTAACTTCGAGGTTGCCCCTGCTCTGATCTCCAGAGACCCCTCCTATCTTGCATTCAATGAAATACACACCTACAAAATCAGTTATTGTATCTTTCCATGAATCAGCCCAGGACTGACCTAAGCAGAGCCCATTTTAGTTACAGACTAACGCTGTTATAGAGTAGAAAAAATGCAGTGGTAACCAGGGGGAGCAAGCAGGAACTTTGCATATAACAGGCCAGTTTTTTGTTGTTCACAGGTAGAGATAGGCTTCTGCTCCTGCACGTGTTTCCCCCATTATTGGGCACACTGAGTCAGTGGCTCCTGGTCAGGGGGTGTTTGCTCCTGTTCAGCTGGACCAGAGGACAGCAGTGATCAGGCTGGTGATGGGGTCTGGCCTTTAGCACAGCAGTAGCATAACAGGGGACACCGAGGTGGCATGGAGATAGTTCAGGGGATGGTGAGGGACAGGTGGAGCCAGGATGACAGCATGTCCTTCAGCACCAGCCCAAATGCAGTTCCACAGGGAGGATGGGGGCCCTCTGGGTGTGGGTAATAGGGAGTGCCTGGTGCCTCTCCCCAAGTCCCAGGGGTGACATTGGCCTCCCCTGCGGGAGGTCGAGGTCTGGCTGAGCTGCAGGGCTGCCTGGTGCAGAGGCGATGGGAGAAGGCCAGCACACCATGTTGCATCAGGGAGGATGAGCAGAAGACGCTTGTGCAGAGGCAAGAGCAGTAGCCCTGCGCTGCTGTGGTGGAGGTACCCACTCTGACTGAGAGAAAATCACTTTAGGTCATCAGGCATCACCCACAAGCAGTCCTGACTGGTGTCAGCCCTTGAGAATTGTGCTAGGCCATTATCTGCTCAGGAACCAAGGAGTCCAGGCCACGTCTCCCCAGGTACCAGCCTGAGCTGGGAATAGGCAAAACTACAACCACTATGGCTGCACTCCTGCACGTACATCAAGGCGGGGTTGACTATGAGGCAATGGTGCTACAGATATCTGTAGCCCCCCGAGCCCATTAAGCTCTCCTGTGCAGCAGCAGCCTGCATGGCAGTGACCTCCCCTTAAACAGGGACCCTCTCCAGGTGACTCCTCGAGGCTGAGACACCCCTTACCTGGCATCTGGTATCTATAATGAGGTAAGGGACATTTTACATTAGGCCTGAAAGTATATTGTATGCTAGCGACATTTATCTATCCAGCTATAGCTTAATTATTAGAAGCGTAGTAAGCGGTACAGTGTTGTTTGGCAGGAAGTTATTTGTACTAAAATGTAAAAGCTGGAAATAAGATATTAAAGGTTAAATATCAGTGTATTTGGAGCACAAATGGCTTGCCTATCATATCATCATATTTTCTAGCTGACTGGACATAAAGCTTCAACCTCTGGACCTTGCTATGTTGTTACACAGATTTTTTTTCCTTTCAGCTCTGATATGGCTTATTATTTACATGTCTCAGATTTGATACCAGAACCAGAGAAGCTCCTGAGATATCAAGAAGTGTAAATGCTAAAACATGGTATGAGTTGTGCAGTTATATCTGCCTGTGATATGTGTCACTCCTTTTTTATTAAACACTTACTAGTGCTGACTATAACAATTTTATACAAATGAAGCTGTATTAATTGATGTTATCTCTGTAGGTTTTTTCCCCACAGGATATGGATGTGTTTAAACTGAAGCACTTTCTTCTGGTCTAAGTCTCTCTACCTATGTGTGGAGTGGTGTATTTTATATATAAATATTAATGTGCAATATATAATTTATTTTCTGGAGTTCAAGAGGATAGACATTTTAATTTCCCCTTTGTTTTTGTTTTTTTTTAATCTTGTGTAGTCTAATGTGTTGTTTATTATAAACTTTATCTGAAAAGGTATAATTTCTTAAACTGGCTATATAAAGAAGCAAATCAAATATTGAAAGACAATACCAGCTGTATTACCACATAATGTGAAACTGACCCAGAACTTCATGTTGGTGTTCCATATCTGAGCTTTTGCTTCGCTTACTCAGGGGCAGTTGTTGGTGCTTTTAACCAACAAGTCTGCACTTGCTTTATTTCCAATGTGATCAGCACAATTGTTTTAAAGATTCCCACCCCTGAACTATGCTGTAGAGCTACTATACAGCAAAGAGAGAACTAATTAAATGCTAGCTACTTACTATTATCTTTTTTTTGTAGTGTAGGTATAAGAAGTTGCATTTCTCTTTTGCTTTCCACTGCAAGTCACTGAGTGCACAAATTTGGTATATTTTCCTTGTCTCCTCAGTTGTGAGATTTTTGCAATAAAAACAGTATCCCATTTAAATCAACACCAGGGGTTTTTGTTCGTTCAGACATCATCTACTTAAATTATGGAAAGATGAAAAAGCTACAAATCTGAATCTTCTCTTGCCCAGAAAGCTGATACTTTATTAGCCATTCCTACCAGATTATCCCTCAGTTTCCAAATCCTGATAAGCCTGTTTAAACCAAACCAAACCCCCACAGCTTGCCCTTCCTACTGGCTGCCAACAGTAAGACAAATTAAAAGCCCTGCCTGTGTTTTAAATTCTTCGTTCTTAGAAACCATAGTTTATTTAAAATTTTCCTTTTCTACCTCCACATGTACTTCATGTCATGGCTCTCTTTCAGTGCCTAATGGCACGGAAAGAAATTCAGAAACTAGAAGTCAACAATACAGAAGATCCAGCTAAGCTCAGAAAGGCTTTTGCTCACAACTCAGCTGTGAGGTGGAACACCATTAGATTTCACATTTCACCAATATGTAAAGAAAACTTTATATGGAAACAGAAATGTACCAAGCTGATCTGGTGTTTGGGAAGCTAATGGCTCCCACCGCTGTTCTGTGAGCGCCAGAAGGTGTTTGGAGCTCTCCAAGAACCCAGGAAATTGGAAGGCCAGGAGAATCCGGTTTTTCAAGAAGCTCCTCCTGTCTGTTTTAGACTGCCATATTTGGTCCCACTGCTTCAGTAAGAAGCAGAATCAAATGAGGGACTGCCAGTCTCGACTCTCTTCACTGTCAAACCTGCCTCGTAGGACCATAGAGCCCAGGGGAGACTGGCAAGCCTCTGTGGGGTCACCTACCCACCCACCACTCAAAGCAGGTTACTCAAGGCCATGTCCAGTTGGGGTCTGAGTATCTCCAAGGATGGAGAGTCCACAGCCTCTCCAGACAGCCTTATCCAGTGTTTGACCATGCTTACAGTAAAGAAGAAAAAAAAAAGAAAAAAAAAAGGAAAAAAATTAGATCTACATTTAGATGCAAATGGAATTTTCTCTATTTCAGTTCATACTCATTGCTTCTCATCTTTTAATTGGACTTCTCATCTTTTCACTGCTTTCCACCTTCTTCTCCCACATTAATACACCTTTCTAAAATCCTCCATGGGCCGGGATATAACCTGATTATTGTCATTTTTTTGCAGCTTGCTTGCAAACAAATTGCTTCCTGAAAGAATTGAGTAACTGGATTGCATCATACTGAGTGTCAAGAAAGCACTGATACGATTTACTCTGTTACTTATATGATAAAAATATGATGTGATATTGAGAACACATAAAATTCATCTCATCCTGTACATAAACTGAGGGTAACGTACCAGAACTTGCACTTCTTGGTTGTATCAAAGGCTTTCTATCTGTCACAGTATGTTCTCTCCCTAGATACAGAGAGTACAAGAAGGTTACAAAAGGTTCAGAAGATACAAGGTGTAAAACTTGCTTGATATACAGAATACACCTCTACCAAGCCAGGAAACTTGTAAAAACGAGGATTTTCCTATATTGCCTGCCCTAGAATTGTATTATTCACGTTTAATGAGGTTATAGCATAACAAGTACTGCAAAATGTTTCTCTTGGTATAAAACTAAGTAACTGACTTTTTCAGAGGCACTACATTTTGACCGTTTCTACTAATGCTGTCAAAGCACAGAAAATGTAGGCTTTCATAATTTTGCCTGTTGTCATCTGTGTGGCACTTCTCTATTAAAAAAAAAAAAAATAGAAAAGAGAAGTGTATCTAAGAAGTGGTAGTTTGTTCCATTTTTCAGTTATCAGTCCGTAGAGCAACAATTCCTGCATGAACGAAACTTCCCCATTTACTGCAGCTTGGAGATTTATGCAAATCTTTTGAAACAGTCCAGAGACACGATACATATCTCATAATTTTAGATATACAGTATATATATAGTATATATAAATACTGGAGGAGCCACCGGGCAATATTTAACAAAGGCAATCCTTTGATCTCTGTCAACCCTAAATTTTATGATTGAAGCATAAAGGTAGAAATTAATTCTTCACCTATTCATGGGTATCTGTAGCCTATGCTAGAGTACATGGGAATGTTGGTTCTCAATCAAAGGCCTCCTGGAATTTCACAAAATCTTCTAAACTGGAGATGCTCCAGGATATTTATCCATGAAATATATAAGATTTTTTAGCATTTATCAGGATGTTCAAGGCCAGGCTGGACGGGGCTCTTCACAACCTGATCTAGTTGAAGATGTCACTGTTCACTACAGGGAGGATGGACTAGATGGCCTTTGAAGGTCCCTTCCAACCCAAACTATTTAATGATTCTGTGTTTTTTCCCCATGATGTACTTCGACTGCTGATGACATTGGGTTATCTGAAACAAGTTTCAAAGCAGATCTGAATACAAAGTTGACTATTCACTACAGTTTCTGGAGGATGACCTCCCTCACGTAGCCTGACCTAGCACAGCTTTACCGCAGTTATGCTGTCAGCCAAGACCAGGCTGCTGCTTAAAATGGGTGATAATTCTGCCCCAGCAGAGCTGTCAGAGGCAAACATTGCCAGACTTGACATAAATCTGTGCCAGCTTCACATCACTAGGACTGTGACTATGACTGTGACTCTGACCAGTAGCGGCCCTTTTGTATGCTTTGCTGTGATTCAGCCACCTCAAACTGTTTCTTTAGTCTGGCTGGTTTTCTGGTTTGACACTTCTGAAACAGGTAGCCGCTTTCATTCTTTTATTCTTTTTAGCTGCACAGCTTCCTGCTATTGTGAGAACACAGACAGTTACGCTAGTTGCATGTAACTCCATCCTCTGGCTCTCACAAACTGCTGTTTCTTCTTCAAAAAGACTTAACTATTCTTTTTATTTCTAAAGATCAATATATGCCCTCCTCATAAAGAACACCTGATAGCCACCCCCCCCAAAGAAAAAGAAAAGAGAAGAAGAGAAGAGAAGAGAAGAGAAGAGAAGAGAAGAGAAGAGAAGAGAAGAGAAGAGAAGAGGAAAGGAAAGGAAAGGAAAGGAAANAGAAAAAGCTGGAATTGCTTTCAGGTATCTTATCATTTTTTTCTGTTTTTGGATGAGTATCCTGAGGGCAGACGTAAAGGCAGTAGAAACCTTGTACTTAAGATGACCTCATCTGACTCAGGAACTGATACCAAATCCCTCTAGCGAGCTATCATATATATGAATGTGACAGATCTAGAAATAATCCTTTACCTCGCTCTTTTCCACTGTCTGGGACCGCATCCCTGCTATACATGTGAAATATGAAGGATGGCTCATCTTCAGCTGCTGCCACATTCCGTGACTGCTGGCAGCAGAGGTGGCGGTAGATTCGGCTGAAGACAATCACCAGATGGTTTAGGTTGTTTCGACTGGTTAGACTGGTTGTTCAGAGATAAAGAAGGGACGGTAAAGACAAGAAGTATAGCTCACACATATCTATGTGTTACAGCATATAAATATGTATCTGGAGAGTCACATACTTGAAGATAGCCAAAATCTCACACGTTCATTTACACCTTAACAATAAAAACTACCATTCCACAGGTAACTTCTAGTAAGGAAACCCTGTGACTACCCTGCACTGGCAGATAATACAGTAATGTATTTGAATTACTTGTTAATTGAATACATTTTCACATTTCTGTAAAAGGATGTATTGATTACTTCCTCAGGCTTTGAAATGGGGCCAAACTCTGGTACGCTTATAAGGCAGTTCAGTATATTTCCCCAGTCATAGGAAAGATTTGTTCACACGAGCTTCAGCTTTCCAACTCTTGGGTCGCTTTCTCATGAGAGGGGAAAGACTATTAGATCCATACAAAAGAAAGGCAGTTCAAGAGGACAGTCTATGTGGAAAAGAAAGGCAGGACAGGCCAATGGAACAGGTGAGGCAAGATGCTTTGTAGGTATAAAAGTTATTGAATAAAAGCAAGAGAAAAAGTCTCTGTAGCTAGGTGAGAGTATGCCATGGGCTAAGCAGATAGGAAAGGGGCTTCCTCTCCTGGGCAAGAAGGAACATCACAAACAACAAATCTGGTGAACAGAACTGAACTCCATCTAAGAAAACACTGGCAATTCTAATCTAATTGCAACTTTTGTCGTTATATAGTCAAACTCAGCTTGTTTGAAAGCACTGTGATAGATTATGTGGGAGCTGAGGCAAGCAGACAGCATGGCAAACAGGCTGCTTCTGTTGGTCTCCGTTTCGCTTTCTCTCTGTTCAACAGGAGTTTAAATGTACCTGTAATCTCTCTTTATTCAGGTGTCCTCTTGAATGTCTGCACTCTCAGCTGGTGTACACAGAGATAAAACTCAAGGAACTATGTCAACACATACCAGCTGACAACACAGCCAGATCTCGAAGAGATTCGTGTGTGTGTGTGTGTGTGTGTGTGTGTGTGTGTGTGTGTGTGTGTTAAGGTCCGTTTACATTTGAAATGATGGAGTGTGATATCTTAAATCATAGGACCATGGGATAATTCAGGTTGGAAGTGACCTCAGGAGGTCACCGAGTCTAATTTTCCTTCTCAAAGCCGTGTCACCCATGAGGGTCAGATCAGGTTGGCCATGGCTTATCCAGTCATGCCTTGAAAACTTACAAGGATGGAGATGGCATAAGCTCTTCAGGTAACCTGCTCCTCTGCTTGGCTGCCTTTAGAGTGAAAAGGTTTCTCCCGATATCAAGCCTGAACACCTTGTTTGAAGTTCTGCCCTTTGTCTCTTGTCAAGCCAGCAGGCACCACTTGCTGCACCTTCTTGAAAACCTCTGTGTCAGTACTGGGGGGATGGTATGAGGTCCCCCTGAAGGTACCTCTTCTTCAGGCTTCTTCACCATCCCTCAGCCTCTCCTTGCAGGGTAAGTGCTTCAGACCTTGGCCATCCTGGTGGCCCTCCACTACACTTGCTCCAGTTTATCAATGTGTATCGAGTATTAGAAGCCACAACTGGATGCAATACTCTAATGAGTGCTGAGGAGACAGTGATAATCCACTCTCTCCATCTACTGGCTGTGCTCCCGTACAGCCCAGGATGCTCTTGGCCCCAGTTGTTTCCTGGGTGCACAGCTGGCTCCCATTACCTCCTTGTCAAACAAGACACCTAGGACCTTTTCCACAGTGCTGCTGCCCTGCCTGTCTGCTCATTTCTCCTGCCAGTTCAGGTCCCTTTGGGTCGCGCTGTAATGACTGTTTCCCCCAGCTTGGTGTTGTGTGCTAACCTGATGATACTGCTCTCCATCACCTTCTCCATGTTGTTGATAAAAGTGCTAAATGCAACAGGTCCCAGGAGAGACTCCTGAGGTTCTCCTCCCATTACTGGCCTCCAGGCGGAGTTCAAGTTTGACCCATTAACTGCTACCTGCTAAACCAAACTATCCAGCCAGTTTTTTTACCCATCTAGTTGTCCACCAGATCTGGACCATAATATTCCAGCTTCAATACAAGACTGTTGTGGGAGACCATGTCAATAACCTTGCTGAAGTCAAGTTCCACTGATCGGCCCTCCTATACAGATCTACCCATTTTGTCATGGAAGGCAACCAGGTTGGTCAGGCATCACTGACCCTCGTAAAATCCATATTGGCTGGTCATAATCATCGTCTTCTCCTCCATGTGCCCAGAAATGTGTTCCAAGAGGCCTTGCCTATGATCTTCACAAAGACCAAAGCAAGGCTGAGTTTGTGGAGGACAGGACCTGTCATCAAGGGCTTTGGTTCATTCACTGTATTCAGCGGGCACACATATTCAAGGGAGAGTTTCACACTGCTTCCCTCTTCCCCACCCTCTTGTATATTTGGGACTCCATAAAACTCTATAGCGTCTTAGGTATGTGTTCTAAGGTCATGTTTGTAGGAGCAATTAGAAATATTTCAAAGCTTTTGTATCTACCTGCTTGTTCTTTCTCCAACCATAAAAAGACATGCCATGCTTTCTTTAGTCTCTGAATGATTTTTATTGTTTCTCTTTGAACTAGTCAAATCCTTCTTGCTCATAATAATAGACGTGTTCACATTAACAGCATGGAAGGGAGATGTAAGTAAGTAAGTAGACTAGTAGAAACTAGAAAATGCTAAGACGCTTTAGAAGGACTTCAGTGTTGGTCTACAGGACAACAGGATGATTTATTAAACCCTTCACCAAAATACAAACAAATCAGAGTCAAGGATGGAAGTCTATACTACTATTTTGTTGTCTCTCATGGCTTAATGAAGGTACCTGGACGTTGTTTCAAACACCTCAGGTGTAGATTCTTGTTTAATATGAAGGACCCAATCATACAAGTGGAGATGTGGACAGTAGACATCTATATGCAGAAAATCGTGAGACACAGCCTCCTTTCTTGTCCCAGTCTACTCCAGCCACCACACTTCACCTAATGCAATAAGAAACACGCATTTCAGATGCAGAGGGGGAGACTAGCAACATGGATACATCCCAGTGTGTAAATGTTTTCAAAACTAGTCACAAGAAGGTGAAGTGAACATAAATGACAAAAAAATATGTGTTATACAGGAGAGAAATTGCTAGGCAGGACCCTATTCCCATAAAGGCAGAGATGTTGAGAATAGAAGGCAAAATCTACAGTGAAGCATCTTTTTATCCCAGTGCATCATCAGAAAACTTCTTGAGATGGAGCTTTGTGCACTCCAAACTCGCATGAGGCTGTGGTAGTGAAACCATCCACTTCAATGTCACAGTGAGAAACCAGAAGTCTTTTCAGGCTTCACAGCTTTAAGCTGCAAACTGAACCCGCTGCCCTCATCTGATGAGGTCTTCTCACAGGCCAGTGTTTCCTCCCCACCGCAACGTTTCTTCTTGGTGGCTTCATCCCGGTTGCAATGCAGCGGTGGGGCACTGAAGCATGCCTGTCCTTCAGGTGTGTCTTGATCTCCAGTATAATTTGGGAAATGACCTGTTAGAGAGCAGTGTAGGGGAAAGGGACCTGGGGGTCCTGGTGGACAGCAGGATGCCCATGAGCCAGCACTGTGCCCTTGTGGCCAAGAAGGCCAATGGCATCCTGGGGTGTGTTAGAAGGGGGGTGGTTAGTAGATCGAGAGAGGTTCTCCTTCCCCTCTACTCTGCCCTGGTGAGACCACATCTGGAATATTGTGTCCAGTTCTGGGCCCCTCAGTTCAAGAAGGACAGGGAACTGCTGGAGAGAGTCCAGCGTAGGGCAACAAAGATGATGAAGGGAGTGGAGCATCTCCCTTATGAGGAAAGGCTGAGGGAGCTGGGTCTCTTTAGTTTGGAGAAGAGGAGACTGAGGGGTGACCTTATTAGTGTTTATAAATATGTAAAGGGTGAGTGTCACGAGGATGGAGCCAGGCTCTTCTCGGTGGCAAACAATGATAGGACAAGGGGTAATGGGTTCAAGCTGGAACACAAGAGGTTCCGCTTAAATTTGAGAAGAAACTTCTTCTCAGTGAGGGTGACGGAACACTGGAACAGGCTGCCCAGGGAGGTTGTGGAGTCTCCTTCTCTGGAGACATTCAAAACTTGGCTGGACACCTTCCTGTGTAACCTCATCTGGGTGTTCCTGCTCCGGCAGGGGGATTGGACTGGATGATCTTCTGAGGTCCCTTCCAATCCCTGACATTCTGTGATTCTGTGGTGATGCTCACCAGCTGCACCGCTGCAGAGCAGCTCGTTTTTCAACACCCTTGCACCCGCGCCTCCAGCGCCCGCCTGAAGCGCCGTGCGCCCGGCTGGCACCCGGCAGGAGCGGGGACACCCAGCACAACCCGAGACCGCGGCAGGACCGCTCGGAACGGGGCAGTGGGTGCGCGGCCCGTGACAGGCCCGCTGGCGCGGGGCAGCCCGCGGGGCGCCGCCCGGGCCCCTCAGCCG
>VWYH01001013.1:92407-109134 GCA_013399365.1 Pampusana beccarii
TCGAAGCTCTCGGTCTGCGGGATGCATTTGCAGTGCATTTGTGTGTCCTGGTGATATGCCCATAGGAGCAGGATTACATTATGCTGCTGTGAACACTGTAGTGTTGAGAATGTCTCCAAATCTTTGAGTACTGTGAGGGATTCCAGGCAAATGTGTCAGCCTTGCAGTTTTCTGCCAAAGTGCCGACACGGCTTATGAAGCCCTACTGTGCGTTAAATTTTGCTATGATCTGCCCTGTGTTTAAGTGTAACTCAAATTCTTCTTTTTCAAAGCTAAAGATTTTCTTCTTTTATTTCCCTTTTATAAGTGGGGAGGCGTTTTGGCTTGAACATGTCTAAAATCGCAGAAGTGTTAACCGGACCGATTTTTGTAGGAGACATCTGTGTTGTCCACCTGGGTTTTCAGAAACTAGTTATTAAAATATGACATTGGCATTGTGGTGTGTGAAGTTATGTGTCCTATATGGGGCAACCAGTGGTAGTGATGCAGGAGGACACATATGTGAGGGCTGGAAACCTGCAGCGTTATGTCGGTTCCCTAAGCGTGATGAATTTTTAGTTATAAGGATTCTTGCAGTAAATGTCAAGTTGTTTTGGTGGATTTTCCCTAAAATTGAGGGCTGGGTCAGACTGCCTTGTGGTTTTTGTTGTGTTGTTCTGTTCTGAATACTGTAAGCTGCAGCTCTTTGTTTTGACCAGTAGCTGTGAGTCAGCTGGAGAGTGCTGATAAACAATTGACAGAGTTTCTCTTTGTGAAGGATCCCCCTGAAAGCAGCGAGCTGGAGGAGCTGTTGCGGACAGCAGCTGCAGGCAGTGAAGTACCATGTCTTTGGCTTTCATGGCACTGGTGTGCGTCTCCTGCAGTTGGTGGTTCTGTGGTACAGCCGGGTATTCCTTGTCACTCTCCTGTTCTTAAACATTACATGTTTCTCTCACCCTGCTGTCCCGTTTCACTTACAGATGCTGCAGACCTGTACCTATCTGCTGGTTTTTATCTGTGGTTCAGTTGATGGCATGGCAATGTGCAGCAGAAGGCAAAAGAGGCTTGAACTTAAGGCAGAGTCAGGGGAAAAGACTGATGTTTAAATGGTCTTCAAGAGTCTTGTCTGTAGTGGTATCTGGTACTTGATTATCTTCTTAACCATTGTGGCATCTTGCAGAAATTTTGAGTTGGGTATCGTTGGTAGACCTCTCTTCTCCCTTCAGGGGTGTTAGGAGCTGTAGCCTTTCATTGCAGGCACAGTGCGAGTGATCAGAAGTTTTTGTCGGGCTTCAAGCTGGTTTGACCCTTTCTAGCTGTGTAAAGGCTGCAGTCTGGAAGACATGGCAAAAAGCCACGACTGTTATATGGGCTGGCATCTGGTTTGTATGAGCAACCTTCATCCTCTAGCCTGTACAAAAGAGCTACTGGAGTGCTTAATTGTTTGCCCTCAGATAGACAGATTTCTGTGGTTCAGAGACTATTTCTTTTCAGGATCTCTGTCTTCAGCATCACTGAATACCACTGCTGTCCCCCTAAGATGGGGAGCCTGTGGTTCCTCCTCACTGGAAGGAGAGTCACAGCCATCCCAAAGGTCTGTGGCTACCGCATGAGTGCAACTTCCCAGTAATGCGTTACCATGCCAGAACCGTGCAGTGGAAAGGCAAATTCAGTGGTCAGAGGGCAAAAGCTGTGTCCTCCAGGCTTGCTATGCAACTCCATGTTGTGAGTGGGCTGCCTCTTCCTCTGAAGGATCTTTCATAGAGTTCAAGTATTCAGTATTCATTGTTCGAGAAGAGACTGGACAACGCCCTCAGACACATGGTGTGAACTGTGGGGTTGTCATGCCCAACAGGAGTTGGACTCCATGGTCCTTTTTGGGTCCCTTCCAACTGAGGACATTCTATGATTCTATGAAACCAGTACCCGGCAGCAGGGCTGCTCTCAATCCCTTCATCCCCCAGTCTGTATTGCTGCCAGGGACTACCCTGACCCAGATGCAGGACCTTGCACTTGGCCTTGTTGAACCTCATGAGGTTTGCATGGGCTCACTTTCTAAACTTGTCCCTGTCCCTCTGGATGGCATCCTGTCCCTCAGGCACGTCAACTGCACTGCTCAGCTTGGTGTCATCCGCAAGCTTGCTGAGGGTGCACTCAATCCCCCTGTGTCATTGATGATATTAAACAGTGCTGGTGCCAGTATGGTCTCAGAGCTATTCTTCAGAACATGAATGTTCCTTAGAATTACAAAATGTTTTCCTACTCCAGATGCAAAGCCTGAGAATGCTGCGAATTCAGCAGTTGAGAGAGAAGTCTTGGCATTTATCCGAACAAGTGACTCTGGTAATTCAGAGGTCTTGCACGATTTGCTCCTGAGAAGATGCTGGCTGGGAAGGAAGAGATGATGAAGACCTTCCTGAGCCCAAGTGATGGGGGAGGCACTGGGCCTTTCATCCTTCTCACATCTGCAAACCAAAACTCATTCCAAGCAGAAAGATAGAAGAGTAGTAACAGCTCTGCTCAGCCGATGTCAAATGTTCATGTTATAGTTTAGACAGTGCATTATTTCTGTGCCACATATATAGACTGTCAAAATAATTTATACAAACGTATTTACTACTTTGGGCATGAATCTTAGTATGTCCCAGAAGTAACTGTGGTGAAAGTATGTAGGTAACACATTAATCTTTACAGAAAACTGGGCAGCCAGTGACCATAAGAGCTCAGCTAGTCTGTGCTTCTGTGTTCCTGACAAGTGTCAGCCAAACCTGCTACGAAAACCCACCCAGGAGAGACAACCCACAGCCTCTCAGCACAGCTGACTCTATGTCCTCCAAAGTCCTTACAGTTAGCAGCCTGGTGCTTGATGTCCAAACCAAACCTTCCTTAATACAACTTATATCCAGCATGTCTTGCCCTGTGCACTAAAGCAATGAAGAACTGTTTATTTTCCTTTCTCTTTGCAGCTATTTCTGCGGGTAGGTACCTTAGCAAGGCAAGGTGCTGGTTATTTTAACAGGTAAAAGAGGTTTATTTTGGGCGTGTACTGACAGCAGAACAGAAAGGACAGTAAATAACACATAAAGCGGGAAGTCTCGCCTAGTCTTTCAAGGGGATATTCTCACTCTTTCCCTTACAAAAAAAAAAAAAAAAGGCAAAAGTGTTCAGCAAGTGAATGAACAGCTCTTTTTTTAAGAGCACTGGCAATCATTGCTAGAATATGTGAAAACAAGATGTTCTCTTACTACCCCTCTTGTTAAAGAAGGGGATACAAACCTGTGTTCAGTCCAGCCATTTCCCCAGGGTTACTCTGAAACACAGCAGGGCCCCCTGCCTTCTGGTGGATCCCCAAACCAAACTGCTTTAGTCCAGGACCTGGAAGGGTTTCCAAAACTCATGTTTTGTTTGCCAGCATTTATAAAGATGCTTCCACCTTGGTTCTGCCAGGGCTTGCAGTCATGAAGGAGCAGCACTGGTTTATGAAGAGGCTGGTTATCAGCAATTAGGAAAGGAAGATTGGTACAGAAGAGCTGAACATGGAAGAATTGACTTGCTCAAATTAGTTTAGTAGAAGTACACCCGTGCACACAGTGGCAAGGATGCCCAGTGCAGGTGGCGTAGCTGCTGCAGCGTATTTAAAAGATGGAAGGAGGAAGGACAACTGCTTATAGATGGACAGAGCAAAACAAACAAGACATGTACCCAAGCCAGGGATCAAACCGAAGCTTCAAAGCTGTTATGCAAGAAAACAATAACAGTCTCTACTTTGCAAACAATGAATCAGTGGGACTTAAAGGGCATATCAGCACCAATTCAGGCCAAGTCAGTCTATATCAAAACAAAGTTTTATTTTGGTCAAAACTAAGTAGGTTATTTCCTCCTCTCTTCCTGCCCTGCCGTAGCACCCGCCTGACATGACAAAAGCCAAAATAGAGGCTTAATCCTACAGTGCCTTTGCCCTTTAGGGGCTTTTTCACACACTTCTGAAGTTGTCCTGGGTCCTGCAAGCAGGCTATTTTGCTCAGCAGGATTGCCTCTATGTTCACTGCAGAGATCCATTGATAATTAGTAGACAATAGCTTTGAGGAAATGTCCACAGGCTAAGTGGTTGTAGATTGGAGAAAACAACTTAAAAAAAAAACCCAAAAAAGCAAAAAGCAAAAACACCCCTAAATGTTTTTAAATTATTGTATAAAACATGGTGTTACCAGACTGTTTATACAGACAGGCCCATTCATGCTGACAGAGGAGATGCTATTTTAATGAGTAACTTAAAAGCAATGCTCTCTTTTCGCTGGAAATTAGTGGGACTTAACTTCTTCACTGGAAGGTTGTGGGACCTAATTTTTACATTTGTTACACAGCTTTGAGCTCCTTTTCCGTTGTAGCAGCTTGCCAACACAGACACATTTAGCTTTTTTGTTTAGGACTATGACCACAGGCCAGCCTGAATACTGTGACTGTTCTCTGAAAGGAATGCTGGATGCCGTACATGGACCTTGCCAGCTTATTTCCCAATTCAGCAGAAACATGCAAAGACCTGTATGCAATGTTGGTGTGTTCTCTCAGACAAAAACACAACCTGGTTTAAGTCTGGAAGTCTGTTGTGCAATGCTTGCTAAATATCATCAGCAAAGCTCTCACTGGAAACTTCGGACTTCCCGGAACATTTCAAAAAATGGCCAGACAGGAATGGAAGAATTTCTGAAAGGTTTAAGAAGTCAGGCATTAAAACCAGCCTACTCTCTCACTGCAGTGAGAAACATTCATTCTTGCCTTGTCTTACAGTTCAATGAGACCATGTTGTGGATCCTCTTCCTTTGAAAATCTGGAAGAAACGAGAAAGCTGTTATGGTTTTCTAAATATTTACTGAGCATCCGTATAGATGACTTGTACTTGCCAGGTCCTTTCTCTCTCCAGGACCCTCTGGTCTTGCCAGCTAAGTAGCCATACCTGTCTCTGCTTCAAAAGGAGATACCAGCATATACCCTGTCTGATAAAAATGAAGTTTCACCCCCATACAGTGTGGATTGTGTTGTTCTTTGTATTTCCAAAATAGTCTACATGAGAGCAAGCTTTATTGATAGGTATAGATATGCAAAATAAATGTTTTTGTAACATCCGAGCTCTGTAATTTCAAGGCAGCACGTTTGAATTCCTATTCATTTGTATTTTGGATGTGCTGTTAGGAAATAACATAGCAACAAGTCAAGTGGAAACAAGACAAGCTACTGAATAATTAAACAGTCAAATGAGCTCAGTGATATACTTGAACTGTCAATCATAAAAGCACTGATTTGGTTATAGTAGGTTTACTTGAATGGTGGTAGCCTTACAAAGCCCACAGGCTACCCTAAGGAACCCTCGCTCTCTCATTAGTAAGGCTGTAAATATTCTGAAATCTAACAAGAAACTGTCTTGTTTCTCCACCTTCCCTGGTACAGGAAGCCCAGTACTGACAAATGAAAACAGAACTTCACCTGTCAGAAGAGCATTTCCTGAATTTTGTGAAGCAGATGAAGCTACAGCACCTACAGCTGGAGAGATGACAAAGGCACCTGTGCCATGTGCTCAGTTCTAGCAGGGCTTCGTGCTCTGAGGAGCAAATAACAGCTGCACAAGCAAGCTATACCACAGTAGCAAAAGTAGCCATCTCCGTTTGGTCAAGAGGCTTTTCTAGGTCATAACTATAGCCAGCAGAAAACCTTGACACCCTACTAGATGTGCTTGTATAAAGAAGATGGGTCCACCCTCTCGACATGCTGCAGTCCGTTCTACTTCCGTGCCGCACAGTATGGCAAATAAAAATATAGCCAGGCTGAACACAGGCTTCAATGAAATGAATTAGCTGGATGGTTGCATCCAGATAGTGGTTATCAATAGCTCGATGTCTGGCTGAAGATCAGTGACGAGTGGTGTCCTTCAGGGGTCCATATCTCTGATTTTCGGGAGAGGAAATTCCTCTAATTGCAGAATGGGTTGCAATAATGGCTTTATGTAGCATAAGCAAATTCAAATAGTTCTTGTTCTGGGTTATTGATGCCTTATATAAGTTGGTGACGTAGGGAACAAAGATTTGTAATAATTTTGTCTGTTTAAAAGAAGTATTTATGTTGCTAGAAGTACTGATGGATATCTCTTCTCATCACTGAACTTTACAGGAAGCCTGGGTATGTTTTTGAGAGTAAAATTTACCCTTAATTTGTTCTTTCATCTTGCTAAAAACAAATGTATGTTAAATGATTTAGTTTATAATCTGGTGTATTGACTTGAAGTAAAAGAATCTTGGCTTCTGTAAACTGTTGTGCTTTAGCAAGCTGAAAGGAGTTGTGCTGATTTACAGCATGTGAGAGTCTGACCTTAGCTCTTCAGAATACGTAGTTAGATGTATTGCACTCTTTCACAGTAATGCTTTCTACTGGAGTTAATGAAAATGAAAATTACTGGAAGTATTGAAAAGGAATTGAAAAATTCACCCCGCTGGAGTGAATTATCCCTCTGGAGTAAATAGCATGAGCCATTATTCTTCCTGTAGTTCCTGTTTTGTTTGAAATATAGTCATGTTTGCTATGAGGCACAAAGCTTGAGGCCTAACCCCAATGTTTCCCTGGAGAAACAGCCACAGAGTTGTAGTCCTGGTGCTCATCACCCTGGGTTTGCAGCCAGGAGATGAGATGAGATGAGATGAGATGAGATGAGCTGTTCTGGGATCCATCCACCAGCAGTGCGGGCTCTGACCGAAGTTACCATAGGATACATGCCTGTGATCTTATCCTTTTGCCACCTTTAAGGAGTTGGATTTTTTTGTGTACCTCTTCAAACAATTGCTCCTCTCTTGGGACAATCAAACTTTGGGGCAATTGTGGCCTTTTGCCGTCTTCCCGTGGCTCAGTCTGGAAATGTGAGGTGGGAAGCGTTAAGGGGCATGGTCCTGTGTTTTCAGAGATGTACCCACCTCTGATGGGCAGAAAGTGTTGCTCTTGCAGCTGCTGGTGTATGTACAGATGTAATAAGAAAAAATTGATTACAGACAAGTTTTATTTGATGTGAAGGTTGTCCTGTGAAAAAGGAGAAGAGAGAATCTTGGAGTGTCGGGCATTTATGGTAAAGTGTATAAGTTGCCATAAAGCTGGTGATTTGAAGAACGTAACTGTGCTGCCTTCATCTGGTCCAGGAAAACATTTCTAAATGTGTTTGATTTTTAAAATTAACACTTCAGATTTTTAAGCCTAGATTACACGTGATTATAGAGATGCATTCCGGTTTGGGATAAGAAAAGTTGCATTTTAGATGCCTGATGAGGACTTTGTCTGTTTTTCTCCATCTGTCATGTTTCATCTTTCTTTAAAGATAACCTTTTGAAGGTTATATGTGTTTGGATAGGTATCATTGATAGCACTTTGTAGATGGCTGTTGCTGGGAAAAAAAAAAAAGCTGCCCAATATTTAATCTGGTAGTAGCTTTTTTCTGTTGTTTTGTCCTGTACAATTTCCATGCACTCAAGGAAACGTAGACAACATTCCCCTGGCCACCCAAAGGGTAGTCTAGTGCCAGAGTGTGTTGCTAGCCATAACCACAGCCTTCTCTTTGTCTTGTTTTTTTCCGAGCATCTTAGCAGAAGACAGATGTAACTAAGGGTCCTCCAGAACTGAAAGCTGGCACTCACGATGTGTGAAATGCTAAAACAAAACCACACTGCCTGCAGGCCTGGGCTTGGGTGGCAGGCAAAAGCGACAGAGGGAAGCAACAAACCCAAGCAAGGTTGCAGGTGGATTCGTGGCAGCGATGTCTCGGTAGGGTGTATGGTACTCAACTCTCATTAACAGCCCACCATCCCCCCTGCAAAGGCTGGGAGTGAGCTGGGAGTTCGCGTTGGACATCAGCTGCTGAGGATTGCAGAAGAACCTTTAACTGAATTAGTTTTAATCTACTATTTTATTGCTTGAGGTTGATGGATGTAAAGTGATGTGTATGAAGGGGGGACAATACTCTTAAAAGCTGATGAGCCTCGAGTTAGCTTTTACAGATCAGGCAAGAAATGACGGTAAAGTTGTAATGATGCGTCTAGGGACACATGTCCTCAGTATGTGGTTGTACAAAAAAGGCAAATTGAATGTTAGACGTTATTAGGAAAGGAATGGGAAGGAATGGCACGAAAGTCACCTCTGTGCCATGATATAAACTCACACTATGCACGTACTGTCTGTAAGCGGTGGCTGAGCTGCTGGCGAATCCATAGGAGTTCCATGCAGCATTAGACCTTCAAGAAGGCACTTTTTTTTTTTTTTNTCTGTAATTTTTTCATGTAATCTATGTAAATTTATAGGGCTTTTTGTAGAGGATTGTAGAGAGTTTTTATTTATGTAGTTCTTCTACATATATCAGGCTGTCCAGTCCAGTGGACTCTCTGAAACAGGGACTTCTTTCAAGTCTTACATTTAACAAGATGCCCCAGAGATTACTGCTTTTCATTTAGTTTTATTTACATTCACATTAATGAGCTGAGTATGTTCTTTAATGCATTGCACTTAAGTTTTTCCAGAAATGAAAAATGTATTGTGTACTGATAGCTGGGCAAACAATCTGAGTTACTAGGCTGTTCCTGGCTGAGCCAATGGTTTGTTTTAAAACCAAGAACAAGCCTTTTGGTCAACTAAGTTGTTCGGTAATCTGTAACCTTTGTTGAAAGATTAGCAGAAACTTTGGCAGGCATTTGCTGGGAGTTACAATTTGTGCAGGTGAGCAAAATGCGAGTGAGTTACGGTACTCACAGATAGCGCTGCATAAAATGAAACTATTATTTGCCAAGTCATCCAGACGATACTGAGGAGTTGCGGTGTTGTCACTTCATGTCAGGATATGAAGTTCTCCCAGCGCTGGCTCTGTGACAGGCAGCTGACCACAACACCGTGTTGTTTCTCAGGAGTTACTGAAGTTCGCTGTGTCTCTGCTCTGCACCAGAGCTTTTATTGCAAGGTGTGCGCAGAATGCTCGGCTGGTGCCCTTGTTGTGGCCGCAGGTCTCTGTGGGAGTCCTCAGTGTGACCTGTGGCAATGAGAAGTGGGATGGCTCCTATGTTAGTGCCAGACCATGGCCTGCAAAACCCATGGGTCCTGGCACCCTGCAGTGAAGACAACAGGAGGGAATTGTTGGAAGAAGGAGAGAGTGTTAGTGCTGCTTGTAGTACTGGTACAAGTCAATTGGGATATATGAACCAGAGGCAGAGAGGCAGAATGCGACTGGCAGGACAACAAATCCAGACAACACAGTGTGGGAGGAGCTGCTTTTGTTAAGCTCAAGACGGGTGCTCAAGGAAATGAGAGAATTGCCTTTGGGTTAAGAATGCACGCATGAATAGGTCCACAGTGAGCCTCGTGTTAAACTGATCACACTCCAGGAGAGGATCAAACCCGTTTGGGGCTTTGTGTTGACATTCCTTGAGCCTCCTTGGAGAGCAGTTTGGTTCTCTGCTTTTAAAAGTTTTAGTAAATGTCAAATTAGATTTATAAATACAATTGTTAAAGTTAAAATAAAATATAACATGTTAAAATATAAATTTACAAATTTATGTTTGAAAAACAGCAAAACTGAATTATGGAGAGTATCTCCTCAAAGAGGAGAGAAAAGTAATTTTCCATACCTTCTAGGATTTTGCTCAGGACTGGGTGGTCTTTTCAAAAGTGGGAGAGGATTATGTGTTATATTTGGTATTTCGTAAGTGATTCTCACACAGCCATTCATTGCATGGGACACTGATACCTTGCTAGAGTTTGTATGGGACATAATACACCTTTTTCTTCTTCTCACATTTGGGATCTGCTTTGAATTCTGTCTTAAGGACAGAGAGAAGGTGGCTTATATGGGAAAAGCGTGGCATATTGAAGGGTGTAGGTAGCCTTTGCTTTGCTATCAAGAGTTTTAGTGATGCCCAGCTTTTATCTCCTGCCTTCCTAGGAAGGGATGGAAAGAGATATTTTCTGTTTCCTTGCAAGTGTGTGTTGGAGAGTTACTGGCTGTATGTTCACTGGGAGTTACCGTACCTACACATTGCCTTTTTCTTTATTAAATCGCCAAGTCAAACAAAATGTGATTGGGAAAGTGGCACTGGGAAGTGAAGGCCTATGGGCAGAGACTGCTGTAAAGCCATGTCTCACATTCGATGTGGATGGGGAGATGTCCTGTGGTGCCTGATGGCCCCCTGACTTCTCGCAGTGCATTGGGAATATTTATTTTTTAATATAAGTGGAGTCATTTGTTGTTGAGTAGAGGAGAGGAGCAAGGGAAAGTTGTCATATGTGGTTGCTGCTGTATGGCTGACCATATGGTTGGGTGCTAAGAGAGACCACATGAAGTCCCCACCACCTGCAAGTAAACAATTTGGTGGATTCTGTCAGTGTCTCTTGAAATCAGGTATGCTCATCTTCGCTTGATGATATATTGCTTCATGCAGCTTAGGCCTGGATATAGACATTTTGTATTCAAAGCCCAGTTTGAAGGTTCCAGGCACCATTTCCTTCAAATATACCTCAAGTGTTTGTCTCTCCATCCATGCTGTAAGATACTTTTGGCAGTGCCTGAAGTGCTTAAAGGATTCACTGAGTGCTCCAGCCTTTCAGGTTGGACTGAAACCATCAGTTTTGTGTACAGTATCTGAAAGCTGCAATTGAAATTGCTTTGTTTTGACTTAGACAATCCATAGATGTGTCTGCTGGTAGCTTGTCACTGAGTTTAGATGTATGAAAAAATCCTCTTCCTATGAATGGAACAGCCTGTCCTTTTTCCTTTAAATGCTTTTTCCTCAAAATTTTCCATTTAATCTGAAACTTCACACAGTATCTTCTAGCATGTTTTTCATGGTGAAAGATCACCCCTTAAAAACATCGAACCTCTTCTGCTGTCAGAAGTCTGGGCTTAATTATGTTGCCTCTCTAGGACTATTGATACAAATTTAGGATTCCCCCCTGAAAATATTGTCCATGCTTCAGTTTGGCTTGCTGCCATTTTTTTTAAAGATTTCTTTGGGGAGTGTGGAAAATGAAAATCAGAGTTGGCTTACCCGCTGATGAATTTCTGTGGGACAAAAAGGAAAAAGACAGGTAGCTAAAGCACATCCTTCTTGGTGAATTTGAGGCCTGTGACAAGCAGAGGGAGGGGGTGTGATGCTTCCTGAAAAATGTGTTGAAATCTTCCGCAGAGAATGTTACTAACTCTGGACACCGTTGATCTCCTGCCATTTGTTGCCTGATATTCCTTAATTTGATTCTGTGCAAATGTTTACATCTTTCCCTTGAAATCTTAGGAAATTCATTATTTTACATGTTATCTTTTTCTGTGTGTACTCAAACGAGTAAAACCTTTATGCACCTTCCTATTTTACTCCTTGTCTGAAGCCTTCATTTACCTTTTCATTTTACTACTTGTCTGAAGTTCCTGGTTTGAATTCTTCTTTAGTATATTTTTCTGTGCCGTGTGATGTTTCCTCAGCAGAACCATGAGAGGCTGTCTTTATGCAGGACCATGTTTTGCTGCTTCTGTCTCCACAAAGAGAAAATTGAGTGGTATTGTGTAATAACTTGAGTTGTCTGAATAAATGGAGACCATCTCTCAAGGTCCATGCCCATGGTAGGAGCCTCAGTTCTATCAGCTGATTCAGAGCTGCCTTATCTGAATTCCCCTGAGGTGTCTGTGTTGGGCTTGATTAACTTATGTATTGTTTGTGCACTTAAAATAAAGCTGGTAGCCACTTGGAGATACTGGTCCTGCAGACTTCAGTTGCCTGCTGCTTCTAGCAGATGATAAAATTTCTGGGAACAATCAGCAGCGCCTTGCTGTCTTCTTTCATGTCTAGTCTGCCCACTTCCGAACCAGAAAAATGAGGGAAAACAGTGCCATTTCACGTAATTTCATTAGTCACTGATGCTTTCTCCTTAACCACCTCTCACCCCTTTATGAAGTTCTGTTTGTGTTTGAAGCTTCTTCTTGTCACCTTCTGTGGGCTGGAGCCATGGGAACCTAAAGCTGTCAGTAGGCATGTTGCGGAGACCTGAGGAGAGAGTAGGTTATGTCCATCTACATCCATCTTGTGATAACATGCGTAGGTGTGATAAGAATTCACCAGTTCACTCTGTGGGGTCGTACCTGTTCTCTGGAGCAGGAGATGCATCTTTCCTCTGCCTGGGCAATTGCTTTGCTCTGTTTGGTCTCCTCTGTGTTCATGGCTGTGTGCTCCTTCCTCCATAGTGACCACCTCTAAATGTGTTGGGTATCTGTATTTTCAGCTCTGATAATCTGCTTTATCATTCCTTTATTGACTTTTTCCACCCCTTATCTGCCCCATTTAGCCAGGAATGCTGTCAAGCTAAAAGATGCACGTGACGCTTCGTAGCACCCAGCAGAAGGTTTGGATCTGCTCTGTTCCCACTTTCTTCTGTCAGTAATCACTCCGTGTTCAACTGTGGATGATGAATAACACGGTTGTACACAGTAGTGACTTGCAGTGCTGGTTCTTTTTCTGACTTGCAGACTAATGAAAAACAAACATCTGCCTGCTGTTCGCATTGAGATGAGCGCCAATGTGAAAGGGGCCATAAAGCAAAGGTTACTTTGCGTGGACTGGCAGTAAGCTGCATAGAGAAGTGGACTTGGATTTTAGTGCTTGAGTTGGCATGGGAGGAGCGGTGGTGTGAAATCAGAAGTCAATGAGCTGGGGACAGGGAAGGAGAGAAAAATTGTCTCCTTTTGATGACACTAGTGCATAGGATTGGCAACAGCAGTGGGCTGCAGATGGGAACACTGGAAGCTCGTGGGATTTTTTTCAGCTGTGGGTGAAACTTAGAAAGTGGTACAGTGTGCTTCTGAAAAGCAGGGATGTGCAAAAGCCTCTGGTGAACAGCAGCAGCTGTCTCTGGCAAGTGATACTCTGCCCAGGCACTGGGAAAGGTCTGCGCTTCCACACGGGAGGTCAGGGCCGCCGCATCTGTGTGAGGCCTCATGCTTCAACAGGTACAGAATAATTCTGAAAGAAGGAGGACTCTAATGCCATAGCGGCTTGGCTTATTAGTTCCTAATTAATGCGAGGTGATGGGAGCGAAATAAAGAATCCCTGGTTTTCTTTGCACAGCTTAACGTCATGTAAATCCATGGTAAGAAGCTGTGGAAAATATCACCCTCATGAGAAATTATTTTTTCAAACACTGTCCTGCTTGAAAGCGTGCTTTGTGGAGCTTGGGTGGCATTGTAAACCTGTTGCTTCCACAGTAAAAGAAATAATTAGTTGCTCTTGACTTTCAGAGCTGCGTGCAATGGATGACCTTTAATCCATTTCATCCATTAAGCTCGCTGTGTAACAATACTGTATTTTTTCCTATTTATTCCTGTAACATGCACCGGCTTGTAAGAGAATTCACTTTCGAACAAGTCCATCTGCTTTGGCTACATAAAAGGGATATTTTGGACTTTAGACTGTCCAAAAGCTCTTGATATTTAAGAGCTCATTTGGGTGCTTATGGAAAGAGAGGGTGGGAGGGCATGACTAGCTGTAGGCCTGTAATGCACTGGGATAAACTCTCCTTCCTTTTCCATTGCTGGCATCTTAGTAACAAAACAAACTGGAGTTCATGCACTACAAGAAGCGTGACAGTCGTGTACGTACTCAAACCTAGGGGGTAGCAAATGCGTTTAAAAATGTGTGTTCCTAATTGGGTTTGACTACATACGATTTCTTGTTTATTTTTCACAAAGTCTGTCTGTGAAGACTCGCTCAATGGTTCTTACTTTTTTTCCGTAGTTTGCAACTTCATGTCTCATGAAAAGTGCCTCAAGAATGTCAAGATACCATGCTCATGTATCGCTCCCAGCCTTGTAAGGGTGAGTAAGCACACATGGCCTTGTCTCTTTCTTGGGGTAACAGCACAAGTTTATCACTAGTGAACACGGTGTAGTGCAGTGGTGGCTTGTTGGTATCGTAATGCTTAAATCGATTGCGTGAGTCATTGCTGAGGCTTTTATAGCTGCTCAAAGGCAAAGTTACATTTCCTTCAAAAAGTCCCTGCTATGAGTGGCTGTGGATAGTCTGACTTTGAAGAGCAGTTATTTGCATTCTTTAAATATTACTAGATGTTCTTACTTGTGTGTCACTACCTGGGAATCTCGCAATAACGGGCTGGGGTGACTGATTGATATCAGTGCTCTCTGAAGACTTTACTGTGTGTCATACTAAAGAACTCTGTACACCACCAAACTTTTACAACAGTTAGATCTTACTGGGAAAATGCTAAAGCTTCTCTGCCTAGCAAAGAGACTATGTTTGGCTTCTATTGATTGCTGCATTTTAGGAATTTGCTTGTTTATTGTGTCCAGAGAATAAAGTCATTGTATTGAAAGCACAGAATTTCAAAGCCAAAAAATCAGAGGGCAGGACTTCAGTTGATGATAATAATTCAAATGTATTTATTTTGGTTATTAATAAAGTACTAGCTTTCAGATGCCTTGTGACTTTTTCTCTTACAAGACTTCATGCTTAAGAGATAGCTTTTGAAGGGTGTGAAAGATTAATCAATTTTAAAGAAGATCATAGGATGCAACTAAGGTATTATAAAGCTAAATTGGGGTGAAAACTAAGTGTATTATCCACCTGGGAAAGGGTGACAGAAAATGGAAAAAAGGAAGAAGGAGATGAGAAACTTAATAGGGTAAAACACTACAAATACCTTAAGGAGCCATATACAAAAGTCAAATGAGACATGGCTATAGAATCGTCATCATGTGCATTACAGACCTCACTGACTAAAAGCATGTTTATGGGAACATGTTGTGTGGACCTGGGAACCTGTGAAGGGGAGCTGATTCCCTTATATAATATCTTAGAAAGCTTTACATGTTCTTTTATGTTGTGGAAGCTTACATAGAGTGTCACAGAGGAAAGTTTGAAACAATATAGAACTGAGGTTACAGGAACTGCATAGAGTGGCATTAGCCACTTGTTCTTCTTAAATTTGCTTTATCTAGATGATAATGCTGTTGGGCTTTTCCACATGCTTCCTCTTCCCCACATACTCTTCATCTTGAGAGGTGAACTTAGGTGGCAGAAGAGTGTCTGATGCATAGAAAGTTGTCAATGAAATAGGAAGAAATATTGCTCTAAGTCTTAGAACCCATAGTAAAGGGATATGTAGTTAGAGAGAAATGCTATTATTAACAGTTAGCATCTACTGCGGTTTCGGTACTCTGGCGGTCAGTCATGGGAAAGGGAACGATGAGTCTGATGATGCAGGTATCTTTGCAGGGACCTTTGTGGGGGGATGGTACGTGTCCAACTGGGACACACTGGTTTAATTCAGACTGTCAGAATTATAAATATTTGTGACTGTTTCTTTGTATATTTGCTCTAAATTGAAATAATTGTTCAAAATAGTATTTGTTGCTCTGCTTTTGCATTGTAAAAATCCTGCATTTAAACTTAGTAATGTTTCCACTTGCATTAGTCATGGATGTTAGTGTAGTTTATTCTTCTTTTGCCGGTCCCCAGTCTCTACCTGCCTCAACATGTGAATTTTATCTAATTGTTCATTGTTTACACATAAAATCTAATGTTGGTGTGGAGTAGAATTTGTTTTATCTGGGTGTTGTTCTCAGCCCTCGAGGCTGTTTGCAGTTCAGTGTTGCTGTATTTAGCTGCAAAGAGTCTTCTGCATTATCTGTGTTGAGCTATAATGATTATGTTTTGAAAATACTGGATTGTGCTGTTCTTTCTGGACAGTCTTGTCCTGCTTGACATGGTCATCCAAACTGCATTAATCCTGGTCTGCTGTGCAAGTGAAGTCTGCCGTATGGGAGACTTCGTTTTGCATTCAGGCTCTGTCCAAGTAAATATTGAACTTGGCATTTGCTTAAAAACATAACAGAGCAAGAAATAAATGATAATCGTTTATAGAATGTGTGGAAAGTTTATTTTCTTAATCTCCACGCTCTCCTTTCAGATTATTTAAACGTATCTCTTTATGAAAAGGTCTGACGTAGGAGGGAACATTGGTGAGATTTTTTTTCTGATAGTTCCTTCTACCGTGTCAATATTCAGTGTGTTACAGAGATGAGATTTTTATTTAATCATCTAGAGAAGATGGCAGTTGTTAAACCTCATCAGAGTGTTCATTTGATACTAAGTCAAACTGCCAGAATATTTTTTTTAGCAGATGTTTCATGGAAACTTTTATTCCTGAGAGCAGGATTTATTTCCCAGGGTCAATCAAAGGCCCACGGACTCACAAGCATGCCATAACTGCATCCAGCCTCAGGTCATTCTTGATGAGTTCACTCTTAAGGCTACCCTAAGCATTTTTTTTTTGCACTGTTGTTAGTAATTGTCACCTGCATTTAGCATTCCAGACTGGATCCAGATCGTGTTTCAAAACAGGACATGGATCTGTCTTGAACAAGTTTGTGTTTCGATGATTTGCAGGAGATATGATTTGTTTCACTGGTGAGGTCTTGGCAACTTTTCCAGATTCAAACCTTCTCTCCCCTATGTTCACATGAATATTTGCCTATGCAGAATCACAACCCTGGACTTCAGTAGGGCCAACCTTGGCCTTTTCAAGCAATTGCTGGGGTAATTCTGTGGGCAAGGGTAAAGAGGCCCAAGATGGTTGGTTAGCATTCAGGGACAAGCTCAAGATCAGAGCATCGCAACATGTAGGAAGTCGAGGGCAGCCAGAAGACCTGCTTGATTAAATGGGGAACTGCTGGGTAA